>CM062806.1:564444983-565022439 GCA_031772625.1 Pinus tabuliformis
TTTTCTTCAACAGTTTGGAGCCAATTCTTGCGGTGTGATTTTCAAACATAGCAAAATCATCATCAGGAAACATACATGAAGATGAAGAACTACTTTTTACCTCACATGGGTCTCGCTGCAACTTTTCCAAGGCCTCGTCCTTTGCTTGCAGCTGTCGTAGAAAACTTTCTTTTTCCTCTTTCTCTTCATGTAGGCGCATCTTCAATTCATCATTCTCTATTTGAAGATCATGTTTGTTTTACTTCAATTCTTCCATGGCCTCTTCTATGGCTTTCAACTGAAGCTGCAACCACTCCTTTTCCTTTGTCTCTTTCTGTAGAGTTTCATACATAATTTCCACTTTCTTGGAAATGTCGAGCATGGTCTCGCACATCTCTCTTTCATCCTCTGTCATTGTACGTTCCATTGTTCACGCTGCAATTCACATCAACACAAAGACCACTCTGATACCACTTGATCCAGGTCTGGGTGTGAAGAAGGACCCTTCCAAGACCTTTTACTTTCGTGATGTGTTAAAATTTCTTTTTAAAATAACATTAATGAATACATCTGCATGCGGAAAAGAAGAGGAACATATCAATCATCAACACATGAAAACATAAGTTATTGATAACGGAGTTTGTCCAGGAGGGACTACGTCTTTGGGCCCCGGTGTCAAGATGGTGTAGGCCGTTGCATTAAGTGTTGTCAATAATGGTGATGTACACAGAGATGATGTCTTGATCATACAAGGAAAAATTCCCTCACGTAGGAGTGGCTCTAAGAGATATTCCACAACCAGAATTCTCAATCAAAAGACTCATATTAGTATGATACAGAAACATGCATGGTGAGCATCCTGCCAACATGGCGCAAAAGGGATGTCAAAACAAAACACATGCATGACAACAAAAAGAGTATCCCAACAACATACAACAAGGGATCTCAAAACATAACATGATGAATTATGACAATAAGTACATCACATAAAAGATTTCACATCAAACCAAGCAAGGAATCATGACAACATGTCATAAACAAGATCCTACATCAATCAATCAAGGATCCGTGCAGCATAATGTAAAAGAAGAAGTATATAAAAAAATCATATACCTCACACCATGGGCCATCTGAAGAAGTGGATGCCTCACTGCTGAAGCCGCTCAGACCATCGATCTCAAGGCGACGATCGTATGAAGATGGCTACTTCGCACAAGAATGTGGACATCTGAAACATAGTTGTCAATGTGTTGAAGCTTGCTAACACATTGATTCTCACAACACCGATCAAGAAGAATCGATCATAAGGAGAAGAATCGATCAAAGAAGAAGAATCGATCTCAAAGAGAATAACTGCTCTGGACTCTTGGCTCTGTAGCTCGCTGGCTATCTGGCTCTGTAGTGCTCTAGCTTATGTCACTGCAGCTCTGTGATCTGCCAGAATTTCAAGTGCTCTCTGGCTTTCATGCTTCTTTGTAGCTCTGCGGCTCTGTGGATTTGAAGCACTGCTCTAGCTTCATGCTTCTCTGTGTACTCAGGCTCTCGGGCCTCTCTCCACGCTCTCCACGCAACCTTTTGGGCTCTCTGTTACACCGCTCTTGCCCTCTATTACGCAGCCTTTTTCCACTCTTGGCTCTCTGCATCCATGCTCTCAGCACTCTATCAGAGGCTTTCTGGCTCTTGGGCGCTCTCTGGCATGCAGACTCTCTCTCCCTTCTCCCCCTCTGGCACGTAGCCTCCCGGGCACTCTACCTCCATCATGTTTTATAACACGTTTGGTACAAGGCCGCATATAAACCGGAGGTCTGTTGTTTAGGAATAGAATGTTGCTAAATGGAAAGATTGACTGGTGTAACAAAATCATAGAAATGCCTTTTTTCTGTTAAATAGACAAATACACTGAAAAACTGATAAATCCAACCAAAATTCTTTAAAGCCGGACTTCAAAACATTTAAATCGGCCCTACAGACCCTATCGGGTACGCCTTTAGACACTTATCGCAATCAACGGTCGGCAGTTGGTATTGGCTATTGACATGGGCACTGATCGCCTTTATCGACACGATTCCCGGGATGTCACCGATATTTATATCGATGATATTACAATTGGCAATCGGCGTGACGTTGTTATCGGCGGTATCGGGTGATATATGTTATGTGGCATATAACATATAGATCTGCATATATATATATATATATATATATATATGTGGTTGACCATTGGGGTTTGGGCTGGGTCCACCGCCGATGGCCCGCGCTCGCCCCTTAATACATTATTTTAAAAGAATATATATATATATATATATATATATATATATATATATATATATATATATATATATATATATATATATATATATATATATATATATGGTCAGACATATATGCGGAATATGTGGAGGAGGGTTCGGCGGGGGTTATTGCCGTTGATCCTGATCCCATATATATATATATATGCGTTTATTGTGATTTATCTTGCGATAAGGTTGTTCAAAGGGTTCGGCGGGGTTTGTTGCCACCAATCCCGAAACCATGTGTTTTATGGTTTTATATAGTTATTTTAATAACTATATATATTAACAAATTTCGTTATATGGTTATAACCACATAAAAAATGATTTTGTCTCTTATGCAGGTTTAGGAGACAAATGAGAAAACGCCAAGTTTCAATGGCTGATGGGCTGCCATGTGGGTCCCACCTGCTTACTGGGATGCCATGTGGCGCACTATGGGCCCCACTTTTCCCCTGTCATGTCAAACTTTGAAGAGCTCTATCTTTCACATACGAGCTCGGTTTGACGAACCGTTTGCACCACCACGATCAGGACAACGAGATCTTTGATCTGGTCCTAGTTTGAGCACAATCCAAACATTTTGATTTTTGAGCCATCTTTGTCCTGTGTGTCTTTCTGGAGCCACCTGGATCATGACCTTTGTCTTAATTTATTTACATGGAAAATCGACCAAGGGCTATTACAAACCCCTCCCCTTTCGGGGAACATCGTCCTTGGTGTTCTATGACACCTATGACCAACAAACCGTTGAAAAAAACATACATTGCCCATGGAGCTTTATAACACAACTCTTGTTGGTTAATTTAATTGATGTTAAATTACTTCATTAATTGTCAACCAAGGTTCATGTACTTATGAAGTGCATATGCACAATATATGCTAGGAGTTCTATTTTTGGTTCTTTTTTAAAGATGAAATTGTTCTAAATATGAATGAATGTTAGATTGAATCAAAGTATTTCCACACACATTTTCTTTCCATTAGAATTACTTCAAAGAAAAATAAGATTGGGACTTGAACTGAGACTTTAATTTATGAATTCAAAATCACAAACTGCAATTGCCGAAAGGAAATTTTAAGTCTACTTGCAGAAAATAAATTCTAATTCTACTTGCAGAAAACAAATTCTAATTCTATTTACAGAAAATAATTTATAATTCTACTTGCAGGATTGAAATTATAATTCTACTTGTAGAAAATATATTCTAATTTTACTTGCAGAAAAGAAATTCTAAGTCTACTTGCAGAAAATAAGTAAATCTAAACTACATTTATTCAACAAAATATAGAATCAAATTGTAACTTCGAAGAATTACTAGTGTGCATAGTGATACTTCAAAACTTCTCCATTTATCATTCATGGAAACACTTAGAAAAATTAATTGAAATATGAAATGAAAGTGCTAAATGAAATGAACTATGGAAGTGAAATATTTTTTGTATCAATAGACTACGATGGAAGAAAACTATTTATCAAAAAAATCAAAATAAACATAATCAAAAGCTAATATACTCTTACAACTCTCCAAGGGGCCCTCCTATTAAGTGCAAGTTCATAATCGGATATTAAATTACTTAGCCACACATTCCTTAAGAAACATAGTATTTAAATTAATCGCAAAATTATTCAACACAAAGAGATTGCAACCATTAACAATGATAACTACTATATCTCTATGCTTCGAGTATTTTTATACATATTTATTGAATAATTATTTTGAGAGTCTTAATCCAAAAGGTAACTTGACTAATGTAACAACTAAGAATTAAACTCAAGATGAAAGTCATTCTTCTCATGATTTGCTACTAAAAGAGAAAATCATGATGGATTTAATCGATCACATCGACTTCAAAGGCTGCTCAATCAATTCCATGCTCGCTTGATCCTGCCACGAACTGCCTTCAAAATCAACTTATCGTTAGAGTGTCATAACCAAAGTTGACTTCTGGTTTGACTTCCAAATCTCTCGAACCATGTAATTTTCCTGATCACCAAGATAGGTGGATATCTATATGTTGACCATTTTCCATTTACTGGTACCTTTTATTTGTCCTCTGGTGCACTAGAACTTGTCTAACCATGGAGATAGTAGAATGAATGAGATTTGGTAGCTATAAGAATGTTTAAATTAAATTTCACAAAGAAATAACAGATTATAAATCATGGATGATAAATACCTTTTTGGATATTTGAGCATGTCTAGGATGAACTTTTAGCTTGAAACTACAACAAAATTATTATGGAAAAGGGTGGAAAGGAAGGACAAAGGTTTGTAAAAAAGAGGACATTTTCAGACTTCAACATGCACAATCAAAAGAGTTACCTCAATTTACTTCTGGTGAGGCTATTGCATCAACAAATGTTAATCCAAATTAGCACAATACATAATAATATAAAGATCATATCATTTCATAATGAATCAAGATAATATCACAAAACTATAACAACATAATTAGTCTGATCCTTGCAAACAAGACTCAAGGAACATGGAGCTGATATTAGGAATGAAAGATCTAATAGGTCAATCCTTGTAGACAAGACTCAAGGAACAAAGCTGATATTAGGAATGAAATATCTAACAGGTCGATCGTTGCAGACAAGACTCAAGGAACATGGAGCTGATATTAGGAATGAAAGATCTAACAAGTCGATCCTTGCAGACAAGACTCAAGGAACATGGAGCTGATATTAATAATGAAAGATCTAATAGGTCGATCCTTGCAGAAAAGACTCAAGGAACATGGAGCTGATATTAGGAATGAAATATCTAACAGGTCGATCCTTGCAAACAAGACTCAAGGAACATGGAGCTGATATTAGGAATGAAAGATCTAACAGGTCGATCCTTGTAGACAAGACTCAAGGAACATGGAGCTGATATTAGGAATGAAAGACCTAATAGGTTGATCCTTACAGACAAGACTCAAGGAACATGGAGCTGATATTAGGAATGAAAAACCTAACAGGTCAATCCTTGCAGATAAGATTCAAGGAACATGGAGCTAATATTAGGAATGAAAGATCTAATAGGTTGATCCTTGCAGGCAAGACTCAAGGAACATGGAGCTGATACTAGGAATGAAAGATCTAACAGGTCAATCCTTGCAGACAAGACTCAAGGAACATGGAGCAGGTCGATCCTTACAGACAAGACTCAAGGAACATGGAGTTGATATTAGGAATGAAAGATCTAACAGGTCGATCCTTGCAGACAAGACTCAAGGAACATGGAGCTGATATTAGGAATGAAAGATCTAACAGGTCGATCCTTGCAGACAAGACTCAAGGAACATGGAGCTGATATTAGGAATGAAAGATCTAACAGGTCGATCCATGCAGACAAGACTCAAGGAACATGGAGCTGATATTAGGAATGAAAGATGTAACAGGTCGATCCTTGCAGACAAGACTCAAGGAACATGGAGATGATATTAGGAATGAAAGATCTAACAGGTCGATCCTTGCAGACAAGACTCAAGGAACATGGAGCTGATATTAGGAATGAAAGATCTAATAGGTCGATCCTTGCAGACAAGACTCAAGGAACATGGAGCTGGTATTAGGAATGAAAGATCTGTCTATAAAATAGATTGTTCATGTGGAAAAAGTTACATTGGTGAAACAGGTCGATCCTTTCAGACAAGACTCAAGGAACATGGAGCTGATATTAGGAATCAAATATCTGTCTATAAAATAGATTGTTCATGTGGAAAACGTTACATTGGTGAAACAAGTCGATCCTTGCAGACAAGACTCAAGGAACATGGAGCTGATATTAGGAATGAAAAATCTGTCTATAAAATAGATTGTTCATGTGGAAAAAGTTACATTGGTGAAACAGGTTGATCCTTGCAGACAAGACTCAAGGAACATGGAGCTAATTTTAGGAATGAAAGATCTGCCTATAAAATAGATTGTTCATGTGGAAAAAGCTACATTGGTGAAACAGGTCGATCCTTGCAAACAAGACTCAAGGAACATGGAGCTGATATTAGGAATGAAATATTTGTCTATAAAATAGATTGTTCATGTGGAAAAAGTTACATTGGTGAAATAGGTCGATCCTTGCAAACAAGACTCAAGGAACATGGAGATGATATTAGGAATGAAAGATCTGTCTATAAAATAGATTGTTCATGTGGAAAAAGTTACATTGGTGAAACAGGTCGATCCTTGCAGACAAGACTCAAGGAACATGGAGCTAATATTAGGAATGAAAGATCTTGAACTTCGGCCTTTGCAGAGCATTCCTCAAAAACCAAGCACCATGTCTGCTTGGAAAACACTTCAATTATCGCTCGTGAAGAAAAGCATCATAGGCAAAAGATCAGAGAAGCTCTTGAGATTATCAAACATCCACAAAATCTCAACAGGGACAGTGGCATTGAGATTAGTGGAAGCTGGATTCCCTTAATCAGAGAAATTAGGATCACCGGTACATCTCAGGTATAGTGCTCAGTGGGTAGATACCTCTCTCCTATTCTAGCAATTAGTAGTTAGTAGCTTTACTTTCACTATTACTCTCCATAATATTAATTTTCAATACTATTAGGTATGAATTATAACATTTACAATAATAATTTTGATAATAGCTACTACTATTATCATTAATTATTATTATGAAATGTTATTATTTATTATGTCCTATTAATAAATCAATTAATTAAATAAACTGTTAATAAATATTAATAAAAATTAATCTTTTAGTAGTATTTATTAGGATTTGATATTAAATATGAATTATTAACTATTAATATTAATTATTAGTTTTTAATTATTAATTATTATTAATACATTAACATTAATATTATTATTATTATTAATATATTTTTAATATTTATTTATTTATTTAATATTAATATTTAATATTAATATACTAATAATAATAATTTAATATATTCCCATATTATTATTAGTATATATTGAATATTAATACTAATATTTAGTATTTATTATAATAACTTTCATTAATTATTAATTAACTAAATTAAAGCCTTAAAAATAAATTGAAACATTTAGTAGTAAATATGGACGATAAAGATTAAAATAATCAAATTATTTATTTATTATTACATTTCTTTAAATTCAATTGAAAATAAGAATAATAATAAATAAAAATAATTAAAACAGGTCGACATCCATTTAAATCTTCTCACCTCAAAAATTAAAATCTATTTAAAACCCTCATCCAAGCTCTTCTGCTTTCATCATTCAAATAAGTCCTAATGATGGATCCCTGTTGGGATTTGAAACGTTGACGAAAAATTGTTTTTACTGTGGGTTCTCCGGTTACTAAGTTAGAAGATATAAACCACAGAGGTCTTAAATCCATAATCAGTACTAACAAATAAAATAACAAACATGCATGCATGATAAACACAAAGATATTTTATATCTATATGCATAAGAATCTGCTTTTACCTCGAGGTCCAATATTGTGAACCTGTTATGATACCACTCTGCAACAGGTCCACCACACATTTACTCACTTTAACATACTTACTAGGGTAAACATGAGTTGAGAGTTACTATGCATGACCCAACTTCCAAGATATAGTTATGGAATTGGGATCTAACTTGCCAAAACTTGATTTTCATTTCTCATACATTTTGTTAAGCACTTTGCAAGTAAACCTTTCTTTAAATATTTTTGTATACAAATAATTCAGTGTCATTTCTCTTGTATACCTTTTGTCAAACATTTTGTACAAGATTAAATTAGAAACATTGCACTTATTCTGCTTGTAACATACTAACTAAGCAACAAATACACTCAAATCTGGGGAAAAACGATGAGGAGAGCTCTGGCGATCGACCTGCGCGTGACCTAATCCCCTGACTCCGTTTCAGCGCCCCTGCGCCTGGCAGCGCAGCTGCTAGGCCCGCACCCCTCTTCTGCTGACCTCCCTCCCTTCGCTCCTGGGCCTCCTGCCCTCCCCCAGCACCGGGGCCTCCCCCGGTAGCCCCTTGAGATTTCATCAGACTCCCCAATGGCAGAAATGGATCCCCCGCCTCAGGATCCAGAAGACTTTGAGAAAATGTTTGCCTCTCTCATCCCTGAGAGCGCAGCTGGAAAAATCCGCCCTACAGCCTCTAAGTTCATCAAGAAGTTAGATGAAATACCAGAAGTAGCTCTTCCTCCTTCCCTCCCGAGGAGAGCAGCAATCTCCTTAGCAGAAAGAGGCCTGGTCGGCCAGTTCACGGGGCTGTGGCCCTCCCCAAGATCAGTTCAGAGATGGGTCGAGAGAAACTGGAACTCGATGGTGCAAGGGAAAATAGCAATCAGGTTCTGTGGCAGAGGATTTTACACCTTTCTATTCGAATCAATGGAGGACAAGAACCTCATCTTCAGGAACGGCCCCTATTTCATGGACTCCCGGGGTCTCTACTTAAACAGATGGACTCCAGACTTCGATCCAGAAATGGATGTGCCCAATGCTGTCCCCGTTTGGGTTCGTCTGCCTCACTTGCCGCTCCATTGCTGGGGGGATGAGTCAGTCAAAGCCATAGGAAACGCAGTTGGCAAATACATTGATAGATCTGAACCAAAGGAGAACATGCATGCATGCGCGAGGATCTGTGTCGAGGTTGATCTGGGGAAAGGACTGCCGGAAGCAATCAAACTCAAAGTCGATCAGTGGACGCACATCCAGCAAGTGGACTATGAGCAGCTACCCTTCAAGTGCAAGGTATGTCATGAATATGGGCATTTCGCTAATAGGTGTAGCAAATCTAAAGTAAATGTCCCTGAAGGCAATGTTGAAACCCCTGAGGGAACTTGGGAGCACGTCAAAAAGAAAAAATCAAACCCCCCTCCAGGCCCAAGCTCAAAGGATCCCCTTGAAAACCCCTCCCTTCCTCCTCACCCCTCTGGCTCTGCCCCTTCTTTCCCCTCCTCCTCCAACCCATTTGAAATCCTGTCCGCAGAGGACCCCCCATCTCCCCCCCCATCCCCTCGAGGGACTGTCGTTATCTCCTCCCCTATCTCCCTACCCCAGCCCTCTCCTCCCCCAACAGTGGAAAGAATCTTAACCAGAAATAAATCAAAGGAAAACAACCTCTCCACAGACCCCCCCAGAAAAGTTGGAAGAAAATCTAATAAAGAGATTAGGGATGAAAACGCTGCAAAAGAAATGGCCACCGGAATGCAGCAACCAATGGACACATTTCTAGATAAATCAAAAGGAAGCGGTGAAAAAATGAAAGAGAAAAGCGGGGGGAATACCAAACAAGGTAAAAGATGATTTTGGTCTCCTGGAATTGTAGGGGGATGGGCTCCTCCCTTAAAACAAATGCAGTCTGAGATCTCCTCAAATATGAACAGCCAGACCTTCTCCTACTTCAAGAGACCAAAATCACGGAGCAAGAATTTCAAAACTACATAAAAAGAAGCAAAAGTTATGCAGGTGTAGCAACTAGTGCAGCTGGCGCCTCAGGAGGCATAGGAACATTATGGGACAAAAGCAAATGGGAACTCAAAGAGCAAAAGGCCCACAGCTGGTGGGTAAGAACAGACATGCAGAACAAAGCCTCAAAAGAGGAATACTCTATATACAACATATACGCTCCTAACCATTATAGGGACAAAGCTTCATGTTGGGAATCAATAACATTAGACCTCATGACAGTACAGGGAAGGAACATTTTTCTTGGAGGTGACTTAAACCTTATAAGGAATGCAGATGAGAAATTGGGAGGAAACTACTATGCTGATCCCTCAAGAGACTCTCTAGAAACAATAATCCAAACCCATAATCTAGTGGATATTCCTCCGCACAACGGGAGATTCACCTGGAGCAACAAAAGAACCGGCAACAGTAATATAAAAGAGAGATTAGATCGAATCCTCGCTCAAGAAAGAACAGTGGCAAGATTTTCAAGCATCCAAAGCAAAATCATCCAAGGATACATCTCAGACCATAAACCAGTGGCTCTGATTTTAGACAAAGGAAAGAATATGGGACCTCTTCCCTTTAAATACAACAAGGCATGGGACAACAAAGAAGAATTCCGAAACTTGATCAAGGATCAGTGGGCAAAAGAAATTATAGGCTCGCCCCACTATATTTGGGAAGCCAAGCTCAAATCCCTCAGGACTGTTATCAAATGATGGGCAAGAAACCACGCTGCAGGGGAAAGTAAAAAAAGAACTGATCTCCAATCACAGCTTGAACAATGGAGCCAGGAAAAGGAGCGAACCCAGTATACAGAGGAAGACCAAGCCAAAGAGAATGAAATGTACAAAGAATTGTATAAGCAGAACAGGATTGAAGAAGAAGAGCAGAGACAAAAATCTCGCTGCCTCTGGCTCAAAGCCGGAGACAAAAACACTTCTTTTTTTCACAATAGCCTAAAACTCAGGCGGGCAGGGAACCATATAGAGAAAATCATAATGGATGGAAGAGAGCTCAGAGACCAAGAGGAAATAAAAGAGGCTGCGTCCCGACACTTTTGCGCCCTCTTATCTGCAGACACTCAGCCCAACGATAATGCGGAATTCCTCAGCCTAATTGAAAATAAAATTTCAGCAGACCAAAACAACGAGCTGGACCAAGAGGTCACGACAGAGGAAATTGAGGGGTCGATCTTCAGCATGGCTCAAGATAAGGCACCGGGCCCAGACGGGTTCACAGTGGCATTCTACAGAAATCACTGGGAAACCATCAAGAAAGATTTTGTTCGAATGGTAAAGAACTTCTTCTCAAAGTGCAAAATGGGGAACAGCATCAAATCTTCTCACTTAGCCCTTATCCCCAAGGACCCCAACCCCCAATCCTTCGATCGATTCCGCCCAATCTCTCTGTGCAATGTCTCCTATAAAATCATCACCAAAATTCTAGCTAATAGGCTAAAAAAGCTCCTCCCCTCCCTCATCTCTGAGAATCAAGGAGGCTTCGTCCCCAGAAGACAAATTACGGATAACGTTATCCTTATCCAAGAGGCAATTCACAGCAGCATAAATAGAAAGGAAAAGGGTATGATTATTAAACTAGACATGGAAAACGCCTTTGATAGAGTCAACCATCAATTCCTTAAGGCAGCCCTTGGGAAATTTGGGATATCCAGCACCTTCATCAGCAGGATCATGGAGTGTATTTCATCCCCTTGGACTGCCCCTTTGATTAATGGCAGGCCAAGCAACTTCTTCAGAAGCTCAAGGGGATTGAGACAAGGCTGCCCGCTCTCCCCATTCCTCTACATCATCATGGCTGAAACGCTAAGCATACATTTGGAAAACCTTCGCAGGCAAAAAGAAATCACAGGCATCAGCATAGTGCGTGGAACCAAGGGGATAAACCACTCTCTCTTCGCTGATGACACCCTCCTAATTGGAGGAGCTTCCAGTCTTACAGCAAGAAGGTTCAAGAGAACGCTTGAGCTCTTTCTACAAGTGTCTGGAGGAAAGCTCAATAACAATAAGTGCATGATATACACCTGGAACGTCCCCAGGTAGATTATTCAGAGAATCTCCTCAATCTTGGACATCCCTGCCCAAAGGAATTGGAGCCACTTCATGTACCTGGGATTGCCTCTAGCAAAGGAATCGGTCAAAACTGAAATCTGGGTGAAACTAATAGAGAAGCTAAGAGGAAAACTTCAGAGTTGGGGTGTGTCCTGGCTCAATCTGGCGGGAAGAACAACTCTCATAAAAGCCATCCTCTCAGCTCTCCCTATATATCAGTTTGCAACCACTCTCGCCCCGGCCAGCACTCATAAGCACATGGAATTGATTATCAGGAGCTTCTTGTGGCAGGGAGGAAGGCAGGACTCCAAAAAATTTAGTCTTGTAAAATGGGACCAGGTCATTTTACCTTTCGAAAAAGGAGGGCTAGGAATAAGAGTCCCAAGACTAGCCAACATGGCCATGGGTTTCAAGCTGATTTGGAGAATCCTCAATGAAAAAGGAGCATGGTGGGCAGAAGCACTCAAAAGAAAATACCTGAACGGCCCCAACTCCAACATCCTAATGGAACCTATTGTGGACAGGCAGTGCACCCCAGTCTGGAAGCTTATAAAAAAAACTCTCCCCCATTTCAAAGATTACATCTCAAGAGCTCCGGGCAGTGGAAGAGACATTAATATCTGGACTGATCGTATAATGGGCTCAGAAGCAAGGGAAGCTCTCCCAAATCTCAGACCACTGCTCTTGTGGATGGAAGGGAAAAATCTCAAATCCCTATATGACATTTCCTCTTGGGATCAAAACAGGTGGCTGGGTTGGAAGCATCTCCCCCTCCCAAACAATCTAAGGGATCTGTGGGCCGACCTTAAGCAATCCCTCTCAGGGTCAGCTCCCCTCAACAGTCTGTCCGAGGATAAATATGTCTGGGACCCCAATGGTGGAAATTACACAGTCAGAGAAGGATACAAAATCCTCCAAAATGCCACAGCCACCAATAATTGGCCTCTTCATAAAGTGGCCTGGAATCCAGAATGCCTCCCAAAAATCAAATTCTTTAATTGGACTCTCCTAAAAAGTAAAATCCTTACAGCGGAAAATCTAAGGAAGAAAGGCATCCTCGGCCCCTCAATATGCTGCCTGTGCAGAGCAGCGGAAGAAAGCATCAATCACCTCTTCCTAGAATGCCCCTTTGCCCGAAATTGCTGGAAGCTCATTACCAGTCCGCTAAGGATAGGGGATTTGCCTAATCAGATCACCCTCCTTCAAAAAAATTGGGGGAACAGCTACCCCTACCCCAAGAAAAATAAAAATCTTGCCAAAAGACTGTGGAATAGCATCCCCCCTACCCTTTGTTGGCAAATCTGGAATGCCCGAAACAAAAGCATTTTTAATAATAAGAAGGCCAGCATCTCAAGCACCCTTGCAAAAACAATCGCCCTCATCTCGGAGACTATCAGTGCTAATGGAATAGTCCAATTAGATCAAGAATCTGGGAACCCAAGGGAAATCGAATGGATGGGCAAATTCAGTTATGACTCAAGGAATCACAAAGCAGCAAGTACAGGACAGAAAAAGATTGAGTGGAAGCTAAGAGGCTCTAACGAGGAAATCAGAGAATGGATTCAAAATCAAAAGAGGCCCTCCCTCCAGTTCGACGGGGCTTCAAAAAACAATCCGGGTCAGGCAGGTGCTGGAGGAGTCATCAAAGATCATCAAGGCGAAATTATAGTGACCTACGAGTGGGGATTGGGCATAATGTCCAACAATAGGGCCGAGGCCTATAGTCTTCTCCTGGGAACCTCCATTCTGAAGAGACTTGGTCTCCAAAATCCGCTCATATTGGGTGACTCAGCAATTATCATAGCTGCTATGGTCTCGGGGAAGGACTTCAAGCAAACTGCCCTGAACAACATTAAAGCTAGGATCCTCGACAATATAAGAGATATTAACGGGGCCACCCTCAAACATGTGCTAAGGAACAACAACAAAGAGGCTGATGAACAGGCCAACAAGGCAGCCAGTAGACCCGTAGGCCAAGTCAGAGAAAACAACATCTACTATGACAAAGCAATTCCTTAAAGAATATTATCCTTCCCCTTTTTCTAAGATTCTGAGCCACCTCAGACTCCATCCTTCTCGAATTTTGCCCACCCTCGAATCTCCTCACTCTCTGCCAAATCTCCTCGACTGCGCCACTCCGTCCCTCCTCTCTCAGACCCTCCCCCCTGTAAGCGTTCATGTCACCTCTTTCAGCCCCGACCTTGGGACTTACTCGCCCTTCGCCGTCATTCTCAGGCTCTGTTCAAACTCTCATCATATCAAAATCTCCTCCGCGAGCAGCAAAATCTCCACCTGGACTCTCAGTCACCTCAGCAATCGATTCGATCAGCATCTGATCGCCCAACCGAGCCACCTCTCTCCCTCTATTTATAGCAGCAAGGCCATCACTTTAAACGCATCCTCCATCGTTTCGAAGGTCCGGGCACGCGCCTCCTCCCAGCTCAGTCTTTCTCTTGAAGCAGGGCGCAGTCATCAGGAGCTCAGATCTCGTCCCTCATCAGTGGTAAAATCTGGCAATTTTATTTTTAAAGTCTCTTTTTCTTCTAACGGGCTGTGTGTTTGGCTGTTACAGCGTTCCCCCTATCTTTCTCCTGCTCCCCCGCCATCCTATTCCTCCCATCTGGTCCCCTCCCTGTGCAAAGCTCTGCACTCCCCCTTTCTGCCTTCCATCTTCTTCGCCATCATCCCCAGAATCCGTCCCTATTTGCAATTCCAGCTCTTTGGCCTTCTTCCCCAGCTTGGAGAAATGGCAGATCAGCAGGAACAGCAGGGAGCTCAGGAGCCAGCAAACAATCCCTTAGAAAATGTCATCACAAACAGTGAGTGCACTCTCTGCAAAGCGCACACCTTCATGATTGGCAGATTCATCAAGCGTTTCAACGACCTCAAAGATGATTATCAGGCGGACAGCAGATCAAAAAGGAAGAAGCTGGAAAAATATAAAGCTGAGATCGAGGCTCTGAAGGACAGATGCACCCACCTAGAGGAAGCCATAGCACATATCAGGACTCTTACTCAAAGCATGCAAGCGGAAGCTTCAACCAGAGCCAGTGCAAGGAAGGAATCTCTCCCGGATGACTCAGTTAACCAGAAGCACCCCTAGGACTCATGAACTGCAAATTTTGTTGGCTGGCAGGCTCTTTTATCCGGCAATATAGCCGTTACCTTTTCCATTTCAGTTACCGTTTATGTAGCAACAAGGATCTAGGGTCTGCGAACCCGTTTTGGACCCTTAATGCCTTGGTTTATCATATCTATGTAATAGGACTCAGTCCCTGGAAGTTTTTATAATATATCAGTACCCGATTTTGTCAAAAAAAAAAAAAAAAAAAAAAACATACTAACTAAAGACATGCCACATAATCATGCCACTTTTCCATTTCATTTCATGCAACTTTTCAAATTCCTTACATGAAAATTTTCAAATTCCTTGCATACAAATACGCATAGATAAACTAGAACAATATTAACAATATTGTCCATCCACAAAACATCATACTCATTGGGGAATTTAATCAAACAATTTTCATGAAAACTAATATAGTGTATGATTTAGTGCCTATCTCCTAAATTGTATCAGTACAGGTTATAGGAATTGAACCAAATGATTAGTGGGAGTTTTCCTCACTACGATTCAAGTTTCAAATTCTAGGACCTCATATATGAAAATTTATAACAAAAACACCAACACAATCCTATTTTGTGCTCAATTATAAAAGCATTTAGGAAGCTCCACTTCCACTGGTCATATCTCCTAAAATATAGCGACCTACCATTTAAATTTTTTACCACAATATCAGTGGGATTTCCCCTCACCGTGGACAATTTTTTCAACTTCTGGAACCTAACAAGAGATAAGTTATGGTATAAATTCCAACATGACCCATTAAAGATGCATTCTGAGAAGGTCATCTTCCTTAAATCATAATTCCTAAAATATTGTGAACCAATATTGTGAACATGGTACCTGTAAGTCATGGATGCATAGTTTGTTCACTGTTTTCATTAGTTTTATTATAAATTCATCAATAAATCTTGTTTCCCTCTCATACTAGCTACAATAAAACATAGATTAGCTCATGCATCCATATAAAATATCCATGAACCTGTCAAAACCATGAACAATATCAATAACAAGAGCACTTCATGTAACACACAGTTAAACAGTAATGTAGCCATCATGAACTAGTCACATAATCCACACCTTAAACCAAAACTTATGCTCATTGATCTCATTAAATAATAAAACATAATAACATATTTATAGTGCCAACCAAGTCAGGGACTTCCACATACCACCTTGCCATATATTGGGTTGAACCCAATCTTTCTTCCAACCGCATCACCCTTGTGCCATTTTCCAAGCCTAAATTTGGGAGTACATGGGATCAACCAAAACACAACCAAACAAGGAATCTAGAGGAAACCACCTCCGCCCTCAAGTCAATGATTTCACCTAATACCATGTCCAGAAATCACCAAAAATCAATACAAGCTAGGATGCCTCAGAATTTCTCGACCATACCCAGAGGAATTTTCCTATCTCCACCCACCAGCTAAGAGTTCCACGATAAAAAAATCTCCACCCTCAGCCCTTGCTAATTTTACTGTGACCACCTCAACCAAGATCCAAAATCTATCGGAATCCAAATTTCAACCAAAATAAGGAACCCACTACATCATGTTTATCGGGGACATGACATAAGGCAAGGTTCTATATGACTATCAATCCAAGTGTTGACGATGCTGTAAATATGTCCAAAAAGGGCTCTCCCTGATGTGAAGTCCCAGTTAGACCTCACACCATTTGGAGTAGTAGCCCCATCCAGAATATAGGCTTGGTTGCCATATATATTAAAGATATTCCTTGGCTCTAATTGTCATCAAGAGAGAGGAGTGCAAATGTGCATTCAAAAAGAAATGGGGTGTTCCTGGTTAGTGTTCGATCGTATGTGTGTCAAATTTTTTTCACTGTGGAGGGGAGGGAAAGTGAGCCTCTATGAGAGAGGTAGTAGTACCACCCTAGTAGAGACACACATGAACAAGAAGGGTTTGTACAACATCAAGCAGAATAGTCCACAGAGATGTGATGGTCATTTTTTTTTAACAATATCAGTTGTTGTTTTTATATTCCAAAAAAGAGAGGGCATGGGAACACCATTACATCCAGAGAGTACGTGAGAAGGCTGCATAGGGTTGGGATGGCAAAATCCAATCCTCCAGCAGGCTTTTTTACACTATTACATGAAAAACATGAGAAACAGGAACATTTATAGACTTTTACAAACATTGCTAGTAACAAAATAAATTTACTTGGCATGGAAACTGAGAAGAGAAGAGGAAATAGAGGATAAAAAGTGGTGATCTGGGACTAAGAAATTTTCTCCTTTTTTCCATTCGACCTGATAGGGTTTCCCATATTTCTTGCTGAACTGTTGTTTTGTCCCACATTGGAGCTGGAGCTCTGTGCTGCTTATTTTTCTACCATGTAGCGAAGGATCTCCATTGATTTTTCAGTATGACCACAACAATTGTTGGAATATCGTAGTTGCTCCTCAAGGATATGCACCTTATGAGTGAGAAACCCAAATTCAAATTGCTGCTTTGACTGAATAATCTTGTTTTGGGCTTTGATTAATTTCATCTCCTCCTCCAGGTCTACACAATGCAAACAGTTCTTGCTCTTCATGCTGTAATAGGGAGTGAGGGAAGGATTCCACAGGTAGGAGAGAGGTTCTGGGAGAACAGAGGAGCCTCCATGGAGGGACCGAAGAGCTCAACAGACAAGAGCACAGAGAATGGAGTTGCTAGAAAAATGAAGGAAGTAGATGGGTTTTAAGAACAGGAAGGGAGTGAGCCCGAGGAGTGAGCGGGAAGGATCGAGAAGGATCTAGTAGGGGAGATCGGGAGGATCGAGTCAGGAGAGAAATGGTAGGGAGGATAAGAATAGAGTCTTGTCTGTCGTAAATCGAGGAGGAATTGAGCGTTAGGATAGAAGGAACGCAGGAGCAATTCATGGAAGGGGGGAGTAGGTAGACCTGCCTTGGGCACTGAGTTGACCAGGGGGGGAAAGACAAGCCAAGTTGACATAAGAGTTAGAAATTTTATTATTGTGCCTTAGGATATGGTAAAAAGAAATATCTCCAATTTCCTGTTTAAAATTCTGCAACGAGTGATTAATCTGCTAAGATTAATGTTGGGAGATAGGGTTGGTTTCAGCATCATCTGTATTATTATTAACGAGTGTCCAAAGACCATTTCATTCTTAAATTTAAACTCTTTGATTATTTGAAGGCCTTGCAATAAAGCATAGGCCTCTGCCTTATTATTTTATGCTTTGCCTAGTCCCCATTAATAGGTGGCTATATTGCTTCCCAATTCATCGAAAATTGCCCCTCCTGCTCCTACTATGCCTGGGTTAGATTTTGAGGCGCCATAAAAAAATAACCTGGGTTTGTGTTTTCCATCAAGCCATTCTAGAAATTCCTGTTCTTTTAACCTTACCTTCCATTGAGCATTGGTCGAGAGTTGCCTTGTGTTGGGTTTGTTGTGCCTTGAAGGGAGATACAAGGCACTTCTGAAGATTATTCTTTCTTCCGATTAAAGATCTTTGATAATAATATGACTATTTCCTTTAGCATAGATAGTCTCTATAGTTAAGGACCAAGTTTTGCTCAAGACTTTCCTTATGCAAGGAGCTTTTTCCTAGAAGATGACTCCATTTCTCATGAGCGAAGTGTTCCAAAGAAGGACAAATGGAAGTGTATCCCAAATTCTCTTTTGGGCACTCGGTCCCTTTTTGGTACAGGGGTAACTTTTTTTCCACTTGACAATTGTGGCATAGATGGAGGAATTGTTTTCTATTTTGAAGTTTAGGGGATGAGGGAGGGAGCTCCAAGCTTGAGAGGCAAATGAACAATCCACAAATAAATGTTGAATAGACTCTTCAGCATCGGAGTAGAGAGGACACCTAGATGCTCCCTGAATGCCTCTTTTTTTCAAATTGTCTGCTGTCAAGATCTTCCCTTTGAATAGGGTCCAAATAAATATTTTGATCTTTGGCAGGCTCTCAGATTTCCAAACCTGCTTCCATAAGACCCATAGAGGAGAAGGGAGAAAGTCATCCAGTAGTGCATCATAACCTGCCTTAATGGTGTATGCAGTTCCCAAAGGATCCCATCTGAAGTTGTTTTCTTCGTACCTTAAGGTGAGAGCTGCCCATGTAGCAATTATTTCATTTTGACTTGAGCATCGAGAAGATGTGCAGGGAGATTGGGAAAATTCAATCCCATCCATCATCTGTTGCTGCTATTCCAACTGGAGATTTGGTTTAAGGTTTGTATTCCTTGATCCTTGTGATACTGCTACGAGGTGAGGAGATTATGATCAGCAGAGAGGGCCTTTTTCCCCATAATATTTTCATGCTAAATGTTAATGCTACTGCCTCCATGAGGCACTTTGGAAATGTTGTCTTGAAGAAAGGGAATGGCATTTTTATAAAGTTTCCATATGCACGAACAGGGTCTGCTGGGGGTGTCATGATCCAATAGATGTTGTCTAGCTGTGTTCAAATATTTTTTTCTAGAACCAGCATCCACCATGATTGTGAACCAGAGATCAAACACCAAACAATATTTCCACCCAAGGATATTTAGCAGCTTGGGTATGTGGATAGCAAGTCCACCACTTTCATGTTTGGTGGTAAGTTGCCTCCATTTGATAAGACTGAACTTATTCTTATCTGACTTCCCTCCTTGCCATATAAATTGTCTTAGAATCTTTTTTAATTTGTTGTGGATGCTAATGGGGGGCTGGATCAAGGAGAAATTATAGAGGGGAGAGCAGATAAAACTTCCTTTAATAGTATGACCCTTCCAGCCAGGTTTAGCCAAGTTGTTCCCCATTGTTGTATCTTTTTCTTCATTTTATCAGTTATGCTATTCAAGACCTCTGTCTTAAGGGTCTAATGCCAACCGGCATCCCTAAGTAATTGAAGTGGCTCCAATTGAGCTTGTAGGTGACTCCAAAGATTTTCACTATATTGTGTATTGTGTTTGTTGTTGCATTCCATCCATATATGCATCTTTCTAGATGGTTAATCTGCCCACCAGAGTACTGCATGAATTTCTCAAGGAATTTGAATCTTCTTGCTATTATGATGGAGGCTCCTCCCATTAATAGGGTATTGTCAGCGAACTATGAATGGTTTATGTTTTTGACCCCATCACCGAACTTGATACTAGTTATAAGGGTGATAAGGGGCAGCCTTGTCTTAGGCCTCTCGTGGATTGAAAAAAGGTAGAGGGCCTACCATTGATTAAAGGAGAGATCCAAGGTTTGGAGATGCAATTTTGGATGAGTAAAATGAAGTCTTCACTGAATCCCATTTTTCTTAAGACAACGAACAAGAGGGAATGCTTTACTCTGTCAAAGGCATTTGCTAGATCAAGTTTTAAGAAAAAACATTTCTCACCGCTGCTGACACTAGAGTGAAGGGCTTCTTGTACCAGAAGAATAGAGTCAGTTATCTGCCGATTTTCTAGGAAACCTCCTTGATTTTCTATTATGAGGGAGGGAAGATATGCTTTGATGCGAGGAGCAAGGATTTTCGAAATAATTTTATATGAAGAATTGCACAAAGAGATAGGCCTAAATATGGAAAAGGATAGGGGTTGAGTCTCTTTGGGGAGAAGGGCTAGGAAGGTTGAGTTTGTGCAACCACTTATCTTCTTTTTTTGATGCACCCAATGTATCATCTTCATTAGATCTCGACAAATGTCCTCCCAGAATATGCAATAGAAACTGATGGAGAAGCCATCCGGGTCGGGAGCCTTGTCTGGATGAAGAATCCAAATTGACTTAATGACTTCTTCCTCCTCAATGTCTCTGATTAGATGACGATTCATTTCCCCTGTTATCATTTTTGGAGTGTGTACAAGCAGATCATCATAATATTCCTCCTCGATGTTCTCTGGTAAGAGATTTTTGAAATGTTGTCGGGCAACATCTTTTATCTTTGCTTGTTCTGTGTGCATGATCCCTACTTCATCTTGAATTGAAATGATCGTGTTCTTAAATTTTCTCATTGTTGCCTGTTTATGAAAATAGGAGGTGTTTTTGTCCCCTACCTGTAACCGTAGATTTCTGTATTTTATTTGCCATTTCTCTTCGTCCTTTCTATTATTATTGTAATTCTCCCTATAGATCTCTTTTTCCTTGTCGTTCTTTTCCCTGTCCATTCCACACTCTTCTATCTCCTTTTGGATCTCGTCCAATTCTCTTTTTAGCTCTTTCATGTTGTGCTCTGGCTCCTTATATGAGTTTTTTACCCATATCTCGAGTGCACTACACACATTTTTGAGTTATGTTTCCCAAATGTGCATTAGTGAGCCTTCTACATGCTGGTACCAAGTGTTTTCCACAATGTTCCTTGCTTCTAGAGAATCGATCCAAAGTGTGTTGAATCGAAAGGGCAGAGGTCCCAGATTTGGATGTGAACCGAGATCTAATGTGCCAGGTTGGTGATCAAAAGCAATACATTCTAAGATGGTGGAGGTGGTTGTAGAGTGAAGGGATGTTAACGAGACAACCACAATGAAGTGGTCTAGTCTCTCCATTATGTTCCCTGGTACAAGTCTTTTGTTGCTCCAAGTAAAACAATGATTCTTTGGCACAATATCCACTAGATCGTGCTCATCCATAATATTTTTCAGCGTTTCTCGTGAGGGATTAGTTGTAAAATTTCCTCCTCATTTTTCTTTCGCATGAAGGATCATATTTAGATCACCTCCATTGATGTAGTTCAAATTTTCTTCTTTTTCCATATCCTCCTGAAGAGTGATCCAACACACTTCTTTGTCCCTGTAGTGATTTGGCCCATATATGTTTTAGATGATTATTTCTGTTCCCGCTCTTACACTCTGCATTTTTAGTTTTATCCAATATTGTGTTTTTTGGGCAGCAAGAAGTCTCCATAATATTTGATTCCACATTGTTGCCATACCACCCGAGGCTACCCGGGAATGTACACTTACACCTTGATAATTTCTGATTCTGGTGATGATTCTATCCATGTCTGTTCCTCCTAATTTTGTTTCTTGAAGAAGTATGATTTCAAGTTTCTCTTGTTTAATGATGTATTTCAGGGCATTTATTTTTAGGGGTTGCCCAAGTCCCCTGCAATTCCATGTGGGAGCTTTCATCATGGAGGGAACACAGGTGTAGTCCCTATCTTGGTCCCTGTTGCTTGTTGTCCTTTTTCTTTGTTAGAGTTCCCTCCAATGAAAGATTCTATCGGATGTTGTGTCCCCATGGCAATGTCCTTTTGTGCTGCTTCATCCCTATGATGTTTGGTGCTTTTTCTGCCTAGTCCAAGTTTAGCAGCGTTTCTAATGATTATTCTTACTGGTGTTGATTCCATGGATGATGAAGGAGGACCATGAATGGAGGGAGAAGTAGGGAAAATTTTAAGAACCCCCCCTAAATTTAAATGTATAATAAATGGGCGAATCTCCATGGTATATAGGAAAAATGGAAGGCGTTTTTATCAATAATATAATATGTATATATAATTTTTTGGTGAATCTCTCACCAGGCATGGCGAATATTTTACTCAATTATAAAATCTTGTAAGATCTTGGTATTACCATGGGTCAATACCATGGGTTATCATAAACGAGCTTAAAAATTACTATTAGTAATTTATAAAAATTAATAAAATTAATAGTTGATTTTTATTTATTTTTTATTTTAACCAAGCTAAAATGTTTAACATACATTAAATTACAACATCCATTTTTACTCTTGATCCACCAAGCCCCGAGAGGGATCAAATTTTTTTTCACTCTATGCTAGTTTTCATATCACGATATTTGATACCTCTCGGGGGTCAGTAGATCCAGAGTAAAGATGGATCTATGCTGGTTTAATTCCCCCATTTAAATAGGCTACATTGCAGGTGAATACCATGGGTCAATACCATGTGCCATTTTGGTGAATACCATGGGTCAATACCATGTGCCATTTTTATTTTTATTAATACTAATATTAGGGTTAATAATGTTTTTTTGCATGGTATTAATAACAATCTAGTCCATGGTATTTGTCCCATAGTATTTTGCCCATAGGTTTCACCTAAATATAACACATTTTTTGAGTGTTCGTAAATATAAGGTGACTTATGGAGTAAATATAAAAAAATGTTTTATTTGTTTACCATACCTCTCGTTTATTTATATTTTTATTAATTTACCATACCTCTTTTACAAATATAGTATGTGGCCCATAGGATTCACTTAAATAAAACCTCTTTCTTGAGCCTTGATAAATAGAATGAGGGTTATGGACTAAATATAAAAAGAGGTTTTATTTATTTACCATACATCTAGTTTATTTATATTTTTATTTATTTACCATACCTTTTGAGTAAGTATAAAAAGACGTTTTATTTATTTACCATGCCTCCACTTTACTTATATTTTTATTTGTTTACACCCTTGCATGTATATAAGGTGACTTATGGAGTAAATATAAAAAATGTTTTATTTATTTACCATACCTCTCATTTATTTATATTTTTATTAATTTACCATACCTCTTTTATAAATATGGTATTTGGCCCATAGGATTCACTTAAATAAAGCCTATTCTTGAAAATGGGTGAATGGATTCACTTAAATAAAATCTATTCTTGAAAATGGGCGAATGGAAGGTTGTAACTCCTAATTTCAAGGGCTAAATTTACCTTTTTTACCCTCTCCCTTAAAATAAGGTGGGCTATTTGAGGTGATTTGTAAAAATGTACTATGATACAAAATATTCGCCCACTAAAAATTTAAAACCCCTTAATTTCACCAAAGGGCGAACATTCGCCCCTAAAATTTTCTATGGGGAGAAGGCTGTGAGAAAGGCTCAGAGGAAAGAAGAGAGAAGTTTGGGGGAAGATCCTCTTCAGTTGAAGCAAGAGCATTAAAAGGGTTGGAGGAAAGGGGAGAGGAAGCTATGGGGGCTGGCTATGTCAAAATGGGTTCATATGAGGAAGGAAGGTTAGGGCCAACAGAAAGGGGGAGCATGGGAGAAGAGGATGGGACAGGTTTAATGGATTGATTAAGGTTGTTTTTTTTCTTTTTGACAGGTTCCCATTGGGGTTCAGGCCCATTATCTTCAGTTTCAATTGATTTTGGGCATATATTAGGAAAATGACCATATTCATGACATACCTTGCATTTCAAGGGAAGTTTTTCGTAATCCAACTACTTTATGTGCGTCTAGTTGTCCACCTTTAGTTTGATTGCCTTAGGGAGTCCTTTCCCTAGATCTACTTTGACACAGATTCTGGCATAGGCTTGCATGTTGTCCTTTGGCTCGCTTCTATCTATAAGCTTTCCCGCAACATTTCCTATCACTTTGACAAATTCATCCCCCCAGCAGTGTAGTGGTAGATGAGGCATTTGAACCCAAATAGGGACAACATTTGGAATGTCAAGTTCTGGGCAAAATTTGGAGTCCATTTATTGAGATATAACCCTCTAGTGTTCATGATATAAGGCCCATTTCTGAATATTAGGTCTTTCTCTTCCTTTGTATCAAAATACAAGGTGAAGTATCCCCTTCCACATAATTTGACAGAGATCTTTCCTTTTATTTTATCCATCCAGTTTCTTTCTACCCATTTCTAAATTGTCTTTGGGGATGGCTAGAGTCCTGTGAATTGCCCGATTAATCCTTTTTTTGCCAGAGATAAGGCAACCCTTCTCGGAATAGTTGGAGGCACGGAAATTTGTTGCAATCCCCCAAGTTTCTTAACAAATTTTGAAATTGAGGGTCTTGGCCTGGACAGATTCAGGGTGCCGATAAGAGCTAAGAAATCAGCTTGCAGGTCATAGGTTGCAGCCGCCTCCGAGATAGGTTCTAGAGGGGCCATGTAGACAGGAAAATGGGAGCAAGTGGGGGTTGTGCACAGCTGCAGATGACCTAGCTCCGCGCTTTCTTATTTTGTGGTTCAAACTTGATATGATGGTCATTGAAACCAATATAACGAGGAATATTTGTCTAATATCCGGTGGAATAGTCCATGAGGATGGGACAATGATAATAGCAACTACAACACATGCTCAATATAATACTGAAAATAACTGAAATAGTTCAACTACTTTAGCACAGATAAAAGCAAACATGAATTACAAGCATTCACAAAATAGTATTATAAATATCCATAATCCATGCATGAAGAACATGTCGAACATGAATTCTTTTGTTATTAAGTAAAATTTCCAAGACACATGTATAGCCTATGAACACCACTAGCTCCAATAGTGGAGCCTTATATCCACTCCTTGCTCCTTAAAAGAACTAGATTATCTCTCTAATGCCTTGTGGGATGAGTCAAGGTGAAAAGTCCATTGCTCATACAATGAGGGTGTATATATATATATATATATCCAAGGGGTGATGCTTCACCCTCCTTATAAATCTTTCACTACCCTCATGATTGTTTGAATTCCTATGACTTTTCGACCTACATGACTCTTCATATTCCATGTGTGTCCATTAGACTTCCACTTTACAATACATTTCGAATAGGTAATTACATAATTCAAAATAATGATGTGGCATAAGATGACTTGTGATAGGACATGACATGACATTGATGACATGGATTGCATGATGATGTGATAGTGCAAAGTTGTCCTTCTTTCTAATTCTTTCTTTGTGTCTTCTTGAATATATGGTACACATTCTTCTTCTCCTCCTCCTTTGGACTTGAAGATAAGGAGTCTTCCATGTGACCTTGATCTTCATCTTCTATTAGAGTTTGATTTTATTTTTTCTTCTCTCTTGTTAATCGTCTAATATCTTCATCTCCATATGTGTCTTCTAGATTGTCCTCCTTCTCCTTCTCCTTCTTCATCATCTTGCCATAGAATGATAGAGTTCCTGCATCTACAATTCACTTATGGCAAGACAACATTAGTCCAATAAACCCCAAGCCTAAAATGGTGCACATTGATCCACTGAATGAGTCAGAACCATGTGACAGGCTAGGAAAAAGGCTCGGTAACTGCGCAATTGTACAACTCAAGCAGTCAGGGGTGTAGCTTTAGCCTTGAGACTATGCAATGCATAGTTCAAGCTGTGCTATTGGCGGGAAAAGTTCCCTAAGGTAAGGGTTGACAATCTCAATAGATCAGAACAAGATAATCAACAAAGAGCAGTCAAGAAAGCATGCCAAACATGTGAATTACTAAATGTGGACTTCGAAACATACTTGGAGGTCCTACGTTTGATGATGTTCCCATAGGGTCCAAACCCTTTGCTTCCTCCATAATCGAGAAGGCCTACAAATAAATTTAGAGAAGCATATATATGATAGATAATTCAATGTGCATACATAAAAGATATGTTAGATCATCATATATAAACATATAAATTTCTATTCATGAGACAATAACATATCAAGAACAAGACATGAGATTCTTTATTGATAATCAACAATAGGTACAGGAAAGGTACAACCTGATCCAAGCCAAAGCATCAACGAAGCCTTCCTTTGGATTCGTCCAGCCTGAGCCATGAAGAAAACCTCTCTAACAAATGTAAGGAGATGCTATAAATATGATGAACATCTCTGTAAATCAAACTAGGGTTTCCATAGAGACTGGAAGTGTAGGAGGCACGGGGAAATCAGACTTGATCTGGGAGACAAATGGGTATAATGTTGATAGCCCTTCTCTTATATCCTTTAGGCCTACCTAAGGTGTGTATATATACCACCTGAAATTAGATATTTCAGTTGTGCTAGAGGCTCTTGTAGGTGGGCTCTCGGTAAAATCCATGAACCTCGCCTGAAAAAGGATCATATTATTTTATTTTTTTCATATTTAAAAAGGTATACGTAGGTATGTTGTTATAGAACTCACGTATGTAATTTGAAATGGCAGAGTCGCATATGGAATTCAAAATTTTGTGTTTTAATATAAGATCAAGTTTGCACAGGAAAAGACTGCCCAAGACCATACAAGAGCTTCAAGTCTACAAGAGTGCTAAATGATGTTATAACAAATTCCCCCTAATATATGAGGTTATAAGGGGTACATGATGGCCGAAATATATTAAGTATAGAGAGAATTCATCCAAAAACCCAGGAGGAGATCACCCGATTCTAGCTTATTGAATACCTATGGAAGGAGTCCGAAATAAAACTTATGTATAATGCAAACATCCCCATGCTGAGAAGTAATAAAGCATGCCCGTTGATCAAGTATAAAGCGCATCCATAATGTATACATAAGTGAATAGAAGGAGTTGTAGAATACATAATGGATCATCATATGATAGCCACAAAAGAACACAAGGGCTTTATGTCTCAATATCACATATATAATAATATCCAATCAATGATGCAAGAAGATTGTCTGATCAATGATGCTGCATAACTAATCCTCATAAAAGTACCAAGTCATATAGGTAGAATAGTGGTACTGCATAAACTCGGGTGCCAACATATAGGATGTTATTGTGAAGGACTGCAACGTATAAGGGTGGAATGTGTCACTGGAAGAAGACTGAAGGAGTTGTCAAGTGAACCAAAATGCCAACACAACGCGAGGTCTTCACCGTTCGTAGATGGTAAATTTCTACACTATGGGAATAAATGAGTTGAAGTAGACCATGTGAGAAATCATTTGATTATCGGACATTGATGTGTACCGTTAATAAACATGAGACAACTCACCAATAATGATAATGAGTGTCAAGGTACCCTAGTACAATCTAAAAAGTGAAAATAAATGTGTTGAAGTCAAAAAATTAAAAGAATCTATCAATCAGGAGACATTGATGTATTCTCACTGTCGATAGCGAAGTAGTCTACCACTAATGACAGCAAACCCTAAGGTACTAAAAAAAAGACTCTAAACCTTATTCTCAGAGAAATGATTCAGTGTTGGTGGGAAAAGATCCATTGAAAGGAAGGAATTAAGGCATCCCACATCAACTAGCACGAGTGTAACCCACAGGCCAATAATTTGGAAGAACTCAAATGAAGAGAGATGAAGTAACCATTCTGAAGTACATTTATGTCGTAAACAAGATGTGGCTAGCACATGACAGAAATCCTCTGAACCAACTAATAATGAAAGATGACACAGAGGCGAGAAATCCACCAATAGAGTCAAATGGAAACCAAGGTACTGCACAAATCCGAATGTGTGATAATGTAAGCTGACTTCAAACATAAGGGAAACCACTCAGTCAAATACCCATGATACTGATCAATGTTGAGCACAACATCACCTATCAATGATGTAAATAGGGCTAGGGTGCAACTCTAGGTTTACTCTGAGAGCAATTTATCAAAGTCGATAAGAGCAAATCCACTAGTATGAAGTCAATGGGGACCTCCTTAACTGGCACGAGTGAAGGACCAAATAACTGATGTGATATTGAATATAACTTGATAGACCAGGTATGGCTGAAAAAAATGAGTCAAGAGACACTGCATAATGTCTGACAACAGGTTTACTTACCTTGAAAAAAATCACAACTCAATGTGACTTTATGGCAACATAAAATAACTTTGTATAACTTTGCAATGCAAGAAGCATTAACAGAATCTCCATATCATTTGAAGAGAACCAACTAGAGGATGACTAAATCACCATCAAGGTTATGGCTTCCCTAAAGCCAGACTAAGTCCCATCCCAATGGAGGAAATACTCATTTTAAGTGCTTTGTTCAAGGGCGACACAACTGACTCTAGTTGCCATCAAATGATGAAGAAACTGTCTCGTTCCCTCTCTTTTTTGGAATATTTGATTTTTTTGTCTTTTTCATATTTAAATCCTAAAAAGGAATAAAAGAATTCCTATAGTACAGTGGAAAGAACGAGTTTCAAGGGAAAGTGCACTAGTTCCTGGGATTGGAACAATCCTATGCTCAATGCAAGGTGGCAGATGTTGGTCATCGACACTCGGGGGATGTTCTTTCCACGAAAAAATAGGTGTCAAGTCGCAAAGGCTAATGAATGCATGGTTTGAACTTGCAAAAGGTCATGGTCAAAAGTGGCTTATACACGAGTCCAAATGAAGCCAGATTAAGGCAAAAAGAGGTACAAGTAGTCAAAATTCAATGCAATAGTACAACTTAACACATGGGAGCCAAATTAAGTAGCGCGCGCTCTGCTCCTCTGCGAGCTTCCGTCTAGGTCAGCGATCGCTGCCAGGACTGCCCGCCGCCATGGGTGCACCAGGGGGTGTGGAGCCCTCTCCCACCCCTCCATCATCAACAGCAGAGGCCTTCCGTAGCCTGCTATCGCAGAAGGGAAAAAAACGACCACATCCCGACGTCCCGAAGTTCATCAAAAAGCTTGATGAAATCCCAGAAATTGCTTTGCCGGAAGATCAACCGATCAAAATCGCCCTTGCCTTGGCTGACAGAGGTTTAGTGGGGCAATTTATGGGTCGTTGGCCAACAACAAAATCGACTGATGAATGGGTTCAACGAAACTGGAGGCCCCTGCTGCCCAACAACGTGATCTGCTATGCGGTCGGTAGAGGTTTTTTCATTTTCGAATTCACTACCAAGGAAGACCGAGATCTGGTGTTCAGAAACGGTCCATATTTCATGGGAAATCAAGGTCTCTTTCTGAACAAATGGACCCCCGACTTCGACCCTTCAGTCGATGTCCCAAAGGAGGTCCCTGTTTGGGTCCGGCTACCCAACCTACCAATACACTGCTGGAGCTTCCAATCCCTGCAAAAGATAGGAAACGGACTGGGAAGATTCATCGACAAAGCTGATAACAAGGGCCAATACACCTGCGCCAGAATTTGCGTGGAAGTTGACTTGGAAGCTGGTCTGCCGGAAGCCATCAAACTTACAGTTGGAGATTGGCACCACTTCCAGAAGCTGGACTATGAGCAACTACCTTTTAAGTGCAGAATCTGCCATGAGCACAGTCACTTTCAATGAAACTGCCCCAAAGCACTATCAGGGGATAAAGTGGAAGAAGAAGGATGGAAAGAAATAAAAAAGGGCAAGGTAGTCTCAAAGCCAAACGAGCAGAAGAAATCAGGACCAAGGGGGAATCCCCAGACAAATGACAAGACCAAACCAGTTTCAAATGAAGGCCCCTCCTCAGGGGAAAAGGTGGATGTCTCAGAGAACCATGAAGAAACTGAAGATCAATCGAAGAAAGGGAAAGAAACCGAAGAAGAAACAAATGTCCCCCTAACAGAGGCAGATCAAGGGGGAAACGCAGGCAACGACGAGCACATTAGTCTTGCATCTGACTCAGGGGAAGAATCAGAAGAAAGAGACTCTGAATCAGACAGGTCACAAATTACTCCTATCAAATCGACCAGGGGCTGGAAATCCAAGAAGAAACAGAGAGAGGAGAAAACTTATCTGGATGTTCTCCAAGGCTCCTAGAAAACTCTCAAAGGAATGATGAACACCAGATCCAGGCGCAAGCACAATAGGGCTCCAAAAGGAGCCACTCCTTCCCAACCCAGTAAATAATGAAATACGTCTCCTGGAATTGCAGAGGATTAGGTAGCAGGCTGAAAGAAGATGCCCTGAAAGACATTATGCGGCTGCATTTGCCTGAAATCCTTCTCATCCAGGAGACAAAGCTGGAGGACACTCTCCTCCTCCACTCCAGCAAATCATTCTGGCGCAAAGGCCCTGGTAGAGCTGTCAGTGCTAGAGGCGCCTCTGGTGGGATTGCCTCCTTTTGGGACAGCTCCAAATATGACTTGACTCAAGAAGAAAGTTGCCAACACTGGATTTTCACTCAGCTCCTCCACAAAGACTCTGGTCAACAAGTAAGTATGTTCAACCTTTATGCTCCGGTCTCTCCAACGGAGAAAAAAATTTGCTGGGACTCGCTTCAGTCTTTTCTTTTATTGCACAATCCAGAAAACATCATTATTGCAGGGGATATGAACGTTGCTCTAGCCGCTGAAGAGAAAAAAGGTGGTTCTCCTGTAAGGGACCCAACTAGAGAATGGGTAGAAGATATAATGATTGGATGGGATCTGGAGGATATCAAACCATCAACTGGGAAATACACTTGGTCTAACAAAAGATTAGGTCCCAGCCATATAGTTTCTCGTTTGGACAGATTCCTCGTCCAAGCCTCCCTCCTTACTAGTGGTCTAATGGCCTCATCCAAAATTCTTCCTAACTGCACCTTTGATCATAAACCCATTAGTCTCGAGCTCTCCATGGATGGTTTTCTTGGCCCTATTCCCTTTAGATTTAGCCCTTTGTGGATTCAGCAAGAGGGTTTCCATGAGGTGGTTTCTGAAGTCTGGAACCGGCAAATCCAGGGATCCCCTTTCTATGTGTGGGAATAAAAGTTTCGGGCTCTTAAGAGAAGGCTCAAGGAGTGGGCTAAAACTCTGAAAACTCCAACTACCAAGAGAAAAGAGTCTTTAGAAAACCTTGCTGCCCTCCAATCATCAATGGAGGATTCTGCTGTTACCCAAAGTCTGCTCCAAAAAGAAGTTGAGTTGCAAAAAGCCCTCCATAAAGCTAGTAGGGACGAAGAGGAGTATTGGAGACAAAAATCCAGAAACTTATGGTTACAGGCCGGCGACAAAAATACTAGTTTTTTCCACAAGCAAGCCGAAGCTCGCAAGCAATTCAAAAATGTATCAGAAATCCGCTCCCAAGATGCAGTGGTTAAAGATTTTGAAGGCATCAAGAGAGCAGCCTTCACTTTTTTCAAAGATCTCTATTCAGCGCCTGCTGACCCTCCTATAGATCCTCATGCCTATCTGTATAATCTAATCCCCTTCTGTGTGCAAGACTCTGTCAATACTATGCTGACTGCACCGATCAGCATGGATGAGCTCAAGAAAGCCTTGGATTGCATGGAACCGGATAAGGCGCCAGGGCCTGATGGGTTCACTGCTAGGTTCCTTCAGTCTTGCTGGTCAACTATCAATAAAGACCTCCTGAGAATGGTTAGGAAGTCCCAATCTTGCTCAAAGATAGGAGGCAGTACCAATTCAGCCTTCCTTGCATTGCTACTGAAAGAGAAAGGAGCTTCATATTTTAGTAGATTCCGTCCCATTTCGCTGTGTAATACTAGCTATAAACTGATTACCAAAATAATATCCATTCGACTCAAGAATATTCTGCCGGACATCATACCGGAGAATCAAGGAGGCTTCATCAAAGGGAGAAAGATACTGGATAATATTGTGCTGGTTCAAGAGGCAGTTCATTCAAGTGGCCAAAGAAAAGAGAAAGGAATGGTGATAAAACTCGATTTGGAAAATGCCTTTGACAGGGTGAGGCATGACTTCCTGTTCACTGTTATGACGAAAATGGGCTTCTCAATAACCTTCATAAATTGGGTGAAAGCCTGCATTGCCTCTCTCTGGATTGCACCGCTGGTAAATGGCCGTTCTACTGAATTCTTTAATGCATCTAGGGGATTAAGACAAGGTTTTCCGCTGTCCCCTCTCCTTTATGATATCCAAGCCTCAATGCTTAGTTTCTAGCTAGACTTTTGTCAACAAGTCCAAACTCTGCCAGGCCTCAGAATGGTGCACAATGTTAAAGACATAAACCATGCCCAATTTGCCGATGATACTCTGCTCCTTGGAGGAGCGAGCATTAATTCGGCAAGATATTTTAAGAAGGAATTGGACATTTATAAGGAGGCCTCCGACAACAAGATAAACTATTCAAAAAGCACAATTTATGGCTGGAATTGCTCGGTCAAAGATCTGGCTGACATTGCTAGTCTCCTTGAGATGAAAGTCTGTCATACTTGGGAGTCCTTCAAATATCTTGGGATACCAATCTTCAAATCCACTCCTAAAGTTGCCCACTGGATGCCCCTCTTAGACAAGCTTAAGCTCAGAATACAAGCCTGGGGAGCCTCCTGGCTGAACACTGCTGGGAAAATAATTCTTATAAAATCTGTTCTAATAAGCATGCCTCTTTTTCAGCACTCCATTCTTCTTGCCCCCAAAACCTTTCTCAGTAAAATGGATGGTATGCTGAGGAGATTCCTTTGGGAAGGGGGGAAAAATAATGAAAGAAGACTTCATTTAGTTAATTGGGATACCATTAAGAGGCCAATCCTGGAAGGAGGTCTGCAAATGAGAGATTTGGCTGCACAAAATCTCGCTCTAGGCTCTAAAATCCTGTGGAATATTGTGGCTGGGAAAATAAGCTGGAGCAAGAAAGTCCTGTGGAAGAAATATTTTCAAGGTCAGCGTTTGAGATGTTTGGATCATCCGCCAAAAACCACCAAAGGTTCCCCAATTTTCAAGCTTTGTATCGCTGCTCTGGAGCATTTCAGTCCCAATCTCTACTGGATCCCAGGTAATGGGAAAAAAATCAGAATTTGGGAAGACCAGATTCTAGGAGATCAGCCATTGAACCATATAGAAGGCCTTGCAAATATTAAAATTTGGCTACAGTCCAACAATATGGAAACCCTTTGGGACATATCCACCTGGACGGAGGACTCTGGTAGACGGTGGGACAGCTGGAACCTGGGAGAGGTTCCACATTGTTTGCAAACTGAAGCTTCGTTACTGTTAGACAAACTCCAAGGAAAATCTCCCATTTCAGCAACAGCCAAGGACAAAAGAGGGTGGGGCTCCCATTCTGGTTCTTTCTCGGTTGCTGAAGGTTACAAAAGTTTGATTGCTGTTCCTAATGTCCCTCCTGACCCAACGCAATGGAATTTTATTTGGGCCTTCCCTTCGCTCCCAAAAGTAGACTTCTTCTGCTGGACGTTAGCTCACAACAGTATTCTCACAGGAGATAACCTGAGAAAACGAGGAATGGAAGGGCCATCCAGATGCCCTTTGTGTATGTCAGAGGAAGAAACAACTGATCACCTGTTGTTGCTGTGCCCTTTTGCCAAAGCAGTTTGGAAGGGGGTTCTGAGATCAAGGGCTGACAAGGTTGAGCTGCCAAGAAATATGCCAAAACTGCTTCACGAGTGGGCCAAGCTATCTTCGTTCTGCCTCAATAAAAAAAACCTGCTTAAGACTGCTTGGATGTGGATCCCTAAATTCACCTGCTGGAAGTTATGGTTGGAAAGGAACAACAGATTGTTCAGGGGTGAAACCTGCACTTCAAACAACGTTATCTCCAAAATTAAAGCTCTATTGGGAGAGACTTTGGATGCTAATCCGGCTTTAAGGAATGAAGCGATTCTGGACAGTGAGGAGGAGCTTTGGCTGAAAGATATTGTTCCAAATAATCAAACCAATCCTATTTCTCCGGCCTCTTGCCATGCTATGTGGGAAATTCGCCTGGAAGAACAGGAGTTTCTAAAGTGGCGTTCTGCTCTGGATGACCACTGTCTCTTCTTCGACGGGGCCTCTAAAGGCAACCCTGGGGCTGCGGGTGGGGGTGGAGTTCTTCTGAATCCCGATGGCTCTACTTTGCTCAGGTATCATTGGGGTCTGGGATTCGAATCAAATAACAGAGCTGAGGCTCTGGCTTTGTGGCAGGGGCTTTCTCTGGCTCTTAATCGGAACATTCATTCTCTGACGGTCTTCGGAGACTCCAGACTTATCATTCAAGCGCTGAACTCACTTTCGAATCCTTCGCAGATCCATTTTGGCCAAGTTTCGGAAAATATCCTTCTATCATATTCTGAGGCATCTGAATTCACAAGCGGATCTGGAAGCCAATCTTGGCTCAGCCCGTAGCCAAAGAACTCTCTCAGTCAATTCTGAAGAATCTCTCTGCATCATCCCATAATCTTCTTAAGACCTTCACTCTCAGAAAACCTGTTCACTCTGCTGCATTGGGAATTGCACCTGTACTAATAACAATGGGCTCTGCAACAGGCTATTCTCAGGTGTCCTCCAATCCCTGATCGACGGTTCCTGATTCATTTTGCCTTCACTCGCACCAGGATCCATTGGTAGGCAATCAATACAGAAAAGATTGATGCTCTGGAAGCTCAGTCCCTATCAGTTGCAAGGGAAGCTCAGTCCTCAGTAAATGCATATGCCAGAGTGTGAATATCTGAAGACAAGTAGACAACAAGTCCAGGTTGATCTATTTACATGAAGGGTTCATTCCAGGTATGCGCTATAGTAGCTGATCCCTATGGTATGAGCACCGAGGGCTTTGCTGTAGCATTAGCTCTAAATCGCACCTCCAAACAGCAGCGCAGAAACATTTATGCTTACTCCTACTTTAGTTCAACCAGAAGGCGGTTGGTATTACATCTTCCCATGGATTTAGTGGAAGGACGAGGAGCAGGCATTGGTCCTAATCGTTTGTACAGAGCAGCACAACGAACAGAGCAAATTCTATTCCGGCAAATTGGTTGTATCTCTGACATCAAAAGGCGGTCCAGACAAGTCCAGCAGTTTCAAAGCACCTCCAATCATGGATTCAGCGATACAAATCCTTCAAAGGGCGGTCCAGTCATTTCCGCAACATCAAAGCATCTTCAAGGACCTGCTGTATCAAAGAGCGAAACCCTCTCTGTGTAATAAGAAAGTCTGTGTGACAAGAAATAATGTGTAACATCTGAATTCTGTGTAACAAGTACGTGTCAGCTGTTTTGCCGCCTTTCAAAGCAATTAACCGTTAAAGTAAAAAAAAACACATGGGAGCCTCTAGGGCATAAGGCTAGAAAATAGCGAAGAAGAAGAAAAATGAAGCTTCAACGCAAAGTCATGGAAGGACTAAAGAGCATTGCCGAGCCTACATAATAATTGCAGCGTGGGTGACATATGTTAGCGAGGATCTAACTAGGAATCCCATGGAAGGAAAGGCTCTACCACTATGTAACGACTTTATAAGATGACGAATGAAAGTGGTTAAAAATCGCAACATAATGGGGTCTACCTTATGGAAAAATATCTCAGTATGAGGTCAAGATGCATAATGCATCGAAAAGGTGATATGTCTTAACCTATATGTCAGTTTAGAAAATTATGCTTGCTACGATAGGTCAGCGATCATGGAGTCGAAGGGGCAGAAAAACATCACTAAGTATTCATTACCCTGAAAAAATAACCTTTCCCAACACTTCAAGTAAAAAGTTCATAAAATTATAAAAATAAAAATATTGAACTTTAGAAAAGTGGGTTTTCAAAATTTGGTTATAAAAGAACTTTTTAAACTCACCCAAACTCATTTTTACCATTCAAGTGTTGAGAAGAGGGCTCTTGGAGAAAATTTGGGCAAACCACACTGATCAAATCCACCAACAAATTCATCTCAAACAGTCTCCAGGTAATTCAAATCCTTAAACTCATTCAATTGATCCAAAATTTTAAGATTTCAAGTCAATTTTAGGAAGACATTTTAATTTTTAAATGATGCTCGGCATGTACATGGGTTGACATATTGAAAACCATGTATAGAAAGCCCTATACACGAATTTTTAGAGGAAAATATGTGTATGTACACGATTGTTCTTTAAAAAAGTAGTGTAAATGCAAAGAAAAATGAAAATCATAATTTATAATGGATAAAATCTTTCAATTTTGGAGGATGTCAATCATTTGGTGAGAGAGAGCATACAGATGTTGATAATGTAGCTCTAGAGGATTAATAATCGTTGGATGCATTGAAAAATTGTGGGTTACTTAAATTATTCATGATGCCCACTTGAAAACACAAACTTGGTTGTTGGAGGTGTTAGTTCAATATTGGTATCCATAGCAGGAAATGTTCATCATAGATCATATGATTTTTCATATCGAAGTAGAGGATATTTACTTCATAATAGGGCTTTCCCGAAGGGGTGAAGCTATTGACCTGAAGTGAAGGACCCGTGGATGCCTTAACATTGAAGATTGTATGTATGTATACTGTGCACCAGATACTGGCAAGGTTGAATCACAAGTTTCGACCAAGGAAATCACACACTTTCTAATCAAAATAATCTTCTTTACTATCATCGAATTAGCAGGTTTAAGATCATTGCATCAGGCTTCATGACCTGCTATGTTCTTGGCAGTAGAATTCCTAAGACCAATTGTCTATGATTAGTGCACAACGCTCTTGATCAACATGAAGAAATAATTGACTTCAGTTAGACAGGGTAAGATGAAGAAATTTGGATATGGTAGCATCCTTTGCACATTCTTCTTTGAGTGAATTCCGGCACTACGACCTAGAGTAGACACCACCATCAATGGTCCTAGTGATCACAAGATGGCCAGATGGGTGGATCTGATGAAGTGACTTGGTAGAGGCGAAGTCACTTGGGTGGCCTTTGATGATGATTTCTTCCACTGGTGGGAGAAACAAGTCGTGGCCATAGATGACTACCCCTATGCAGGTGTGGACTTCCGAGAGGACTCAGAGCTAGCACTTCCAGTAGGAGCTACATGGGGCGACATTGGTAAAATTTTTGATTTTAACTTATTCAATTTTTTGGATTTTTAAAATCTCAAGAAATTAAAAATCTTTTTTCGTGAAACAAAAACCTTACAAGATTAAATGATCATGATACAAATGTTGGACCAGTGAGACCTGAGGATCTTCTGAGGCATAGGCTTCGCAGTAGAGACACGGTGAGAGAAACAACTAAGTCTGAGAGAGTTCTTCACACTGTTCATAAGAACAAGGAGAGCCTAGCTCACTAGGTTCCCATGGCAGCAGTGGAGGATCTCCATGAGGCTATATAGAGATGAGTGGTTGGTGTACCACGAGAGTGGGTGCATCTCTTCCAATGAGTGGAAAATTCCATCATCTTCTTTTGAGATGCTCATCCAGGGCAAGGGCCGCAACCTTAGATTTTTAGATGATTGATCTTTTTTTATATATGGACATGGTCAGGCCTAAGCCCTAATTTTGTAGGAAATTTATCCACATTTTGTAATATTTTTACATACTCTATCTATCTATATATAGAGACTTCGTGATGATTCGATCACATATACAAATGATTCTGTGATATTTTTGATTTAGTGTGATGAATGATTAATATTCAAATCTAATGCTTCATTAGCTATAAAATCAACAAATGCATTATCTGATCATGGAATATGAATGAAAGTAATAAAAGTAAATAATATTTGTAATAATCTCACTCTCATAAATTGACGATGTAATAAAGGATTCCTCACATGATAAATATTATTTAATTGAGACACAACCAACTGTGAATCCAAATAAACCACTAATGATTCAATACCATGAGATATTGCTTCAGATAGTAAATTAATAACGACACTATATTCAACCATATTATTAGAAGTAGGACGAATACATATGCCTCTTGAGACTAACAATTGACCAGATGGATAATATATTACCCAAGCGGTGGAAGCTAAATTCCATGTATGTCTACTAGCACCATCAGTGAATCCTAAATACACCAAATCACCCATCGAAACCTGCCAAAGCAGATCAAAAATATCATCATCACCATGAGACCCATAGATAGAAATAAAAGACTATGTACAATATTTACAAAACAAAGCAAATGCTAGGCAAGAGCCTAGGCATAATACTTCTTGAGATAGAGCCCATTTTTGGGCTCCGACAACACATTTCCCTCAAAGTCAACCAATTCATACGCACCCTTCTTCAATACCTTCTTCACAATATAAGGACCATACCACATAGGTTTAAACTTTACTTCCCCCAATTTTTTTTAATCTTGGTGATAGACCAAAATAAGGTCACCTTCAACGAAAACCCTAGGTCATACAATCTTGTCACACTGGGCTTTTACTCTTTTCTTATGAGATTCATTCATTGTGGATGCATCCCAACGTTGCTCATTGAGATGTTCCAAACGAATGAGGTGTTATTCAAGACTTAAAGTGTTTTGAAGAAGCTAGACTACTCATTTGAGAGATGGAATTTCACATTCTACATGAAAAATTGATTCCAACCCATAAACCAGCTGAAAAGGAGTAAAACCTGTAGCAGTCTTAATAGACATTCGTTATGTCAAAAGTGCAGGATATAGCATGATTATCCAATTGGACTTAGACTGATCGATCATCCTTTGAAGGATGGTCTTCATGGATGTATTAACTTCTTATACTTGTCCATTTTCTTGAGCATAATAAGAAGACGAATGCTCCTACCGAAATCCTAAATTCAAAGCCAACTCAAACATCATCTTATTCTAGAAGTGACTACCATGATTAGTGACAATCTCTTTAGGAATACCAAAGCATGAAATGATTTGATTGAATAGGAAAAGAGTTGTTGTCTCACCATCATTATTAAAAGTAGGCATAGCTTCGACCCACTTGGTGAAGTAGTCTACTGCTATGATGATATACTTGTGGCCCTTAGCCGAAGCCGGGTTACAAGTAGTAAAATCAATACCCCACTTGGTAAATGGATCGACAATGATAACAAGAAAAAACAGAGCTAGATGTGCATACATTTTCTGAGTATAAACTTGACAAGGATGGCATTTCTTGACCGCTTCAATACAATATTTGAAAATCGAGGGCTAGAAATAACCTACACGCAAGATTTTTTGGGTTGTAGCAAGCCCAAATAGATGACCTCCACAAGATCCACTATGGCAGTCATTCAAAATTGACTCAAATTCTTCTAAGGTTAAACAACATCTAAGGATTGAGTCAATCCCTCGACGATATAGAGTATCACCAATGATAAGATAATTTTTAGCCAGGTGACGCAATTTCCAATGTTCATCCTTAGAAAAAGATTGAGGGAACTTTGAAGTCTGGAGATATATAATGATATCTCCATACCAAGGATCTTGTGAAGAGATGAGAAAAAGATGCTCATTAGGAAATGATTCTTCATAAACAACATCTTCTTCACAAGGAAATTATGAGATCAATTTTGCAAAGAAAAAATATTTCTTTGACTTAGCTAACATAAAATCGAGATCAAACTCTTGCAAAATGACAATCCATTTATTATATTTTCCCCCAATCACTTGCCTACTGAGAACAAATTGAAATGGATTGATGTCAACCAATACAAAGGTTTTTCCTTGCAGAATGTAATGATAGAGTTGTTGGACAACTTGGAGAGTTGCCAAAGTCATTTTCTCTACATGATAATACCTAAGTTCAAGACCAACTAAGCCATGGCTTAGATAATAAATCACATTCTCCTTAAGGGAATTGTCTTGCTGAACTAGAACCATACGAATGGTTGATTTTGATGCTGTAAGATACAAGAGGAAATCTCAGCTATAATCAGGTTGACTCAGAAGAGGAGCAGAGGTCAATGATTTTTTCAAAGCAATGAAGAAGAGTTAAGTGAAATAATCCCAAAATAATGGGACTCATTTCTTGAGTAAAAACATAAACCCTTTTGTGATCTTCGTGTAATTTATGATAAACCTCCTTAAAAAATTGGTTTTTCCTTGGAGACTTTGAAGTTGACGGATACTCGACAGGGGAGGCAACTGAAGTATTTCCTCAACCTTGAAGGGGTCTACATGAATCCCTTAATTAGATATGATGAATCCCAATAACGGACCAGACGTAACTGTGAAAACTCATTTATTTGCGTTCAAATGGATTTTGTAGAAACAACATCTTTCAAAGACTAAATAAAGGTGCTCTGGATGTTCCTCTCTCTTGCGAGAGTGAGCAGCTAGATCACCCATCTATGCTTCAATTATATGGTTGATGTCATGGAAAGCGTAGGACATGGCTTGTTGAAAGGTGGCCCTAACATTTTTTAGGACAAAAGTCATTTTCCTGTATGCAAACGTACCCAGGGGAAAATAAATGTCTTATTTTGGTCCTCGGGACGATTTTTTATTTGATTATATCCAGAGAATCCATCCATGAAGGAAAATGTTTCATTTCCAGAACACTCTGTTAGTTTCAGTCTTTACAGCCTTCCTCCAGTGATCAAATGTGCTCTTACATAGTGATTTTGAAGTGTCAAGGTCAAATTTTGTCATTTCAGTGAGTCTTCAAGCAAAATTTGGTCACTAGCCATTAGGTCTAGGGTTTGCCCAAATGTCAGTCTATGTCACTATCCAGCTGAGTCTATCATCATTCATATGGTTTTCATTATCATTTCAGTGTCTAATGGGTCATTTGATACCTTGTTCATGCTTCAGTTGCGCCCAGGCAAGGTCATTTCCCTCTCTTAGGGTTTTGAAGGCAGTTTCTCTTGGGCGGACAAATCATCGGCAAAACTTGTTTTCTGATGTTCATACACCTTCCCCTATCCTTAATGTACCTTATCAAACACTTCCCAACACTCAGATCCCCCAAATTCCTCATTTTTGCACAAACCCTAGTTTCTAGCTACAACCTGGCAATTTTCTAGGTTGGGCCTGTGTTTCACTCTTTTGAACCCCTTCCTCTCACTCAATCTCTGAGATTCCACTTTCCCCTGCTTCCTAACATCCCTCCCTACTCCCAAAAATTTCCTCAAGAATTTAGAAGCCCCTTATCCCCTTCATTTCGCTTCATTTCGACAAAATTCCTTGTTTCACACATCGGGGCAAGTTTCACTAAAATGATGGTTCTGAGCAATCAAAGATGCATTTTGAAAAACTGAGAGAGGTGTTTGTTCAAAAAATGCCAAGGAAGAGAAACCTACTTCAGTTTTTTCACAGCTGTCATGGTTTGAGAGAAATGTCAAGAATATCGTTGCCTCAGGAGAATCAAAGGCACCTCTGAAGTGACCTTGGGAAAGTCAAGTTTTCTCCTAGATTGGTTGACCAAATTACTTTCTTTATGGGTAAAATGATAACTAGACACCAATATCTTTCCAATGAGCTATCATGAGCTCAATTTGGGGTTGAGGAAGGTATTCAAAAGTTGACTGCAACAACACTCTTCCTTGAGGCAGCCTCATTGGGCACTTTTTGATCAGTATTGGGAGATTTGATTTTTGACAGGTCCAATCAACTCCAAATTGAAAAATTACACTTTTTTTGGAAATTAGACTCAAATACCTTTCCAACGAGCTATCCTGCGCCTGATTCCGACACCGGGAAGGCCCTCAAACAAGGCTGTGAATGTGCGCGACCACTCAGGAGGTGCGCGACCACTCAGAGGCTCTCCTGCAGTGTTAAATTACAACGTGCGCGACCACTCAGGAGGTGCGCGACCACTCAGGCTGTAAGTGCCAAAATCACCTCCAACTCACTCAAAATCTCCTTCAAGCTTGCAAATTGGGTGAGGTAGGCTTCCCTTACAATGTTTATGATGGTGCCATGGATGGATAACTTATTTATGGTCATTTTTTATCATGCAAAATTATGAAAAGATAGGTTAAGTGATTTTTTGTTTTGCAAGCATTATGCTAGGGTTATTGTTTGTTTTTCAAGGTTTTTTATTCCTTCATTTCCCTCCATGGTTTCCCATCATTATGCACAAATGTCAGAGTGTTAATTTATTCAATCTCATTTGCAAGTAATGCTAAACCCCAGCTCAATTTCCTAAAAACCCTAATCCCTCCCTAAAACCCTATTCAAACCCTAATTTCTCCCATACAAACCTACCAAAACCCTAGTACTATGTCACACAACAAATATATATGTAAAAAACACAACAAAAAATGAAAAGAAACATTTTGAAAAGAAAAAATATGATGGCGAGAGGCATGCACATGAATATCATAAAAAACAGAGTAATGTAATTATGCATAGCCTAGTAAAAAACATGAGCAAAACAGATATGTTGCTGTATAAATATCAGAGGTTAGATAGCTGTGGGAGTTTCCATGACAAGGTTTATCAATGTACTAGTGGTCAAAATGAACAGTTTGTTGTGCTAGGGTTTGCACAAGGGCATGATACATCTCCCTAATCCCAAAACTCTGTTTTCCTATCCTTCCCTTCACCAAAACCCTAATTCAATTGCTCTATCTCTTCCTAAAAGTCCCTATGCAATTGAAATCCCTTTCCCTTTGTCAAAGCATGTAACAAAGCCTCATTTCTCCTATGACAAAAACATTCATGAAACTGCAAGTATTGTCTAAGGACCTGTTGTCATAAAGTATAGTTGGCAGAGATTGTTAATGTGTTCCCTAGTCCCAAAACCCTAATTTCCTTTCTCCCTCCATCTCCCTAATTCCCTTGATACAAAGTATCCCATTTCCCTTTCAAAACTATCATAAAAACCCTTCCCTTCCTCTATGATCAAATAAGTAAAAATCCTTGTTTCCCATTAGCATCAAATGTTGAAAAACAGAGTATGCTCATGAAAGACATTCAAATACAAAATAAAAAGGAGCAGCCTGTTAATTGTTCATAATTGATGCTACCCTATTCCCCTATGCTCATGCCCTCATTCTCTCCATGATGAAAATTTATATTGTCCTTTCCCTTGGTGATCATAACACCTATTTTCCCTAATAAAGTATTTATTCGCAAATGATGAGAGATGGAATGACATATTTGGCATTATGTGAATTATTCCTTAAAAGTTCCCTGTTTTTATATATTTTCCCATTCCTTATGATAAAATCCCTCCCCTAACATTTCCCTCATGGTTTTTCCCCTTGAAAACAGCATACTTCTCAGCATTTTGCAGGCAGGGCAGCAAGTCAACTTTGCCTATTTTCTCCACCTTGCTCAATAACACCATGTCAAACACTGAAACTAATGAGCAAGGTGATGACCGGTCTTCTTCTACGGAGGTTGAGACACATCAGAGGCTGTTAGAGAAAGCCAACCAGGACAAAAGGCTGCTACGCAACATGAAAACACACTATTGGGCAAGATTGCATGTTTGCAAGGCTAAAATGAAAATTCTCCGAAGGAAGCTGTCAGAGGCCCAGAAGAAGAAGAAAAGGACAAACCCACTCCGTATCTTGGCTGAGGCATCCCTCACTCACCATGGTACTCATTAGCCTTCATCCAGCAGCAAAATCAAAAAATTTTGAGAGTTTTGGAGCATTTTGGAAATTTTTTGGAAATTTACAGGTTTTTGCCTGTGGAGTGGTCTCACCCCCTGCGCGACCACTCGGGAGGACTGCTCAGAATCACAAAAAGTTGACATTTTTGGAAAGGGCATGCAAAAACTAGAATTACCTATACTTGGGGTCAACTTGATTTTGAGATTTGGGCCTCCAAAAGCTCAAAATACATCAAAATTTTGACTTTCTGCCCACTTTATGAGTTGCAGAAAGTGACCTTGGGAGAATTGACTTTTGAGGGGTCAGATCAACTTCAAATCCAAAAATTCCACTTGGGATGGAAAGTAGACACACAGAGCTTTCCAATGAGCCATCTTGCACTTGATTTGGACAACTGGAACCCATTCAAAAAGTGCTACAAAGGGGCGCGACCACTCGAGCAGGGGGCGCAACCACTCGAGCTAAAATTGCCAGTTTTGACTTTTCAGGCCTGCAAAATCTGTTTTTACCTTGGTTGATCATTTGTACCTGTAAATGATGGATGTATGGATAATTTTCATGGCACATTGATAGATTTAATCTCTCTTAACCCTTCTAGAATCTTCCTTGATGTAAATAGTGAATATTTAATGCATGGATGAGTTAGCTAAGTTTTAGAGGCAAGTTGTTTTGACTTCCTATTATCTAGTGCTTAGTTTAGAATTAGTTCAAACTGCTCCTAGGAAGCTGAGCTCGACCCCTAGAGGTGGGGAAAGGAGTTAGATGGTCTATATTATGCCTTCTCTTGCTCATTTTCATGGTTGGACTCTTGTGGGAGAAGCATTATTGTATATTGTACATCTATTATTGCAATTTAAGGAAAAGGAAGGCCAGGGTTTTGCAGACATCATTGTGGATTCTTGTGGATTGTTGTGTGATGGTGTGTTCTCTACATGTTATTGTAAGTGTGTTTATGTGTTCCATCTCTTTCTTTGCTGCTAATTGAACAGATGAAGTGATAAAGTTTGAATTCATGCATGCCATGCTCAGCTTTTAATTTTGTTCAATATCTATGTTTTCCACCGTCTAAAGAGGATTCAAAGTTGTTGTTTGCCCTCTTTAGCTCCTCCTCTATCATTCCTGATCATCCATATCAGATTAAGGCATCAGCACTCACTCCTACCCTGCCCCAAAGATCCCCCTGCAAAAACTGAGCCCAATCCCCACACCCTGAATTGCACTCCCTCCAATTGCCACCAAAAACCCCAAAAAATCTTTAAATCAGCCCCCCTTATCAATTTACTGGCCTAAAATCTTTATTCCTAATTGGTCAGCTTATCATATTGAAAGATCTACCGAATCTGACCCGAGAGAGCCTTCTCATACCCCGTAGGGCTAGCTACGAGGTGAAATGGTTTGATGTTGCCTTGAAGGTTTACCTTCCTCAGCCTAGGGTGAAATCTCAAGAGCTAACACACTCCACACTCATTGATGTTTTGATCAATGAATGAAGTGAGGGAATTATCTTTAGGATAAGATTTATTTAAATCCCTAAAATCGATGCACACGTAGATTGTTCCTTGCTTTTTATCAACAAGGACTGGATTTGAAACCCATTCAGTCAAAGGAACAGGGTAGATGAAACCTACCCTAAGCAACTTCTCTACCTTAGCCTTAATAGCCACAACTTTCCTAGGATTAACCAGTCGAAGCTTTTGCCATACAGGATTTGCATTTTCATAGGTCTTGATCTCATGCTGAACTATCAAAGGATCGATTCCAGGCATTTCTTCATAAGACCAAGCGAATACATCTTGAAATTTTTTAAATAGATCGATACATATTTTTATTTCTTGAAGGGAACATTGAGCTCTAATGAATATATTCTCAATAACATTGGGATTCTTGGAAATGTTCACCGTAATGGTTTTTGAAATACTAGACATATTACCTTTGGCATAAATATGTGATGGAGCCAAAGGGTTATGGACATTTCTGCTAGAGGAAGGACTATACAAGTTTGATTCAACCTCATGCAAGTTAGGGAGAAAATAGGACCGATGATGCAAGTCATCCCACAATCTTTATACACTAGTCATTGCTTCTAGAATTGCCTCATCAGATGGCAAAATAATATCAAGGAAATCCATAGCTAAAGTAGAATCAATTATCCATAACGGAGCCACATCCTCATATTCATCTTTTGATGGGAGAGGGATGGGATTAGAATCTACAGAATTCACAATAGATTGAAACGCAATTTCCGTTTCATATATTGGATAAGCCATTCCACCTACTTGCCCCTCTTCTAATGTGGTAGTAGGAGGGGGCAAGGGCCAAGGATAAAAAAAATAATGAGTTCTGAAATAACCATGTTGAGGAATGATCCTGAAAGATGAAATGGAATTGACATGAGAAAAAAGAAATGAAAGATCAAAAGTTCCTATCAACAAAGAATACATTCCAACTCCTAAATTCTTAATAGGATGCTTGGTATTATTTACCAAGGGAACAATGGAGTCAGCAGATGCATTGGGATCATTAGGAGAATAAGCTAACTGATCAAGCATAAAAATTCTCCCTTCATGGGGGAAGCATAGGATGTGAAATAAAGATGAGACAATGGCATCCATTGTGTAAACCCAATTGTGACCCAATAAAAGATTGTAATCAAGATTAGCATCTACTATCTCTACTTCCACATTAGCGACCTTGCCCCCTACACAAATAGGGAAGGTAGGTAGAATTCCATGAGGCCTATGAGAATGGCCATCGAATGCAGTTAAGAGAGTAGGAGAGGGAACAACTTTAGGTGACCCAATAGCCTTCCAACATGACATAGACATGACGCATGTGGAAGCCCCTTCATCAACTATAGTTCGAAAGATAGTCTTCTTCCGATATGTAGATTTAATTTGGAAATCCATGTGATGAGGGAGTCTAGTCTTAAAATTTGACATATCAAATGTGACTACCATAGAATTCTTAGGGTCTACTGCTCTGATCACAGTGAGAAAAGTGCTCCTCTATGCAAGACACAATTGGAGTACCTCTAATGCCGACATGGCATAGGGACTCTAAGCTAAATATTCAACAATAGAGTAGTTTTGAGCAACCCTCACATTGGGATTATAGGTCGAATGTTTTGAGGAGCCTTTTGGCATCCAAGGTATAGGCTCTACTGTGGGCCTCTCAATATGTAGAGGTTCTAAGGTATTAGAAGAAGTTTTATCTTTAGAAGGCTCTGCCTCTCCATAATCATGAGCTCTCGTTGAAATATCAATGTGAGACTTAAGCATATATACATTTGATGTAGATTCCCCATCCTAGTTGTTCCCTGCAAGGGTTCCAACACTAGCATTCACAAGAAAATAATTGTTGCCCTTGGGGAAAAGGGTTAGTAAGCATAGCTTGGGAACTAGAAGAACCTTGTTGAGCTAACAAGTGTTGAGTGTCCTAAATATTGAGGCAAATATGGGTAAGGTGATCCCCACTACATAACTTAAACTTCTTCTTAGATTCCTTTTTGCCCTCACCAATGTCATCACTAGGTTTAATAGCATTTCCCTTCCCTCCCTTACCTCTTTTATTCCCATGCCCCTTCTTCTTCCCATCATATTGTTGATTTCTTTTGAGATTTGAGGACTAGACAATGTTAACTTCTAAAGGTTTAGAAGGAGTAGACGCAGACGACGCAGTTTATGTTGCAAAAGCAGATTGTAAAGACAATTATTGTAATTGATTCAACAAACTAGCCGCATTGCTATCAATTGATCTTATAACACCGTCAGAATGGGGACCCTCTTTTGGTTTTACGAGGTTGATTTTTGACCTAGGAGCATCAAGAAAAATCTTATAAAGAACTCCCAACTGGGAGTAGATGAGCTCTAATTGTTGGGATCTGAAGATAGCCCGTTCTTCAATGAACACCCTGGAAAGTGACACATCCTTAGAAATATTTCGTTACAATGATTTCAAAAACCATTCTAGAATGAATTCGTCATGGATATTGGCTTGATCATTCTTCCTTTTGCGCCACTTTTGAATGTGGTCAGAGATATGCATAGCCTTGTCCGTCTAAAAATTGGCTAGAAGCTCAGTTCCGATGTCGTAATGGACAGGAAATTGAAAATGGTTTAGAAAAATTGTGGCTAAATCACCAAACGTAGAAAACGTAAACCCCCTCAACTCAATGTACCATTTAGTTGCATTTCCAGTTAAGGTGTGTTGGAATAATCTCAACCTAATTGAATCATCAATCAAGGATTTAGAGGAGCACCATAAATGGAAAGTGGTTATATGGTCTCTCGAATCCTCACCACACTTCCCTTCAAATTTAGGAATATCAGACAAAATTTTAGTACATACTGGAGGCCAGGTCAGGTTATAATGGATCATATCATTCATTAATTTTGAAAGATATAGCAAATTAAGTGTTTCCAGGAATGATAAGCGCAGAGGAACAGGAAAATTCCAAATGGAATTTCCAACATTTGAAAAAGAGTATCCTGGATTTGGATTGGCACCAGGCTACAACAGATTACTCCGAGAAATACCTAAACCATGAGGAAAACCTTATATTCACACGTCCTCATGTTTAACTAATGTGTTAGAAGAGATTTCTTGAATAAATTAATGAGACTGGATTTCCACTCTTTAGTAAACTTCTATACTTTCAATTCAAGTGGCCTTGGAGATTTTACTCTCCACACACCTATTCCAAGGCCCTAATGTCCTAGACTAGTTGATGTTTCTATGACAAAAGTAAAACATCTAGTTCATTTTAATTAAGCGTTTGTTTTAATTGGTTGTTATTTAGGACAAGGGTAGAGGAAGTAAAATTGATGATGTTATGACAAAAAATAAATCAATAGAAAACTTAGGCTACATGCAAATGCAACACTTATTTTTCTTCAATGAAAGCGATTTCTACGTGGGTTCTACGAGAAAACTAAGAAATCAAAACTCTTTTTATTTTTATTTTTAAGCACTCGCACATTCAACACCTAGTGAAAATCCTAATGATGTCTACAATGAAACTTACCCTAATGCACACTAGAATGTAAATGCAAGATTCAAGTAAAGCTCACAAACAAGCAAAGGTGAACTCAAAAGCAAAAGCCAATTTATCAAGCAACAAGAAGAAAATCTCAAGAAAGAAATACTTCTAAAGAAAAAAGACTCTTAGCCCTAAAGCAAGAATTCACACCTTTGTCAAAGACTCAAAAGTAAAAAAACCAAAGAAAAGAAACCCAAAGAAAATGTTTTTCTTTTTCTTCAAAAGATTTAAAGACTACAAGTTTCAGAAAGTGAAAGCAAGTATCAAATTCAAGACCAACAACAAGAAAGAGACTCAAATCTCACTAGTCATTAATAATCCCAAAAATTAAAAGACTAATGTGAATAAGAGATAAAAACACCTTGAGTGATTTGGTCAGGAAGATACAAGAAATTCTAGAAATCAGAAAGATTTCAAAGAACTAAAATCTCTCGTTTACCCAAGAATTGCAAACACTTTTCTCAAACAACCAATGAAAATAAAAAAACAAGCCAACTTCAAGAATGTAAAAGAAGCAATCAAGAAAACTAGGTTATAAACAAGTTGCAAGAACAACCAACTATCCCAAAAGCACAGAACAACTAGAAACTTCCCAAAGAAATTCTGAAACCCAACTTTAAGTATAAAAAGCTTCAAAAACTACAAACCCTAGGTTGACATAGGCTTTTCACCAAAGAGATGGAAGAAATCGACAACAACTGATAAAAAGATAATTCCAAGCCTCATTCAAACCAGAAAGACACAAGCAAACATGGTCAAATTCCCAGCAAAAGACATAAATGAAGAAATTCAATTTTTTTAATCTATACATGGTTGTGTAACTCTAGAAATGCATATGTACATGATTTTTTTTTTTAATAAACTAGCGTATATGTGTGTTTCTCCTAAAGAAAATATGTATGTACGCTTTTGTATACAACAAAAAGCATATATAAAGGGAAAACTAAGAAAAAACTAAAATACCGTCTTGATGCAAGAGATCATGCTGAATGACCATATTGCCTAAGAGTCAAGAAGGCAAGAAAAATCAAGAAACAAAAAACCAAAACCCAGATCAAAGAATTATAACCCTTCTAGGAAATAGTTGATGGTATTCCCTAGGGGAGTCGCCAATTCTGTTGGCGGAAAAATTTCCCTAAGGCAAGGGTCGACAACCTCAATAGAGCAGACCAAGATAATTAATAAACAGTAGTCAACAAAGCATGCCAAACGTGTGAATTACTAAATGTGGACTTGGAAACATACCTAGAGGTCTTATGTTTGATGATGTTCTCGTTGGGTCTAAACCCTCTGCTTCCTCCAAAATCGAGCAGGCATGCAAATCAATTCATAGAAGCATATACATGATAGATAATTCTATTTTCATACATAAAATATATGTTAGATCATCATATATAAACATAGAAATTGTTATTCATGAGACAATAACATATCAAGAACAAGACATGAACTTCTTTATTGATAATCAACAATAGATACAGGAAAGGTACAACCCAATCCAAGCTAAAGCACCAATGAAATCTTCCTCCAGATCTATCCAGCCCAAGCCATGAAGACAACCTCTCTAACAAATTCAAGGAGATGTTATAAATATGATGAACATCTATGCCATGGAAACCAGAGTTTCCATAGAGATTGGGACTGCAAGACGCACGGGAAAATATGACTTTATCTGGGAGAAAAATTAGTATAATGTCGATAGCCCTTATCTTATATCCTTTAGACCCACCCAAAGTGTGTATATATACCACCTAAAATTAGTTAATTCATATGTGCTACAGGCTCCTATAGGTGGGCTCTCAGTAAAACCTGTGAACCCCGCCCAAAAAATAGCATATTATTTTATTTTTTCATATTTGGAAAGGTATACACAGATATGTAGTTATAGAACCTCGCGTATGTAGGGACTTTTGAATGGGTAGAGTTGCATATGGAATTTAAAATATTTTTTTTTAATATAATATCAATTATATATGCATGGGAAAAGGTTGCCCAAGGCCATACAAGGGAATCAAGTCTACATGAGTGATAAATGATGCTATAACATGGGATGAGGAAGAAAACTGCGCAGTCTGGGAGCTCAGGATGACACGCAGAGGGGATAGGAAATAGATCAGTCTGTTACATAGTTATGGAGGATAGATGAGCCCAGGTAAATTCACAATTGTGCAATTCAAGAGCTCAGGGTTGAGGCTTGAGCCTTGATACTGTGTCATGTGCAATTCAGGTTGGACTAAGGGTAAAAATTTTGTAGTTCTGGGAGCCAGTGAGGATGGCTGAGGGGATGGACCTAGAGTGAACGCACTATGAAATTCTGGTAGAGAAGGGAGGTTGACCTATTGTACAACTATGTACTTCAGAGGCTTAGGGAATGAGCTTGTGGCTTGTGATTGTGTAGTGTACAGTTAGGACTAGGATGGGAAAAAGGATTATGCAATTCTAAAGGTCAAAGCTGGAGCTTGAGCACAGAAACTGCATAGTGCAACAATCTTGGGAGGTAGGAACTACGCATTGTGAAGTGCCAAGGGGGAAGGCCACAACTAGAGGATTGAAACTGTGCAGGGCATAGTTCAGGGAGGCTAGGTAAAGCTAGGTTTCTTGGTCGAGAAGCCTTTCTAGAAATGGCTAAGTGTGAGACCGATGAGACAGATGTGAACAATGATAAGACTTTGACTGTGATCACACAATTAGAATAATTGATGACACAATCAACGTATATCGTCCATGACACATGAACAATGTTTTTCCCTTTGTGTGACAACTTTACGATAAGTTACGACAAGTGCGACACTTAAGATACACTTTACAATGACCATGACGACACTTGTGCGACAATGCTTAAAACTTTGGGAGTGATTATGGCTGGTGCTTACATGGTTAGACTAACTCATTCACACATATATAACCCCTTGATACCACCAGAATAGACATCCATAAATCATGTGATAGCTAACATGCAGAAAATATGATAATGGCTAAAGTGAAAACGACTCTTGCAATATGTGAACGACTGTGAAAGTAACACATGCCAGAGAAAATATAACATGAAAATGACACTAGTTAGAGTGAAAGAAAGTGAAGGCGAAAAACCAAAAACATGAAAGTGACACTCATGAAAACAAAGGTGCGTGGGAGCAAAAATTTTCAAAACTCACTGAAATAGAAGTACAAACATAACTATAATGTGAGAAAATATCATTATCAGTGCACACTAACTGTCGACATGGATTGGACATTGCACATGCATATTCTTGATGGAACGTGATATGCTTTTCCAACCTTGTGTAAAAGAATGCACTCATGAATGTGTTGCAGCCTGAGCATGTGTGAGAAAGTGGCTTCAACACTTTTGATCTAATAAGGGAGATTAAAAGAATCAACTGAACAAGAAGTTACTATGGAATGAGTGATCACAAGATCCACTATAGGCTCCAAAATTTGAGTGTATGAAAAATTTTGGAGGGTGTTTATCATAATGACAACACTCTGCAACTCACTGGTAGAATTCCATCTTCTCTTCCTTGGACAATTCTTTTGTGCAGGTTTTATTTCTTCAGGAAGTAGTGATTCATCATTGAAATTACCATGGCTTCCCCACTTACCTCGTGCATAAACATAGTCCCCTTCATTCGTTTACTTGGTTAAACAAAAACATAGGATAAGCGATCACACAATGCTTCGAATTAGGATAGGGTAATGAAATTCACGAGCTTTAGATTTTCAGAGTGTAGTTTTTCATCTCTGGTGTTACTCCACTACTAGCAGGCCTGCACATTACCCCAACGGAGTCACTACATGAACACAAACATTCCTCTACTGCCAGCGAGCCTGGACAGTACCTCGATAGAGTTGCTTGCTTGACCTATCTGTGCAAGAAACCTTTCTCTTCTTTCTCCTTTATTCATTTATTTAAAGAGGAATGTGCATCAACAATTATTTATTTATGGGCAGAAGAAGGATCCTGACTTATTGAGAGCAGGAGAGGTTTTCCCTTCATAGAAACATATATAAGACCTTTGATATTTGTTTTCTCGTTTATATTTTCCCCTTGTCTTTCTCTGCTTGATTGGATCAACTTAAAAACATCGAACCATAAAACTGAGTGCAGGTATGAGGTTTCCAGAATAGACATGGAGATCATGGTTTGACACAAGGTTTTTTTAACGCAAGAATCATATTTTCCATTGGAACATCATCAACCAGAAGATGTAACCAAGACAAGGAAGAAGGATAGAGATTTAGCCAAATGTTGTGGTGTTACAAAGTCCTTTTCTATTTTGCCACATTCGCTTTTGAGCCAACATAGCATCTTCATGCAAGGGCCTATTAATGGAAAAAAAGGGAAAAGACACAACAAAACAAGAAACAAAACCAAAGCACAAGAAAATAAGCTAAATCAAAGCATAATGCAAGACAAAATTACGAAAATACCAGAGAGACTAAAGAGCATAAGCACAGGATGAATGCAATAAAGGAAAAACTAGAATGCAACTAGTCCTACTCCTAACCTAATAGCTAGAAGGTCAGGGTCACGTATAATGAAATTTCTAGTGAAGCCACCATAGTTCTTCCTGACCTACATCCACAAAGGTACGAAAAATTAAAATATATATGAAGTAATGTGCAATAGAAAATATAAAAACTTGAATAACTAGCACAAAAATTTGAAGATATTTATTGTGGGTAGAAAGATATGTCACAACCACTACTTTCATCCAATTCACATTCTTACATCTTCGAAGGAAAGAATAATCAGACAAACCTCAAAGAGTTCTTGTGAATGCACCTTCTTTTGTATCATCGTACTTAGAAAGCATGAGAAAATGCTAAAAATTGTTTATTGCAATGGAGCTTGAATAGTAAGATTGCTCCAACATTCAATGATTAGATCATAAAATTCATCATGATCCTCTTAAAAGCCTCGATGTATTTGAAAAGATGGATTTTAAATTAGAGGCACGAGATTATAATGAGAATCTTGAGAGGGAAAATAGATATGGTCATATGCAGCTGTCATGTCGAGACAATGAGGACCTGACATAACCATCTGTGAAGGCTAAAGTGCCTGAACCACTCAGCAAAAATTTGAATAGTGAGATGTTGAACGATGAAGATCGAAGGATGTAAAACAAATGTCATTGGATATACTGAGGGGGAAATGATAAGTTGAATGATAGTCATCAGAGATAGAATAATGATCATATGGGTTGATTAAAGCATCTGATTCCCAGTTTTTAATTAACAAAGATAAATCAGTTTGAACATTTTCAGAAATTCTTTGCATAGTAGAATTGTCTTCCTCACGTGGCGAGTGTAACAAACCATTTCCTTGTGACTGGTTACACACTGCACCAGTGTCGTAATCATCAAAAGAAGTAAAAATTAATGCTCATATAATAAACACATGAAAGCAGTCAGGGTAGCATAAGCAAAGAATAATTTGATTCATCAAATAATCCGTGCATTCACTAATGCTCAAGAGAATTTCAGGCGCGATGAAGAAAGGATTAGCATCAGAATATTCACAAGAGGGATCAAGAGCTGATTTTTTTAAGAAAAGTGGGACATGTATGACTCCTTTGGCCAAAGATAATTTTTAGAATAATAAACTTTGAAATTCAATGATTCTATGAGAGATAGACATTCCAAACTTGAGTTTGATACAGGAGACTTGCATCGTGATAAATCACCTTGAATCCGATAAGAAATTGTAGTATACATAGGGGGATAATGTGGAGTACATAGGTGTGTACCTAAGGTAATACTGATATGTAAGAATAATAAATAAATGGGCCATGGTTAATAAAGAAAGTGGTTAACCCACATAATATAAGGGACCACAAGTAGTTAGGAAATAATGTGAGAAGACCATAGTATTGGATATATGGTATTGAGAGACCCATGGTTATTACCCATGGTATTCTATGTATGAATCCTATATAGAGGCTACATACTCTCCATTTAGGGATGTCAAGGATTATTGTATTCACAAGCATATGGCATGTGGAGTGATCTCCTTCCTTAGGGAGTAGTTGTATGGTGTTACCCTACCTCAAGGGTTTTGATATTAATAATATATTTATGTTTTATCATCTCTTGTTTGATTTCTTGGGAATATTTTCCATTTTAATATATTTGCATGTTAGATCTACTACAAGTGGTATTAGATCACTTTATTGGACAAAAAGGGGGAGAATTTGTTTTTCATTTTTTGTAGGAATTTTTTGGGCGGCCAGTTTGCAGATCATATGTGACAATTTTGGTGCAAAATTTACAAAATCAAATAACAAATATGAATTTCTTGTAAAACAATACCCAATTAAAAAATAAAATCAGTTTAATTGGAGTCTGGATGAGGGAGATATCGCTAATTTAAAATTAGTTGTTTTGCGGAAAATTTATTTATTTATTTATTTTATGACAATTCGTGGATGGCCACTCTCTAGTAAATTTTTGCATTTTATATAGGGAATTTTGGAAAAATAATTGCATATCTAATCTTCTCCTAAAAAATGACCCAAATTCAAAAAATAAATAGATCGAATGAGAGTCCGGATAAGAAAGATATTGCTGATTTAAAATCAGCTATTTTTTTCAGAATTTTTATGATGGCGGGATAGTTGCAACGTGGATCTGATTTTCCAGAATGCCCAGATCAGGGTTTAAATTACACAAGAAGATGTAGAACGATCGTCCCAATTCCAAAAACAAACTTTACTAAGGATTCTGAGCCATATTGATCGAGTTGTGGCCATTTTAAATTTGTCACACAAAGTAGGTAAATTTTTACCAAACCCTCATTCTAATTTAAGGGTTATAGCAAGATGATTTTTACAGGATGTGCTAATGGTCCCACTATTGAAGAATTTATACAATCTCAAAAGATTGACCACCCACGATTTTGGAGTGTCTCCATAGGGTATTATTTGGAAGATGAGGTTGCTCTATGGTGGAAATCACTTGACAATGAGTTTATGAAGTTATGTCCTCCTGAAGAAATTGAAAAATTCTTTTTGGACAAATGGTCTCATACTGGAAAGAAGGAAAACAAGAAACCTAAAGGGTTATTTTCTGCTGGTATCTCCTTATTACAAGTTCATGGATGTATTCAGAAGGAGCAGATCATTGTGTCTATCAATCCTAGTTGCAAGTATAATTTTATCAATGTTAATGTGGCAAAAAAATTACAAGTTTCAACAAAACATATTGCAAAATCATAGGTTGATAATGAGGATGTTCAAATTTATAAATATTTGAAGCTTTCTATGGATAAGTATGTGTTGCATTTTGATTTTTATACTTCAGATATGGATAATGTGGATGTTGTTTTGGGATACCCTTAGATGGAATCAGTGGGCACTATCAATATTAATGTGCAGAAGAAATTCATGAAGCTATGGTATAAAAAGAAGAAAATTACATTGTAAGACACTTCCATTAAGAACCAGGCAAAGGCTGTATCAAATGATGAGCCCTTGATTGTAGACAACTAAACACAGAGATCAAACCAAGTACCAGAAAAAACACTAGACACAACTGAGGCACCAATAGTGGAGGTGCCAGAAAAATCACCAGACACCACGTAGGCACCAATAGTACATGAATTATCGAAAGATATTCCATCAGTTAAAGCTTCAACATATCACCACCTACATCAATCAACAAAGAAACAACCATCAAGGTGGCAATGAATTACCAATGAGCAAAACAATCCCTGGGCACCAAATAGAGAGGTGTGAAAATCCACCCACAACACATCAACTTAGAGGAAACGCAAAAATAAACGTCCATCTCAAGTGAGCGAGGCACTGACTATATCGAGTATTCACCTTTCGTTGGGATGGCTAGATGCATGTTCATGGTACCATTGGATTACTGTTTTGAGTAGATCTTATTATTTGTGTTATTCTCATGTTTCGGGGATGAAACATGTTTAAGGGGGGTGGAATGTAGTATACCTAGGGGGGATAATATGGGGTATAGAGGGAGGTACCCAAGGTAATAATGAGATGTAAGGATAATAAATAAATGGGCCATAGTTAATAAATAAAGTGGTTAACCCGCATAATGTAAGGGACCACAAGTAGTTAGGAAATAATGTGATAAGCCCATAGTATTGGATATATGGTATTGAGAGACCCATGGTTATTACCCATGGTATTGTATGTATGAAGCCTATATAGAGGATAGAGACTCTCCATTGAGGGATGTCAAGGATTATTGTATTGATAAGCATATGGCTTGTGGAGTGATCTCCTTCTTTAAGGAGTAGTTGTATGGTGTTACCCTACCTCAAGGGTTTTGATATTAATATAATATTTTTGTTCTATCATCTTTTCTTTGATTTCTTGGGCATATTTTCCATTTTAATATATTTGTAGGTCAAGTCTCCTAAAGAAATTGAATCTTCAATTTTCGAGATATCATATCTGCAATGCGAAATATATTTCAAGAAATAATTTACATCGAGTGAAACCGTGCGAAAGGAAAAGTTTTGCAAAGAAAACCGGACCTGATTTAGTTTGAGGGTCTTACTAGAGCTACGAGATCCTGACATAACCATCAATGAAAGTTGAATTTCCCTGAATCCCTGGAAAGTCTTGAGACTTTTAAAAATTTTAAAATCGCATCCTAAAGATTGAACCAGATCGTGCACAATGTGAGGATATCTACTTTCAATGATCTTGATGAGATCACTATTAATCGGGTGGCAAGCATCTCTATCACTGATTTGATCAAAATTTTCAACTTCAACAACTAGATTACTTAAGTTAAAAGATTCATCTGATTGCAAATATGAAGATGTGTGAAATGGGAAAATGTCAAGAGCAATATGGTTTGAAGAATTGTCTCCATGCAAGAGAAGAGATGATGAGAGATGGAAAGATGATTCAAAGATTTGATTGAGTTCATTTTCATCATGGATAATCTCACCACCTTGTGTCAATTGATAAGTTAACTCATCAGATGAAGAACTTGAAGAGCATGGAGTATCTCCGTCGCAAGTAAATGCATCACAAACATGAGGCACAAGGGATTGTGAGATGAAGAGGAAGTTTTGATACTGGCATTTTCTTTGGCTGGATCAAATTATAGATCTAATTTGGTCAGACAAACATGTTTTGGAGGATCCAAAAAATCAGATAATGTACCTAGGCATTTGTGATCGCATACGTGAATAAAGTCACTATCATCGGAATGATTTTTTCCTAAGGCTATAGATTGATCGAAAGAGTTGATTGCATTTGATTCACTATCAAGATTAGCAGATTGACAATCATCCAAGAATGGAAGTGCATCATCTTGACATGGAGGATCTTGAAAAAAATAAGAAAGATTGAAAGCATATTCACCTTCCTGCTCCTCTTCCTATGTAAAGTGACTGCCTTGTACCTGATCGCAATATGAAACAACAATGTGAAAATTGAGGGAGTGTGAAAGACTAGCTGGTGGAGCAAATTGATCGAGTGGATCATCGTACAAAGGGTCATGGCATGTAGATGATAGAGGATCACATAAATCTAGATTAGATTAATGGTTAGAGTTATGAATGATAACGTCATTTGTGGAATGGGGAAGTTAGTCTTCCCCATGCGCTTCACGAGCCATTCTGGGATTTCCCCCATTGAATTTGAGTCATGAGAAATGGAAGGAGAATGAGAAGATGGATTAGGAATTTTATTTATGTATTTTTCAACTTTATTACCATCACACAAAGGAACCTTCATCGAAACTAGAAAAAGAGGAGGACAAATAACAAAAGGATAAGTAAATTCCTCCTCTGAAATTAGAGGTGTCTCATGGTTCACAAGAGTTGGGGAAGTTGGAAAATTAGGGGGTTAAGGTTCACCTTGTAAAGAGATAAGAACCAAAAGCTCAAAATATTGTTTCAAGAAATCATGTTTCGTGTCTTCTTCAGAAATTTCACAGCAAAGGTGAAGGAATTGATTAGAAAAATCCTCAACGGATTCATTAGGCTTCATTCTTAAGAGATTGATTCTTTTACAAAATTCTCGGTAACTATACCTATCAAAGGCTTGATAAAGCTCACTAACAAAATGATGAAGGGAATGGATGGAAGCAGGTGGAAAGGTATGACACCATCGATTAACATGACCTTCAGGGGTGAGGAAGAAAAGCACACAAGAAAACTCTTCATCATTGATTTCGTAAGATTTAAAAAATTTAAGAAAATCAGAAATGTGCTCGGTTATGGATGTTCCATCCTCGCCATCAAAAATTAACTCGGACAAGTGATAGAGAGGCTCATAGGGAACTCAAAATTGATAAATGGAAAAATTAGAGAAACACCTCAGGAGTGAGATTTGAGGATTAGACATTTTAGATAAGAGGTTCAAACTAGATTAAATAGACTCAACTTGTCATTTTCCCTCCTTCTAGTGCCATTGTTGATGGTTTTTGAAATCTATCAACCAAGGGGTATGCTTGATGTGAATTCCCAATTAGACCTCACACCATTTGGAGTAGGATCCACATCTGGAATATTAGCTCGGTTCCCATATATCTTAAATATATTCCTTGGCTCTAACTTTCAGCAAGAGAGAGGAGTGAAAATGCACCTTCGAAAAGCAACGGGGTATGCCTGGTGAGTGTTCCATCATATGCGTGTCAAATTTATTTCACTGTTGAGGGGAGGGAAAGTGAGCCTCTAAGAGAGAGGTAGTAGTATCACCCTAGTAGATATTCACATGAACAAAAAGGGTCCCTACAATAATAAGAGGAATAGTCTAGAGAGATGTGGCAGTCATTGAAACCAATATCATGAGGAAGATACGTCTAATATCTGGTGGAATAGCTCGCAAGGATGCGATAATGATAATAGCAACTACAACACATTATCAATATGATAAGTACAAAAATAACCAAAATAATTCAACTACTTTAGCACAGATGAAATAAAACATGAATTATAAACATTCACATAATAGTCTTACAAATATCCATAATCGATGCATGAAAAACGTGTCGGCCATGAAGGCTTCTATTATTAAGCCAAAGTTCCAAGACACATGTATACAATGAACACAACTAACTCCAATACTGGAGTGTTGGAGTCACTCCTTGCTCCTCAAAAGAACTAGCTTATCTCTCTAATGCCTTGCGGGAGGATCCAAGGTGAAAATTCCATTTCTCATACATTGAGGGTGTATATATAACCAAGGGATGATGCTTCACCCTCCTTATGACCCTTTTACTACCCTCATGACTGTTTGACTTCCTATCACTTTTCGACCTACATGAATCTTCATATTCCATGTGTGTCCTTTGGAATTCCACTTTACAATACATTTTGAATAGGTAATACATAATCCACAATAATGATGTGGCATATGATGACTTGAGACACGACATGACATGACATTAATGACATGAATTGCATGATGATGTGATAGTGCCAAGTTTTCCTTATTGTTGCTTCTTTATTTGTGTCTTCTTGAACATATGCTACATGTTCTTCTTCTCCTCATCCTTATGACTTGAAGATAAGGAGTCTTCCATGTGATCTTGATCTTGATATTTTGTTAGAGTTTGATGTTCCTTCGTCTTCTCACTTGCTGATCATCTTATCTCTTTAGCTCCATATATGTCTTCTAGCATGTCCTCCTTCTCCATATCCTTCTTCATTATATTTCCATAGCATGTTAGAGTTACTGCATTTTCAATTCACTCATGAGAAGACGTCGTCAGTGAGATAAAACCCTAGTCTAAGATGGTGCACATTGATCCACTAACTGAGGTGAAACTAGGTGAAAAGCTGGGAAAAAGGCTCAATAACTGCAAAATTGTTTAGCTCAGGTAGTCATGGGTGCATCTTGAGCATTGAGGTTGTGCAATATGCAATTTAGTATGGGTTGAGGAAGAAAATTGCGCAGTCTTGGAGGTCAGGATGACACACTGAGGGGATAGGAACTAGATCAACCTATTATGCAGTTATGGAGGATAGATGAGCCCGAGTGACTTTAAAATTGCATATTTCAAGAGCTTAGGGTTGAGGCTTGAGCTTTGATAATATGCACTTCATAGTTTAGGCTGGAATGATGGAAAATACTGCATAATTCTGGGAGCCAGTGAGGCGGGCTGAGGGGATGGACCCTAAGTGAACAAGTTGCACAATTCCAATAGACAAGGGATGTGTTGATGGTGATGGACCCACAAAAATTCATGGGATATCCCTGGTAAAAAGTCCCAACCAGACCTCACACTGTTTGGAGTAGGAGTCCTAGAAGTGGGTGGTAGTGTAATACCTTGACCATAGTAGCGCACAGAGGAAAGTAAGATAACTTTGGGTGACAGAAAGTGTGTGACCCTATGGAGAGTCATGTGTGATGCATGAAGGTTCTAACACATGGAGGGGAAAAGGAATTGTGCCCCTTAGAAGCCTATAATAGTACACATCTTGAAAGGAACACATGAGCAAAATGATATCACAAGCTAAAATGAAGAATAGTCCATAGATTAAAGTGATGAGTTAGTCCAACAACACACATTCAACAATATTCATACAAATGCATACAAAGTAGTTCATAAGCATATGTGAAAGTTAAATAGCATATATTTCTAAAGAAACCATAATATTCCAAATACATTAACAACATGTGCATGAAAGCGAGTTGGCTATGATATTATTATTATAAGTGAAAGTTCCATCCATACATACACCACTGACGACCAATAGCCCAAACAGTGGAACATTACAGTCAAGAACACCTTCTCCTCTAGATAATTATACTTGATCTACGCTATGGAGAAGCCAAGGCTCTTCACAATACTCTCAAGCCTTCTCTAAGCCTAAGCCTAGCCAAAATCTTGGTTCCAAAAAGCCTCGTCTATGAATTATGAGGTTCTATTTATAACAAAGGCTTGGGTGACCCTTGACATTCCACTTTGTGACTCTTTGAATCCCCTCATGACTCTTCAACTTCTTCACTAAATGACACATTACATTACATAGTGACCATTCATATTCCACTAATGACACTTGGAATTTCACTTACAACGTATTTAAAAATAATATTACATTTTGCACATCTACCCATATAAGACAAAATAGGCCAAAGACAACTTGACAAGACACAACACTATGACTCTAGAGTTTGGGGAAATTCCCGCTCAACAACATCCACTTGATGCATCTCAGTCACATATTGGTGCCAAGCCTTGTACCGTGTGATGGTGTCCCCAAACTATTTGATGGTGTCTTTCTAAAAGCGAAGTCTTGCCTCCATGGAATCTGGGTATATGGTCTTGGAACCTGTATCCAACTCGTTCTGAAGCATGAGAAACATGGTTTTGACCTTGACAGGACCACCGATGTACTTCTTCATGTTGTGTGCATTCAACTCCAAGTTTTCCTTGGTTGCCTCTTATCTTAGCTTCTCCATGTACTCATCAATCTCTAGTTGGACTTGGTTCTTGGGTTTAGCATCGGTGACACAATAGATTGATGGGATCCAATGCTTTCTCATGATGACATCAAAACTATTGTACAACTGCACATATGGGGCCTGTATGTTTCTGATGAATGGGGAGAGCTTCTCATAGTTCTAGACCAACATCCAGACCTTTTCTTTCTCCAACTCTTCCTATGGCTTCATCTTCTTTACTAAGTCAAGCGGGGCCCCTTGGTAATGCATTGTCCACTCTTATACATGGGTGATGGCAACATGTATGTTCTTGAGAGTTTGAACAAACTATTTGCTCTGCTTCCGTAGTCCATGCGCACGAATAAATGCTTTATGCACGGTGACAAATTCGTCATAGATCTTCCGCATGGTACCCTCAAGTGTTGATACCTCAGCAAGCATCACAGTCCTCATTTCCCCCAATGCAGGAACTACATTCTTTGTTGAGGCTCAAAGTTGTTTTGCCTCTTGCCTTGTAGCCTGCGAGTTCTTTGCTAGTTGTTCATTCTCAGCCATCAAGTACTTAACATTTGAGCTTATTTCTCCTACATATGCCAATCTAGCTTCAAAAAGGGAAGTTGGATTATTCCTGGTGTCTAATTCTATCACCCTTTCCTTTATGAATGTAGGTGATCCATGATCATCCAGAAAGTGCTTCCTCTATGCTTGTACAATCTTCTTCTACAGCTCTTCAAATGATAGATTGTACACATCCATGACTAGATTATCATCAAGGAGAATAGTATATCCTTGCTCGCTCGGGATTGGTTTTGACACTAGAGTTGGTGGAGACTGAGAGATGACCTCTGGTGATATGGACATAAGGTCAGTGTATTCATTATGTAGCTCCCATTCTAACTTCATTTTTGTCACTTCAATCCGTTGCTCAGTCTACTAAGAAAGATCTCGATCCTACATCTGTTCACCCTCTTCCTCAACTACTGGTTGTTCTGTATCATCAACCTGTATGGATGTTGTTTTCTCTCTCAATCCACCTTGCCTTTATTCTTCCTCCTACTTCTTCTTCTCTTTCCTTTCTCTCCTCCTCAACTCTTGTTCCTCCTTCAGCTCCTTCTCCATAACCTGGAGCTTTAGTTCTACTTCTTGCGACCTCTTCCTTTCTCTCTTCCTTCGCTCTGATCTCTTCATCCACTACTCCCTCTTTGCTTCCACTACCAAAGCTTCCTACTCAAAGATAGGATATGCCTTCATCTTGCAGCTTTGCTCTGATTTTGGATTCTCGAAAACCTTCCTCTTTCGCTTATCCTTCACTGGATTGTTGCCTTTTGCTGCTATTTTTATTGCTTTTGAAGTTGCTTCTATCTGCAGAGAAGCCTTCCAAGCTATTGCTATACTAACCATTTCATTGAGTTTGGAGGCATTATATTAGTACCTCCAATGGTCTTCCTCTGACAAATGAAATGTCCCATGGATCCATGGAAAGTACATTCTTGCACAATAGTCCTTGCACATACCATGGGGATCATACAGATTAAAGTCCTTGGTGCCGAAATTGAATTTCACTATGTCCTTAGCCTCGACATCTGCATATTTCAATTTCTTAATCTTGTATAATCCGGTCCAGAAAGGAAGAGTGGGCCATAACACTTTATTCTTCCTATGCAGTCCTGCTGATAACCCTGTAGAGATGTGATATGAAACTTCTTGCATGATCAGCTTATCAGTGGCATACCTTGGTAGAACATGTACAGGCTTCGCTTTGCCAAACACTTTGATGAAGCTACAACCTAGTGAGGCATACCAATATGCAATGTTTACTATCACCTCCATTTCTTATTGGGACATGCAGAGTGGATCCTACTAAAAAATAAGCTTGTACAATGGGATGATAAAATGGTTAGTTATCCCTGCCATAACTCCTTTATAGTTGCAATTGGAAAGAAACTTGCAATAGATGTTGAGTGCAATCTCTTTTTGTGTCCATGTCCAGCTCATGCCAGGAAGCTGCTGCTGGGCACATATTGCATCTAGTAAGTATACAGACATGTAAAACCTTGCTTTCTCATTCTTGGGTGGATTTTGAGCCTTAGCCACATGGGTCTTCAACTGATGAGCCAACAAATCCAACCAGTTGAATGGCCTCCCATCATTCACCAACTGGTCCAGTAAGACCACCCACCCTTTAGGAAAGGTTTATGTTTTCTCTTGACCATATATTCTGCAAGAAAAGATGATCAAGAACTAGTAAGCCTTCCTAAGGGACTTCATCTTGTAAACATGGGTAGGTGTCTATCTAAATTTTAACGACTCTTTCACCCAACACTTCACAATATCTCCCACGTTCATATAGCTATGGGTGGCATAGAAGAGTGAGTCCATGTGCTTCACTAGCTTGAGTAAATGATACATATGTTGAAATTTCTCTGCCCTGAAGGTGGAAAGCTCTCTCCTGCTAGCACTACTCAATGTCATAGTCTCTTCATCTGTATGTCAGACAATCCGACTGATGATGTATGCACATGGGAAGGCAGGGTACCTGCATGAAACTTTGTATAAGCCTGACTGTTGGATAATAGGATAAACCTTCTCATCCTCTAAGTATTCCTTAAAGTTCTCTGCAAAAGTAAATTTTATTTGCTGCCATGTAAGTGGTGTACCCTTCTCAATGAACAACTGAGTATCTGCATATACTGGTAAATCCACTGATATTTTCTCAATTTCTTCCCCATTACTACTCTCGACGGTTTCCTTTGATTCATTTCTCTTGGATGGAATGTTAACTGTAACTGCTAGAGAGGTGCTCAACAACTGTTGTACTTGTGGGACAAAGAGGACACTCATGGAAAGCAAAGTCAGCTATAAAACCAAAGCAACTTTAGGACAAAATCAAGTAACAAGTCAAGCTCATGATGGGATGGATTTCATAATTCTAGTTGACAAAGGTCACTGGATGACTATGGGAACTGTGCACTGCATAGTCCCAACAGTCAGTTAGGAAGCTTGATGATTGGAACTGTGCAATGCATAGTTCAGTCTGGGCCAAGGCCAGGAGAGATTGCACTTTGTGTAGTCTCAGCGGCCAAGATGGTAAGATGGATCTTGTAACTGCATAGTGCATGGTTGGATCCAGCCCAAACCAAGCTCTATGCAATTCCATAAGCCAAGGTAGAGGCCTTGAGCTCCCAAATTGTGCAGTGCTAGCTATGCATAGTGAGATTCGGGCAAGGGGACCTAGATCTACCCATGGGGAGTGTGAAAAACAAGTAGATTTGAAGGATGATGTGATGTTGAGTGAAGATATGACTAAGTCTTGATGCATGCATGTGAAACAAGTTCAAGAATCAATTAAACTAAAGGAAAATGAAGCATGGGAAGAGAGTCATTGCAAGGGCGACCGTTGGTGAAAAAATGGGAAAACACATGTGACCCTTGGGAAAGGCAATATATAACTTGAAACAACACTTGTACAAGCTAAAACAAGTTAAAACATCAACAATCATTGAAAGAAACAAGTGATACAACACTCTCACAAGGTAAACAACAAAAAGCAACAGAAAAAAGCAGCAAAAGACGAGAAAAGCAAAACTCACCTAGAAAAGCGACGACAATCACACTGAAGGCTCCCTGATCTCCTTGGGAATGCTAGAGCACCAAGATTGAGTGTGAAAATGAGCTATATTAGCATCAATTAAATATATTTTGTGAAGTTAGGGTTTATGATGCACATGCCTAAAATCAGGGAAAAAGAAACACTTGGCGGTAGTTTCTAAAATAACTCAAGTGCCTCCTTTGGGTTGCTAAAAATAGATCCCTGTTTTTTAGGGATGCTTTTTTCTTTTCTTTTTTTTTTTCAGGAAAATATGCCATGAATTGCCCTAAAATATTGTGTAGTTTTGGGAAGGACTGGGCAACTCTCTGATTCATGCACTGTGCAGTTTCTGAGCATAGTGGGTTCTGTCCAATTTCTGGGCTGAGTGGCTTTAGGTTTCCTCTCCTGTTTGCGTGATTTCCTAGCTCAATGCTAGCTGCCATTTTTTACATTGCATTTTCTAAGCTCAAGGCTCACTGGCAGTCAGGACTGTGCAATCCCCGAGAGCAAAGCCGATTGCCCTCAAGAATTGCGAAGTTCTCTAAGGCAAGCCGGGAGCTTTCAAGGGACCAATTTAAGAGATCATATTGTGGGTTAGAAAATGAACTAAGTGTGAAAAGACAAGCCAATATGAAAAGAATAAGGATTAGTCAAAGTAAAGGTACCTGGATTAGTGCAAGACTAGTTGTTGTGTTTTATAAGGGAGGCTCCAAAATCAAAGCATAAGAAAAACTTTGGAGGGTGGTTGTAGTCGCTACAACATTGGCGACACACCAGTAGAACTCTAGCTCTTTGTATGGACCTTGTCTCATGCAAATTCATTCTAACTCTTCTGGAAGTATTATTCAGTTCTTTTATTATCATAGCTTCTTCACTTAGCTTGAGCTAAGATGTAGCCCCTACCATTCTCTTTATCAACATCACACATAACAATCCAAGTCAAACTGATTTTTTTTTATTGGGGATGAGGGGTATATTGTTAGGGTCCAACCCTAACCCTGTTATTTATGTAATAGGATCGATTCATAGTTATAGTTAAGTAAAGAGTCACTAAAGCCCATATTAATAATTGTAAGTGGTTGACCCGCATTTAATGAAGGGACCACAATTAGTTGTAAATGGGCCATGATATTAGATAGATGGTATTAATAAGAACCATGGTATTGACCCATGGTATTGCATGTATGAATCCTACATAAAGGATAGAGACTCCCCTTGAGGAGCATCATGTCTTATTTTGTAATCGAGCCCAGCTCTATTGGAGGTTGCCCCCTCGAAGAGGAAAGTGAACATTACTTTCTGAATAATAAAATACTTGCTGTTATTTCTTATTGTTCTGTGTTCTTGGTATATTTCTTCGCATCCTTTGTATTCTGGTATCTTCTCACAGGTCAATGTTGAAAATACAACAAGATGATGGAGCTTAGTGAAAAGAAGTCGCCTTCACTAAGTGGGCCCGCAGGCAAGTTTTGGTGCAAAGTCTATTTTTAGACATATGGATCATGGTCTATGAGTTGCAGGATGCTATTTATGGATGATTGGTCATGTTGGGAAAAATAGATGGACTTCTATTTTTAGACAACAGCAGAGGCACTGCGAGTCTAAATATAGAACAGTTGAATATTATTAGCCCTTAATAATATTTGGACTATAAACATTATCTTATTCTCTTGGAGCACTTCAGTTCGAGCTATGGATGTGGCACATGCAACTGCCAGAAGGAATCACGTGGTTCTTATGGGTTACTTGAGCTATTGCATGAAGGACTTCAGTTAGGACTCAAGTGATTGAGTTTGGTGGAGTTGATTGAGCAGTTAATGGAGTTGTGTTCAGTTTGACTTAGTTGAACTAGTTGTGTTTAGTCTAATTGACAAATAGACTAACGATGAGTTGTGTGAATTAATTATTAAGTAATTCACTAATTATTAACTCATAAATCAACTAAATAATACATTAGTTAACTAAGTGCATGGACAGTTCAGTGGAGACAAGTGTTAGAGGTGAGTGAAAAGCCAAGACAGCTGTAAGTTTTGACTATAGTTGTGCATGAGATTTGCACATGCATAGATTGAGATTGCCAATGAGGATTGCGTAGTGAAACACAAGGGAAATACGAGTTTGGATCAGCCATTCTCATCTATTCTCATGCAGGATTGCGTAGTAGAGGCAGGCAAGCAGCGGAGGAGATTTGAACCTGTGATTGTTTCATATCTAAGCTAGTTTGTGTGTAACATGTGGAGATAATACTGAGTGCTTGCGAGGAGTATTGTACTATGTATTGTTACATGTTCTCAATTTAATATATAGATAGTTGGGGGTTTTCAGCTATATGCTTTCCCCGTGATATACTGTGTTGATATGTGTGATTGATGTTTCAATGTGCGCATGCGAATGTTTCTGATTCCGCAAAATTGATGATCAATGGTAGAGGAGGTTATGTATTATGCATGCATTCCGCAAATAGTGTATAATCAGGATAATCTATGTGAATAAGTGTTATATTATTCAAAATTTCTACATGGTATCAGAGGCAGGTTGATCATCAGATCTATTATTCAGAAAGTGATTACATTTTATTTCTTCAGGCAGAGTCTGTAATTGGGTCAGGTAGCCTCTGGATTCATCCTTCTTTTGGAAGGTGAGATATCTGGTAAATGCCCATACAGTCAATCTCTGTACAAGAAATAATTTGTTCTCACGAATTTAAGATCAGAAGCGGTTGAGTTTTGAGCTGGTGGAATTCGAATTTGCAGTAGTGTTTTCTTGGTGTCGAAGTTGAAATGTCTTTCAACGGATTGCGATTGGAGTATGCCCTTGAAGGCAGCTCGAATTATATTGCATGGAAAGACAGGATGGAGGCAGTGTTAGATGATAATGGGTTGAAGGAGTTCATAGATGTTGAAGTCCCAAAGCCTACTGATGCTGCTCAAGTTGAGGCTTGGCAAAAGAAGACAACAAAGTGTCGAAGGATTCTGTTGGAGGGCATGAAGGATCACATTGTATCTAGCCTGCATGGAAAGGCTTCTCCATACTTGATGTGGAAAGCATTGACAGATTTATTCCAAAGAAAGAGCGACCATAGGAAGTTGGCGCTCAAGGATAAACTCAGAAACATTAAGTGTGAGAATGGAGACAGTATGTCCAAGTATCTCACGAAGTTCACCCAATGCTGGGATGAGCTGGGAAGTGTGGGGGTGACTGTCAATGATGAGGACTTGGCGAGCTTGGCTCTCCTTGGTCTTCCAAAGAGTTGGCATTCCTATCAGGACTCTGTCAATGGTCGGGAGAAATTGCTAGGATGGGAGAGACTTTGGTTGGATCTTGTGCAAGAGGAGATCAGGCGGAATACCAGGGACAGATCTTCATCAAAGGCATCTGATGAAGAAAATTGTGCTTTGGCTACCAAAGCAAAGGAGGGGGAGGAGAAGGTTTCTCTTTCTGAATCCAGTTCTTCCAATGATGGGAAGAAGGTTGACAAATCAAAAGTGCGATGCTTTCGTTGTCATGAGGTGGGCCATTATGCTTCAAATTGTCCACGGAGGAAATCCAAGAAGGGATCCGGGGAAGGAGCTGAAGGTGAGGCACTTGCTTCACAGTTTGAGTTGGATTTCACACTGTTTGCATGCATGGTTTCATCCATGGTGGGAAGTGGTTGGTTTCTTGACAATGGAGCTTCTTTCCACATGACCGGTGACAAGAGTTTGTTCAGTACTTTGGAGGAGAAAGATCTCCAGATACTCATAGCGATGTGTAATGATGAGAAGGATAGTGTCTCAGGTGTAGGCACGATTATTTTTCAGAGGGAGCATGGAGCTCGCATTACCTTGACTGATGTCAAGTATGTACCAGGACTGAAGAGAAACTTGGTGTCAATCGCGATGCTGGAAGACAGAGGCTATGATGTAGTCTTCAGTAAGGGAAAGGTTTTCCTTAGAGACATCATCACTAGACAGGTGAAGCAGATTGGTTCATGGGTCAAGAACCTGTATGCTATTGAGGTTCAAGATGCATGCGAAGCCTTGAGCAACGAGGCAACTGATGGAGACTTGGTGGTTGAGAGGGAGCATATATTACCTCTCAACATGCAATGCACGAAGAAGTCTCAGATGATTGTGGAGGAGCCACAATTGGTGCAGCAGCTTCAGGAGGTTGTGGAGCAGCCACAACAAGGGAAGCTGAGAGGAGATTGAGTAGAGACATCTACTCATGCAGAGACCTCTAGTAGGGGGAAACTTCGAGCTAGGTGGGTGAGGGATCACATGCAGCCATACCTCCAGGTAGGATGTGGGGCGATATAGAGTGATCATCCCAAGGAGGAGGAACAGGATCCTTGAGGTACCCAACCTCTTGGATGAGACCTTGCTACGGGAGCCCCGATGTGGAGAAGCAGGAACTAACTGATTGGGTAGAGACAGATGCATATGGAGCGGCAGAGAGAGCGACAGTGTAGGGAATCCTAGGACAGCGCATAGCTAATAGGCTGTAGCAATGCGAGAGGCACAAGTGTTTTGCACAGTGCTAGGTGGCACAGAGAGGTGTGAAATGGTGCGAGATGCATGGAGATGTTGCAGTAGCGTAGATGTCAGAGAGGGATCACTTGTCAGTAGCAGGAAGAGCTTCAACATCAGAGTATATTCCTAGCCCAATAGAGTGGTCAGTTGGGAGTGTTTTTGTTCCAAGTGTTGTTGGAGCAAGTGGACCGAGCAAATGTGTTGCATACAGAACATTCCAGAGTTACAGGATCGGGTTGCAAATAATCCATTTCTTGTTGAGAGGGAGTGTTGAAAATACAACAAGATGATGGAGCTTAGTGAAAAGAAGTCATCTTCACTAAGTGGGCCCGCAGGCAAGTTTTGGTGCAAAGTCTATTTTTAGACATATGGATCATGGTTTATGAGTTGTAGGATGCTATTTATGGATGATTGGTCATGTTGGGAAAAATAGATGGACTTCTATTTTTAGACAACAGCGGAGGTACTGCCAGTCTAATTATAGAATAGTCGAATATTATTAGCCCTTAATAATATTTAGACTATAAACATTATCTTATTCTCTTGGAGCACTTCAGTTCGAGCTACGGATGTGGCACATGCAACTGCCAGAAGGAATCACGTGGTTCTTATGGGTTACTTGAGCTATTGCATGAAGGACATCAGTTAGGACTCAAGTGATTGAGTTTGGTGGAGTTGATTGAGTAGTTAATGGAGTTGTGTTCAGTTTGACTTAGTTGAACTAGTTGTATTTAGTCTAACTGACAAATAGACTAATGATGAGTTATGTGAATTAATTATTAAGTAATTCACTAATTATTAACTCATAAATCAACTAAAGAATACATCAGTTAACTCAGTGCATGGACAGTTCAGTGGAGACAAGTGTTAGAGGTGAGTGAAAGGGCAAGACAGCTGTCAGTTGTGACTATAGTTGTGCATGAGATTTGCACATGCATAGATAGAGATTGCCAATGAGGATTGTGTAGTGCAACACAAGGGAAATACGAGTTTGGATCAGCCATTATCATCTATTCTCATGCAGGATTGCGTAGTAGAGATAGGCAAGCAGCAGAGGAGATTTGAACCTGTGATTGTTTCAGATCTGAGCTAGTTTTTGTGTTACAGGTGGAGATAGTACTGAGTACTTGCGAGGAGTATTGTACTATGTATTGTTACATGTTCTCAATCAATATAATATACAGATAGTTGGGGGTTTTCAGCTGTATGCTTTCCCCGTGATATACTCTGTTGATATGTGCGATTGATGTTTCAATGTGCGCATGCGAATGTTTCTGATTCCGCAAAATTGATGATCAATGGTAGAGGAGATTATGTATTATGCATGCATTTCACAAATAGTGTATAATCAGGATAATCTTTGTGAATAAGTGTTATATTATTCAAAATTTCTACAGTCAAGAGCATAACAAGTGGTATCAGAGCACTTTCTAGGGCCGGTGGGATCTCCAATTTTTAGCAATTTTTTTTTTTTGGCTAGAGACATGTTCCAGCATCTTTAAACCACGAGATCTGTTTCCGAGTGCATAAACCTGCGGATTTGGGGAGGCATGCATGCAGGAAATACAAGAGGTGGTCATGCTTGTTGGACTCCCTTGTAACCCCTGTGGGTACCCCTTTGAGTAGTAGTGCTTTAGACAGAACCATGCACAGACTATCTTCCAAGTACCCTCTGGGTATATTAGAAGTCCCCTAGGCTCTCTTGAAACCTCACCATAGATAAACTGTCGGCCGTCTTACTGCTACAGTTCACCGAGAATGGCACTCAGGGAGATTACTCGCGCGTACGATAGGGTAGTCAGGTTGTACGGCTAAGGGTACACTTGATCCTCCTTGGTTAGTGCCCTGAAAGATTGGGCTGAGTACTACTGTCGAACTCTTATGTATATTGCGATCTAAAGCACCTGACACTCTTTGAGACCATAATTCCCATGTCTCTCTCGGACCAGGCATCATCTTTGCCAGATCAGATCTAGCAGGTGGGGTTCTGTCGCAGAAGCAACAATCAGTTCCACCATTCAGATCTATCAAATCCGCCAATCAGATCTAGCAAATCTGCCATTTCAGATCTAGAAGTAAGGGTTCGATCACTGCCACATTCCTACTCATACTATGTAGCTGAGGGTTCACCAACAGATCTGACTATTTGTGTGGGCTCCTATACTTGAGCGTGATTCTTGCAGGACTTTGGTTAGCATCGACTTTTCTGGGATTCAACTACTGCAATATTACTAAGCGAGGAGTGAAACTCCTTTCGGATTTAAAAAAAAAGAAGGTCTGAGACCCCCTAGGATGCTTATAAGAGACTTAGCCCATAAGAATCAGGTTGACGAGCTGAGCAAGGTGGTACCATTCAATTGTTAGCGTCAAAAAAATTTCGGGCGGTCCCAAATTTAAAGTGCATTGGATCGGTGCATGGTACAAACTAGAGATCAAGCTATGGCCAATGAGAAGATCGACAACCTGGAAACAAAGTTGAACGAAGTACTATCGTTGCTGAAGACCTTAGCTAACACACTCGCAAAGGGCAAGATGGAGGAATGCGCGGAGGCATATATTTGCAATGAAAACATTGAGGGCAAGTCTAGCTTCTTTTCACCTCTTTGGAAACCACCAACAATCCCAGACACGACCACCCAATCTGGACATGTATAAATTTGATGGCTCTCATTCGGCCACATGGATAGCACAAATGGAGCAATATTTCACACTGAATCACATCAGAGATGATGCGACTCATCTTAGTGTGTGTAGCATGTACTTGGACAATGAAAGATGGCAATGGTGGCAGTGGCATCAACATTGCTATGGAAGGCCTGTGACTTGGCAGGCATTCACAAAATCTCTTACGGATCGCTTTGACCATGAATCTAACTTTTTGGGTCGTCTCACTAAGCTCCGACAAACAGGAACAGTGAATGAATATATTACAACCTTTGAAGCCTTAGCTTTTCGAACAGGAGGTGTACAAGATCAGTTCTACTTGGAATGTTTTGTAAGTGGTCCAAAGAAGCCATACAAACCTATGTCCAACTGCAACACCCTAGCTCATGGCTGGATGCTTGTAGGATAGCTCGTGAAGTAGAATGTGCGTTAGCAGCCCAGTCCAATTGCACAAATTTTATAGCCCAGGGTCGCCCCACCCAAGCTCAAAGCACTACCCAAACACTCAAGGTTCAAAAGGTGTCACCAGCAGAAATGGCGGAAAGAAGAAAGAAAGGATTTTGTTACTACTATGATGAGAAATACTCCCCCGGGCATAAATGCGAGCCCAAATTCTTTCAAATTGATGCTACTAAACACAGTTCATCGGAGGAAGCCCCACCACTTGAGGAACCAGAGGAGGAAGATGAGGACAACCAGCCGGACAATGTACCTGAAGAACCAATTATCTCGCTGCATGGATTGTCAGGGATTTATTCTCCCCAAACTCTCAAAATCAGAGGTTTTATTAAGCATCGCCTGGTAGTAGTCTTGATTGATAGTGGCAGTACACATAACTTTATCCATCAAAGAGTCGCGAAAGCAGTGCATTGTTTTGTTAGAGCAATCTCTAACTTCTAGGTCCAAATTGCTGATGGGGGGACATTGAGCAGGGTATCCAAGTGCTCTTTTGGCATGGAAGAAGTTGAATATTTGGGCCACATTGTGGGGCGTGAAGGTGTCAGGGTGGACCCCAAAACGATACAGGCAATGCAGGATTGGCCTCAACCAAAGACCTTGAAGAGCTTGAGAGGATTTTTGGGCCTCACAAGCTACTATCAAAATTTTTTCTACAATTATGGTCGCATTGCTAGACCCCTCACTCAAATCCTCAAGAAAAATTCATTTCTCTGGAATGATGAAGCACAATAGGCCTTTATAGCTCTCAAACATGCCATGTGTTCCACTCTCGTATTAGCACTACCCGACTTCACCAAATCTTTTGTGATTGAATGTGATGCTTCAGGTACGGGTATTGGGGTGGTCTTAATGCAGGAAGGTCAACCCTTGGCCTTCACTAGCCAACAACTAAGTGGGAAAAATCTGGGACAATCTACCTATGAGAAGGAGATGATGGCCATCTTACATGCAGTAGATACTTGGTGACCATACTTATTGGGGCAGCATTTCCAAATCCGCACAAACCATCAAAGCCTTAAATATTTTTTGGAGCAACGCCTATCCTGGCCACCACAAAATAAATGGCTTGCCAAAATTCTGGGATATGATTATGAGATAATTTAAAAGAAAGGGTGTGAAAATATCATAGTAGATGCATTATCACACCAATTTGAGGAGGAAAGCACCCTGCTCGCAATCTCCCTTCCCATTCCAGAATGGATTGAAGAGGCTCGCAAGGAATGGTTTTCACATCCCTGGCTCTCCTAACTCATTAATCAATTGTAGGTGGATCCAAATTCCACAGCAGGCTACTCTTGGCAGGATGAGATACTTTGCTACAAGGACAGAGTCATGATATCACCAACATCCACCCTCAAAAGCCGTGTTTTGGTGGAGTTGCACTCATCTCTGACTACAGGACATTTAGGCTTTCAAAAGACTTATGCTCGCACTCGATGATCATTCTTTTGGATAGGCATGAAAAAGGACTTTCTTTTGTAGCTAAGTGTGATGTATGTCAGTGCCACGAAGGAGAAATAGTCAAATCCCCAGGCACATTACAACCATTTCCCATCCTAGCCTCAATTTGGACGGAGGTTTCAATGGATTTCATTACGGGTCTTTTCAAGTCAGGAAACAAGTCAGTCATCATGGTGGTTGTAGACATAATTTCTAAGTATGCTCATTTTTGCGCCCTACCCCACCCTTTTACACCAACTTTGTTCGCTCAATCTTTCATGGACTAGATCTTCAAATTGCATGGCATGCCCACTTCCATTGTGTTTGATCATGACCTGATCTTCACCAGTAACTTTTGGCAGGAACTCTTCAGGCTACAAGGTACCCAACGACAACTTAGTACTTCCTATCATCCACAAACTGATGGTCAAACTAAAGCAATCAACAAATGTCTGGAGACCTACCTTAGGTGTTTCACTTTAGAAAAGCAACATCTATGGGTACAGTCGTTACCTCTAGCCGAATGGTGGTATAACACCAACTATCACGCCACATCCAAAATGACTCCATATGAAGCAGTTTATGGTTAACTCCCTCCTTTACATACTTCTTATATCAAGGGATGCTCGAAGGTACAAGCAGTGGATCAACTCCTACAAAACTGCACAACCATGCTAGCCCACCTTAGAGAGAATCTTCATCAAGCCCAAAACCGCATGAAGCAACAGGTAGATCAACATTGTTCAGAACGCCAATTTCAAGAAGGGGATCTAGTATTTTTTAGGTTGCAACCATATAAGCAAACATCACTCAAAGACAAGGGTCGTCATAAATTATCTCCAAAATTCTACAGACCGTATCAAGTACTTCAGCGCATTAGAGAAGTCACCTTCAAGCTAGCTGTGCCACCCACTGCAAAAATCCATCCAGTCTTCCATGTCTCATGCCTCAAGAAAGTGATTGGGAACCATTATCGAATTCAAACCAGTCTACTTGAATTGGATGAAGGAGGGTCAATTTGTCTCCAGCTTGAACAGGTTCTTGACACACGAGAACGGCACCTGCGCGACCGCACGGAAGTCCTCGTCAAATGGAAAGACACCTCTGCGGAAGATGCGACCTAGGAACCAGCCACTATCCTTTAGTAGTTTCTGCAGCTTCAACCTTGAGGACAAGGCTATTCTTATGGGGGAGGGCATGTTAGGGTCCAACCCTAACCCCCTTATTTATGTAATAGGATCGAGTAATAGTTATAGTTAAGTAAAGAGTCAATAAAGCCCATATTAATAATTGTAAGTGGTTGACCCGCATTTAATGAAGGGACCACAGTTAGTTGTAAATGGGCCATGGTATTAGATAGATGGTATTAATAAGAACCATGGTATTGACCCATGGTATTGCATGTATGAATCCTACATAAAGGATAGAGACTCCCCTTGAGGAGCATCGTGTCTTATTTTGTAATCGAGCCCAGCTCTATTGGAGGTTTCCCCCTCGAAGAGGCAAGTGAACATTGCTTTCTGAATAATAAAATACTTGTTGTTATTTCTTATTGTTCTGTGTTCTGGGCATATTTCTTTGCATCTTTTTTATTCTGGTATCTTCTCACAAGTCAAGAGCATAACATATATAGATGCACAAGTAAATATACTGTCATAGTTTTAGTTTCATCTCTAGTTTTGCTTCGCTACTAGCAGGCCTAGACAGTACCCCGGCGGAGTTAGTTCAGGAACACAAGCATTGCTCCACTTCCAGCGAGCTGGACAATACCCCAACAGAGCTACTTGCTTCACCTCTCTGCACAGGAAGCCTTTCTATTCTTTCGCCCTTTATTTTATTTTTTTATTTTTTTCATTTTTTAAGGAACTGTGCATAGGCACTTATTTTCTTCATGAGGTGGAAGAGGAAACCCGACTTATTGATAGTAGAAGAGATTGTCCCTTTAGAAAAGGATATTTATATATACCTTTGACATACTTGTTAAGGTCTTCCCCCTCTGCTTACTCTACTTGACTGAGTTGATAAGGGTTAACCAAAAACAGAAAACTGATTCGATTAAGGGTTACTAGTTAAGAGTGCAAGCATTTTGATTTCACCATGACTCTCTTTGAAATGAACTTATTTTCCACCACGGTATCTGTTAGCGCTTGAAATTTCACCTCAGGCTGAGAAAGGTAAACTCCAAGGCAACATCAAACCACTTAGCCTCGTAGTTAGCCCTACGAGGTAGGAGAGGGCTCTCTCCGGTCTATCTCGGTAAGATCTTCAATTGGTGAGATGACCAATAGGGTAACACTGATTTTAGGCTAGTAAACTGATCGAATGGGTTGATTTGGGGTTTTTAGGGTTTTTGGTGGCAAATTGAGGAGTGACAATTTTGGGCGCGGGGATAGGACACAGTTTCTGCAGGGGGTTCTTTGGGGCGAGGTAGGAGACAGTATTGATGCCTTAGATTGAGGTGAATGGATGAGAAATACAGGTGAGGAGCTAAGGAGAGCAAACAATAACTTTGAATTCTCCTTAAACAGTAGAAAACATTGAAATTAAACAAACTTAAAAGCAGAGCATGACAGTCATGAGTTCTACTTTAACACTTCATTTGTTTAATGTGCAGAAGGAAAAGAAAGGAAATGATTCACAAAACACACTTACAAGTACATAGAGAAACACACCATCAATACATGTAACCACAAGAATCCCAAAAAGGACTGTAAAACCCTGGTCTTCCTTAGCCAAAAATTGCAGAGATACAGTGAATAATACAATGATAGCTTCTCCCTCAAGAGTCCAACCATGAAAATGAGCAAGAGAGTACATAATATAGATCATCTAACATCTTTCCCTGCCTCTAGGGGTCGAGCTCACTATCCTAGGAGCTGTTTCAACCAATTCTAAACTAAGCACTGAAAACTAGGCAGTCAAAACAACTTGCCTCTATAAACTAGGAAACCAATCCATTCATTTAATTTTCACCTATCTCATGAATGAATCTTCTAGAAGAGATACATAAGTGTAAAAGTGTCATAAAGTTACATTATTTACATCAAGGAGGATGACAATCCACTCCAAAAAGTCAAACATGGTCAAAACTGCGTTTTGCTGAGCTGTACATTGAAATTTTGAGAAATTTGCCTGATAGGTTGCGCGCCATTCCCTGACGGGTCGCGCGCATTTGAGGGAAATTTTGGGGCACTTCCAGGTGTCCAAATGGGGCAAGATTAGGCTTGTTGGAAAGGTCTATGAGTCTACTTTCCAACCCAACTGGAATTTCTGAATTTGGTGGTCATTTGCCCCTCCAAAATTGCAATCTCCCAAGACTGCTTTCTGTGTCTCAAAAATGTGGCAGAAAGTCATTTTTTGCTTGTTTTTTGACTTTCTGGAGGCCCAAAACTTCATAAAATCTCTTGGAAATGGATGAGCATGTGTAACTTTTCATGAAAAATCTGGAAATGCCGAGTTTTTGCAAAATAGAGTTGCCAAGTGAAAGGGTCGCGCGGGGGGTGAGACCCGTTAAAAGGGCAAAACCTGTAAATTGCCTGAAAAAACCAAAATTGACCCAAAACGCTCAAAATTTCTTGGGATTTGTGCTGTGACTGAGCTATTTAGTGCCTTGCTCCTTCAAGGAAGCCTCGGCCAAGATGTGGAGGGGATCGGGCCTTTTTCTCCGTTTTTGTGCTTTGACCAACCGCCTTTGGAGCACCTTCATCTTTGCCTTGTACACGTGCATCCGTGCCCAATAATGATTCTTCATGTTTCTAAGAAATTCCTTATCTTGGTTGGCCTTGGCCAACAACCTCTCCAAATGAGCATTGAGCTGGATAAGCATAGACTCTCGCTCAGCAGGCAATAGATCACCGGGTCTTCTTCGATTCAAGTTGCGGTCACTACGAATCCTCCACAACTCATCAAGAGTTTGTTCATCTTCCAACTGCTTGTTGCGCTGTTCTAGATATGAGATTATCCATTGTGCCCCTTCTAATATCTTCTGCAATGCATCATTTTCAGCTCTAAGGTGCTAAATGATCTCCTTCGACTCTAGGCTAGGAGAACTGACATCAAGATCAATAAGCTCTATATCTGGAACACCTACTGCCCCTCATCAGTCTTGGGTTGCTTGCCCCTCTGTGCTGCCTGTGCTGTTGAAGAAAGCGAGGCCCCTTCCACCTACTGTGGAGATAACACTAGCTGAGCTGATGAAGAAGGCGAGACCCCTTCCACCTGATGTGGAGAAAATACTCGCCGAGCTGCTGCAAATAAGGCCCTTTGGCCTCTCTGATAAGTGACAAGCGGAGGAGAGCTGACATGGCTAGTCCCGGGGATATCATGCTGCTGTGATGGTCCTCCCTCCTCATGAACAATCTCCGGATGTGGTGGTGCTGCTGTAAAGAACTCACGAGAGATGAACTCCTCCCATGTGATGCCCTGTTGAGCCAACTGATGTAAGACCACAAGTTGAATCAAACCATAATGGTAGAGGCTCCTATACTGCTGTGCCGGGCTCTTCCGCTGCATCACGGGCACCATCCTCTCAATATTTTGGCAGAAGAAAACAGGGATGTTCATCATCCGTACCCGTGTGAAATGCATCAATAGGTGAATATGGTACGAATATACCTGTGAAAATCTGCCCTCACAGGTAAAATAGAGCATGATAAGCCTCATCATGGGAGCATACTCACTCCTGAGAAATCTGAAGGGAAACACACATGTCAAGTGTCTCATGAATGCGGGTCTAACGAAAGGCTCAAACTGAACACTGTCCAACACTTGCGCTCATTCCATACCTCTCCGACATTAGGTATCCCTGTGGCTTGTGCCATCACCTCGGGTGTCAATGTAAAGTTCACCCCGGCAAGGTTGACATGTCCATCATGCAAATGTAAAACAAATAGGCGAGCCAACTCTCTGCGATGCTGAATCCGAGAGATCCTCTCGCAAAACTCATAACAAGACATATACCGGAAACATGAGACTGCCATAGGACAAGCCTGTAAATCTATCAAAGAAGTGGGCTCCTCTCTCCTATGATGACCACCCTTTCCACCCTTATGAGGCCTCCTCTGTACCTCAAACTCTGAAGCTGATGCCTGGTCATCACTTTGCTCGTAATTGGTTTCGGTTTCTGACATTGTTTAAGGAGCAAAGTGGCTGAAATGTACTGCTGTTTCTGCTTGGTAAAATGCTGATTAAAATGTTGTTTCAAGGGGACAAGGAGCACGAGGGGAATGTTAGGGGAGGGACACTTTAAAGGGAAAATGGGAATAAATATATAAAACAAGGATTTTGGGAAAAATCATTGCAAAATCATTGCATATACAGCATTATACAAACTTATTAACATGGATATTATTAGAGGTAGGGTTAGGGTTTGATTTTTACTTGTTAGGGAAGAGGGGTAGGGTTTAGGGCTTTTCACTAATTTTGCAAGGGAAATTTACATGGAATGTCAAGGAAAAAGAAATGGGAATGGGGAAAAAATGATTACAAGGGAATACCTTAAAACAGCATAAAACCCTAGCCACTTTTACAATTTCAAACTACAGCAACATGGAGCTTTTCTCTTGCACATGGAGATCTTTGAAAATGTACTCATGATTTCTTTTAACCATAACAAGCAACAAATTTTTAAGCTTGAGGGCCTACCTCACACAATCCGGCGATTTTGTGGCTCCTTGGTGAAATTTGCAGGCGGTTTTATAAGGAGGGCGCTGACGGGTCGCGCGCCTCACCCAACGGGTCGCGTGCCACTGACGGGTCACGCCCGTTATAAATTTGCACTGTCGGAGGGCGCTCAACGGGTCGCGCGCCTGGTCTGACGGGTCGCGCGCCTGTCCAGCTCAAAAACTTCGTCCAATCTCTCGCCCAATCTCTCTTGCAAGTGACTTAGATGCACAATGAGGCTCGATGGAGGGAGATTGGGCTTTTATAACCTTGATTTGAATTAATTTCATGCCCAAACCCACTTTATAATGTTTTTCTTTGACACTTTATAAACTTGATGTTTTTGGTTTCCTTTTATCCTGAAATTGACTAATTTGATGCTTTTGCTCGATACTTTTTGCAGGGATAACATCTGAGGGATCTTGGCAAGGGAGCCAGGGTTACATGCTGTCCTTTGAAGCCTTTTGAAATTTTACCATTTTTACAAAATTTTGAAAAATGACCTTGGCTTTAAAAACAGGGTTTTTAAATCCAAGGTGAAATTTAACTGTACAAGATAGAAATTTTCGAAGAAACACTTTGAAAAACATCCCTCTGGCTTGCTGGGCACTTATTGACCTTCAGAGACAATGACCTTGAAGACAAACTTGACCAAAACCCTAGACCTAGAATTTTGACTTCAAGACAAGACAAGTAAGCTTTAAAAGAGTTTAAGGACTGAAACAACTTTGATCCAGCAATGCCAAGAGGGGAACAAAAACACCAGCTCCTCCATCAGGGTTATGGCATGCCTAATGGAATGCAAAAATTGACACTGATGAGACACCTACTTATGCAAATGCAAAGAGTTTTGATCGCTGATGGACCGACTCTAACAGTATCATCGACTAGAAGAAATATAAGATTCACATAAAGAGGGAATAGATAGATAACCAATTTTTGATGGTTGTACAAGTTCCTCTTGGATTTTACCTTGCTTGTCTAAGAAGCCGAACATGGTTTCATGCAGAAACTAACCTGCAGGTGCAAAAGAAAACAAACAAAGGAAATAAGCAAGACAAAGTAAAAAAAGTAAGCAAATCAGGAAAAAAACAAGAAAATCAATCACTACTCCTACTCCTAGCCTGAGCAGAACATAGGCAAACTCATGTGAAGTGATACTTCCAATGCGTCCATTGGCACATTGGTTATCCCATGTAGGTGAGAGCATGATAAAAAAGAAGGATATCCAAGTACACCAACCAATAAGAAATATGAAACAATTTAAAACAATACATTCAAAGCTTGAATGCATCCACCAAAAAAGAAAAAATGGAAATCACATGCAAGGCATTATGCGGATGTACCATGGTTTCCTAACACATTGTGCATGGAAGACAAGCATGTACACACCTTCAAACTTGAAAAACAAGAAAACATAAAGAAAGACGAAAACTTTTGTCTTGCGACAATGCTTTCTATGTATGACTCCTCCAATTCTTGAGAAATAGGATCATGTTATTCCGGTGGAGGATGCAAAAAATGTGAAATAGATTTATTTTTGATGTGAACAATAGAGTGATGAAGAGCCTAGAAAGTTTGAACAAATTTTTGTTCCAAAGTGGAACTAACCTCAAGGCTGTGAGAACCTGACATAACCATCAGCTCAGGCTGAAGTGCCTCAACAACTTGAGAATTTTCCAGTTCATCAGAAGATGGATTATTAAAGACTGGTGGCTTAGAAAGATCAACAGTGGACAAATAAACATCATTTGAATGAATGAAAAGATCATGACAGCCACGATCAAAAAGTTCAAGAAGATGGACAACGAAATTCTCATGATCCGACGAATCATAAAGAGGGGATGATGAAAAAGTAAGATTAGAGATTGGGTGGATCAGGGAAGATAGATTTTTCCTCTTCGCATTCAAATTAAAAACTAGCATTTCACGTGTTTTGTGAATGATTGAAAATAGAAACAACCAGAATTGAATTTTCAGAAGATGGCACAAAAATGACATAATCATGGAAGATGTCAGGATAAAGCAGATGAGGTGCGGGCATAAGGAGGTCACCTTTCACCGTAGATTCTTGTTCATAATCCCACGATTACTCATAAAAAATGATATTGCGGGTTGGTTGTTCAACACCAACTCCGTCCAGAACTTTATCCTCATGAACATCACATGTGAGATTCAAGATGGATTAACACAAGACACCAAAATCCAGAGGATCAAAGGGACCGAGGAATGGAGGATGAGGAGATAAGACCACGTGACAACCATCAGGGTTACAATCCAAATATGCACAAAAATCCTAAGCAGGTGGGGTAGGAGGAGATGGTGATAGATTAACAAGTGATAGTTAGAGTTGTTTGATGGGAAAGGGATGAAGGGTCACTTGGGACAGCAACCTTGTCCATCTCAGATTTAGAAGCTCTAACACCAAGGTATGTTGGGAGAGGTTTGAAATATTCTAACTCATGTGGATTCTCATAAACGTGAACAAGATATTGAAATATTTCATCCAAAAATTCCCAGTCAACTTCATCTTCAGGAAATTCATAACAGTAATGAAGAAAACGATCGTGAAAATCTTGAAGAGATTCATCAGGTGATTTTCACAATTTTAATATTTTTTATTAAGGGCTTTACAGTCATAAAGAATGAAAGCATGACATAATTCTCTAAACAAGTGATCAAAAGAGTGTATAGAGGTTGTAGGCAATGTGTGACACCATTTCTTTGTGTGCCCTTCGAACATGAAAGCAAACAACCCACAGGAAATATCATAAGACGATACATCATACCTGTCACTTAAGCCAACAAAAGAAATTGTGTTTCTAAACAAGGTTGTCCATCCTTTCCATTGAACTTATACCTAGACAAGTCATCTAAAATTCTCACTGGCACTTCAAACTCTACAGTGTTAGAAAAACATGTTGGGATTATGATTTGGACAAAAGTCATAAAATATATGCAGAAATTCAAAACAAACTTCAAGGGCTCAACTTGTCATCTGGTCCTCCTTCTAGCATCAGAAATGTTGACGGTGATGGATCCCCCAACATTCAGGGGATCTCCCTAGTACGAAGTCCCAAGTAAACCTCACACTATTTGGAGTAGGAGTCCCAACAATGGGTGGTAGTGTCCTACCTTGACTGCGATAGCGCGTAGAGGAAAGTATGATAACTTTGGGTGAGAGAAAGTGTGTTACCCTATAGAGAGTCAAGTGTGATGCATGAATGTTCTAACACACAGAGGGAAAAAGGATGTATGCCCCTTAGAAACCTATAATAATACGTAATTTGAAAGGAACACACAAGTGGAATGATATCACAAGCTAAAATGCAGAATAGTCCACAAATTAAAGTAATGAGTTAATCCAACAACACGTGTTCAACAATATTCATAAAAATGTATAAAAAGTAGTTCATAAGCATACGCGTAATTTAAGTAACATGCATTGCTAAAGCAACCAGAATAGTCCAGCTACATTAACAACATATGCATAAAAACGTGATGGCTCTGATATTATTATTATAAGTGAAATTTCCATCCATACATACACCGTTGATGACCACTAGCCCCAATAATGGAACATTATAGTCAAGAACACCTTCTCCTCCAAAGAAGTATACTCGCTCTATATTATGGAGAAGCCAAGGCTCTTCACAGTACTCCCAAGCCTTCTCTAAGCCTAATCCTATCCAAAAGATTGGCTCCCAAAAGCCTCTTCTATGAGTTCTGAGGTTCTATTTATAAAAAAGGGTTGGGTGAGCCTTGGCATTCCCCTTTGTGACTCTTTGACTCCCCTCGTGACCCTTCATTTTCTTCACTAAATGACACATTACATTACATAGTGACTATTCATATTTCACTAATGACACTTGAAATTTCACTTACAACAGATTTATAAATAATATTACATTTTTCACATGTACCCATATAAGACAAAATAGGCTAGAGACAGCCTAACAAGGCACAACACTATCACTTTGGAGTTTGGGGAAAGTCCAGCTTAGCAACATCTACTTGATGCTTCTCGGTCACATATTGGTGGCAAGCTTGGTACTGTCTAATGGTGTCCCCAAAATGTTTGATGGTGTCTTTCTATAAGAGGACTCTTGCCTCCATGGAATCCAGGTCTATGGTCTTGGAACCTGTATCAACCTTGTTCTGAAGCATGAGCAACATGGTGTTGACCTTGACAGGACCATCAATGTACTTCTTCATGATGTGTGCGTTTTTATCACTCAAAATTTTCCTTAGAAGTTATCAGAAGAAGGAATAAACCTAGATAACCAAAAACCAATCTTTTAACTATAGGTTCTACCCAACCTATGACTCAAAGAGGGCTCTCTTTATATAATTTAGCTTTGTTTTTATGGGATTTTAGGCTAGTTCTAAATGTTCATTGGGGTTTTGGTTTTGAATTGAAGGTGAGGTGGTGGAATTCTTGGAGCATATGGATAGAGCTAGGTCTTCAAGCCATTGGGCTATGGAGTCAACAAATGGATAGCATAACTGGACCAGATCATTAAAGGGAATGTTCACAGGGTAGGCTAGCAAAGCAAAATGCAAATCTTTAGGCCTAATGGGTGAAGTAATTCTAACCAGGGTGAAAGGGAACTTAAGAATCCTTGGATCGGGATCAGAATGAAGAACAGAGGATGGTCATGAAAAAAGGGTAATTAAGAATCCTTTTCTATAGATGGCTAGGGTTTATCTAAACTAAGGAGCAGTCGAGAATTCCGTTACTTAGATTTGTGAAGAAACATACAATAATGCATAATAGTCAAGACAAAGTGCATTTAAGCAATTTCTGAAATATCATTCCTGGCTATACATTTAGATTTTAGAAATTTACACAAAATATTATGGAAAAAACATAAGGAAAAACAACATTGAACATGGGAGAATACTTATTTGTATTTCGCTTTACACAAGAATCCTGTAAAATATCTGATCTTTATTCCTTGATCCAGCAAGCCAATCCAGTCATTGATACAATAGAATTTTGATTTGAGAGAAAAATTCTATAGAAATGTCTTGGAATCCACCCTACATACTTCGAAATATGAAGTATATTTACAAAATTGTTTACAAAATATCTCAAAACAACTTGAGATTTAATTTAGGAAAAATAAATATCTTCTTGCATGAAGATAGAGACAGATGTTGAACTGCTTCATGTTGTCCCTTTTATTGTGGTGTTGCTAGTTGTTTCAGTTGAGTTGGAGCCCTTTAAGTTGGCTGATATTTGTAGCACTTCTACACTGGAATCTTCTTTACTTTCATCTTTCAACTGATACTCTTTGACCCTATTGCTTTGCTTTTACCTGTTTTAATTGGTTGCCTTCATTTACTGTGCAGTAACTTTCTGATATAAATTTATTACAGTAAATCTGTCATTTTTTCCCACCATTTTGCATCAGGTAGTTTTACATTTAGCATCCTTATGTAGATTTCACCTGCCTCTGTGTACTTTGAAAAATTTGGCTTAGTGAGGAACAAATGTTTCACCTCATGCTCTAGGAAAAACAAGTTCTCAAATGTGTCATATAACACTTTTCCTGTTGGCAGGTCTTTAATGGCTAAAGAACTTGCTTGTTGCTTAGCCAATTTTCTTAGTCTATCTCCATAGTCCAGCTGGGTCATGAGTTTTTCATTGATGACCATAGGACTAAGAAGACCCTTCTCCCTCAAAATCTGAAACTTAGCCATGAACTTGTCAATGGCTATCTGCATGTTATGGCACTTCTCTTCTAAGTTAAGGATAAGGTTTCTTTTGGAAAGAACCTTCCTAATCTCAAGAATGGACTCTGTCCTATCTTCTATGTTAAGCTCATGGAGCTCATATCTGTTCTTTCTATTTAGGAAGTGGATGAGTCGATTGGAATCCTTTGGTTTATCCCCCAATTCTTCCTTTACTTTTTGGATAGCTTTAGTAGCTATCTTTACTAATTCTATCTGCTCAAAGATTACCTAGATTGATGGCCAAATATCATTGACAGAGTCAATGATATTGGCCCACAACATCTCTTTGGTTTGTCCAAGTGGTTTCTATAGTGTCAAATATTTTTCCAGGATTTTGATTCTCTCACCCATTCTCTGGGCCTTCTGTGTTTCTTCTTTTTGCTTAAGTTGGGCAAGTTTGCAGTCAGTTTCCAAACTTGCCACCTTTTCTTTTAATCTTTTAAGCTCTGTAGCCTGGATGGACATATCTTCCATGGCTTTCACAATTTCTTTTACTTTATCTCTTGGTGCTCCTACTGCTGCTGTAGGCTCTGCGGTAACTGACAAAGCTGTGGGAGGTGGGACTGTGGGTGCTAGTGATGTTTCCAATGTAGATGGAACTGTTGTAGATACTATAGGGATGAAAGTTCTAGAAGTTGTGGCCAAGTCATTTTTCTTCGACTGAATTAAAGTGTGCAACTTATTCTCTGTCTCCTTGAGCTAATCGTTTAGCTTCAGGACCAAGTCCATGAGCTCTTCATGTACTTACTGTGCTTCTAGGACTTCCCTTGTATGTGGGTGATGCGACTGGGGTACCTTTAGCTGCTTCCTGAGTGCTGCAATGTCATCATTTTTCTTTTTAATTAGCTACTCTTTAGCTTTTACATCTTTGGGATCATGTCCCAATTCAATCACTAAGTCCTCTAAGGACTTGATTCTAGTATCCTTGGCCTATGAGGAGGCCTTCTCCAACTAAAATTGTGCTGATATATTGTTTAGGGAGTTCTGTAATTGGTGGGCAGCAATGGCCTTCCCTATTAATGTGGAGTATATCATCTCCCCTGTTTGCTTGTGTAGTTCAATCTGGTCAATGGGATGAATATCCCTTGTCAGTACTTCAAAATCCACCTTTTTGAAATCTGATGCTACTCTTGGCTGCTAAGTGGTTGGCTTGATGAAAGTCATCTGCATTTTCCCCTCTTTGATATCAAAGGCTGACATTAGCCTTGTTTGATTAGTGGGGGTCATCTTCAGATATTGGGCATATGTTTGGGCCTTAAGCCTCTCATTTTTTCCTTTTATCTCTTTATATCTTTCCTTAATATCTTGGTCCTTATCTGCATGCATTCTGAAGGCATATACCTCAACACTTTGCTGCCTCACCAACATCTGAGTCTGTGATGTGGAAGGCTCCTGCACACTCTCAGATGGAGTGGTGGGCCTGTTTCTTTCAACCTCTGTGTTGGTGACCTCAACTGAGTCTTCAGTAAATTCTTGCTCAGAGGCTGGGTTAAGCTTTTGCCTCTTGCTTGTTTCTTGCTGCAAATCAGAAGTGGGTTCCTTGAAGTGGAAACCCCATCTTTGTTTCTTTTTGGGACCTTCTACTCATTTTGAGGAGTTTGCATGACTGGATATGTATATGAAGTAGTTTCTGGTTCTTCTGATTGTTCTGGTTGGTCAGATTGCTCTAGCCTGCTTGATTGTTCTAGCACCTGTAGGAAAGAACCCTCATCAAGTTGTTTTTCCAGATCTATTAGAGCATTCTCTATATCTATCCTAGTGCTGTCCTGATCAACTAATGTTCCTTCCACCCATTCTGATTGGTTGGCATAAGCTTCAATCTTAGGTATGGGATGGTGGATGAAAGGTGCTAACTTGACCTTTTGCCTTTTCTTAGATATGAATTCCAAAGTGTCAATCTCCAAAAAAAACTCCTTTGAAATTTCATGCTTTGTGATATAGCCTCTGCTTCATAGCCTGCTTCCCTAGAGTTGCAAATGAAGGGGCCTAGTTGGTCTTTTATTTTGAAATTGGTCTTCTTCTTAGCATTGAAAAAATTTGTCCCATCAACGTTAATAATTTGTCTGTAGTATTCTAGAGAAAACAACCTCATTTGGAGGTATCTTGGAAGTTTGTATGGTGCTAGCATGCAACCATCGATTCTGATTTTTGTATGGTTTTGGTACAAGTACCAATCACCCACCTTGGTCTGTTTTGACAATTGAAAGGCCCTTTGAATGTCTGCACTGATTCTTGGAGGAGGGCTTCCTGTTAGCATTGTCACAATTGGATGTACAAATAGGTCAATGAAGTCAGCATATGAATATGGGGACTGATATTTATGGATCAATGGAGTCTAGAAAATGACTGATCTGGGCTGACCCTTTGTGTCAAGCTTTTGCAGGGTGAATGGAAACTTGTCTGACTGGTAATATAGAAAAAGGTGATACAAAATAGAGGAATACTTAAAAACTCTTTCATTATTTAATCTGAGGAACTGGTCATGCATCCTATCAGCTATAAACTGGGCATAGTCATAGATAATAGCAGGAGGTTGCCTTGGAGTATAGATGGACATGAAAGACAGGATAATCTCATCAATGTATTCACTGGTGGTATAACCTAGGACACTAGATATCATATCCATAATATTTCTCCCCCATGAGGAGAAAATGTTAGCTACACATGGAGGAGGATCCTTTAGGATGTGTTTTTCTTCTCTTATGAAAGTTTGGAACATTTCTGCCAATTTTGCAGTAGTAAGCTTAGGGAATTGGTCTAATAAGGCTCCAATTGAAAGAGGAGTCAAGTTTTGGCCAGGCTGGAGTTGTAACATCTCATTTATAGATTCTGCAGTGATAGTGAATAGTATTGTCTAGTTAGGGGACATGACTGTTCTCTGACTTGGAATATAATTGGCATGGCAGTAATGCACAATTTATGGGGAAATGTGAACTTGAGGAAATTGGTATTTAGGAAAATTGGATTCCCATAGACCAATTTCATCTGCATGGTTCAAGTACCTATCCCTACTTTGGCAGTATACTTTAAGCGTGGATTCTTGTACAGAGGTGTCCTTTATCTGAAAATATTTGTCGGCTAGGGGAAGGTGGTCCAGGTCTAGATGGGGAGTGGTGACAGGTCTTACATCCATGGCAATTGGGGCAGCCATTCTCAGTTCTTGTGGATTTGATTATTGGGGGTAACTTGTATTTTTAGGGAAATGGTGTTCAACACGGAGTAGGTTTAAGTCCTTGAGCTTCTTTGATTAATTTTTAGCTCAACTAAGAAATCTCAGTAACTGGTTTCTTTGAATTTGACAGGGTAGTGGGTGAATACTAGTTTAAATACCTGGAAATGGGATGAAATGGTTCTGAATAGGAGGGTTGACAACTGCAAATGTTTGAACGGTTTTTGTATAGGCTGGAAAGCTGACTGGGTGGTCTGTTGCATCTTTTGAGTGCAATTGGACGTTGGTTGATGGTTTTGACGTTCGCAGATGACGTGCATGCGTGCAAAGGTTTACAGTTGCAATTTCAGAGGAAAAAAATGATTTTTTGATTTTTGGCTTTATGCGCAAAAAGTCAGTTTTGGCAGGTATGTGGTGAACAGTGGTCATTTTGTCATGTAGCGGGCAGGTGGTAAACGGTTTCTATCACACCACTTTTGGACGCTCAGTGGTATTTGGGAGGGGCCGCTCGATTCCATTCATCGACTGACATGTAGCATCGGGGGCTAGTGGAAAAACCACTTTTTCAGGTGGGTAAGGGATGGATGTCGGGTTAGCCCGATATGGATGAGGGTCGTTGGATGTGGAGGGAGACGATTGCAAGGTGATCGGGCGGGGAATGAGCACGGAGGGTAATGGGGGGCGCCTAATGGGTTAATTGCGGCGGTATTGTGATTAAGCATGGGTTAATGATGAACTTAGGCAGTGGGGATGATTTGCAGAGTTTTACTTAAAGTAATAGCGAATCAATCAGTTAATGAACTTTGTTGGGGTTTGGGTGAAATTCATAGTTTTATAGTTAAAACTAGGTCTAGGGATATTAATGTAAGGGATTTAATATATAAACATAGGAAAGGGTATTAATGGAAATTAATATATAAAAGTTAGAAGTTAATATGAAAACGGTGGAAATGAATTGTGCTAAGCATAATGTATTTTCCGTGATTTGTTTTCTTTTTGTACATATGCATTATAACTTAGGCTAAAGTGTTTTTTGTGGGTTTTTTATATGAAAATGATTTATGTGGGGGGAATGCTTTTCCTAGGCAAAAAGTTTTTTATCCTTAGGAAAGGAACATTATTTAGGAAAATGAATGAATTGAAGGGGGGGATGAATTTTTATGAGGGGAATTTAGTACTTGATATCCATAAATCATTGAGTCGAGGGTCCAGTCCCTCCGAAAATCAGAGAAATGCTCTGAGCCTCTTTGACTTAAAGGTTTTAAGTACTTTGAAATTTATTTATGGGAAATTAGTTAAGTAAAAGGTGAAATGAATGGGGGAAGTTAATTAATTGACTTTGAAAATCTAGTTGCATGCTTGATTTCCCATTCATACATAGAACACATGATGGAAAATGATAAATATGCTTTTGTCTAATCAATCATCATACTTTTGCAACCTTTCTCCTACTTACCCATCTACTTTTCCTACCATTTTTACTTCACTTTATTAGGGTGCATTTGAGCTAGCAAACCCTTATCAAATATTTTTCCTTTTCTTTACAATAATAAGCTAACTAAATCTAACCTTATTACATCCAAGGGCTCAAATTAAACAATTGAGCTCCTTTATTTACTCTACCTATCTAATTATCTGCCAAGGTTACACTGTTTGGCCAGATTTTTATTCTCTATCTATAGACATGAAATAGCCAAGTTTAAACATTTTGACTATCATGGACTATGGCAAGGATCCCAAGTTGCACACAATCTTTTATTATGCATAAAAATAAATAGGAGTGGCATTTTCACTTGCTCACTTTCATGGGTTTTTTTCTTTTCTTAGGGTTCATATTTTTTCATCTTTTTGACCTCTTTTATTCTTTTTTTCCTTTGATTATTCTTTTAGGACATACCCTCTTTACATTTTTTAATTTTTTGAATATGGAAAACATTTGAAAAAGCAAAGATATGTACAATATTACAAGGTTTAATCTCAGTCATTCAAAATTATGACTCCTATTGGTATAGGAACCTTACATGTGTTCAAATACAAGTTTTCCCTTGTGGCCTCTCATGTTAACTTCTCCACATACTCATCGATCTCTATCTAGACTTGGTTCTTGGGTTTAACATCGTCAAGGGAACCGATTGATGGGATCTTGTTATTTATCACCATGACATCAAAACTATTGTACAATCACACATATGAGGCCCATATGCACTGATGAATGGGGACAATTTCTCATAGTTCTGGATTAACATCCAGACCTTTTCTTTCTCCAGCTCTTCCTGTGGCTTCATCTTCTTTACTAAGTCAAGTGGGAACCCTTTGTAACACATTTTTCACTCTTGTACATGGGCGATGGCAACATGTATGTTATTGAGATTTTGAACAAACTCTTTGATCCATTGTTGTAGGCCATGCACATGGACAACTGCTTTTTGCATGGTGACAAATATGTCATAGAGTTTTCGCATGGTACCCTCAAGCTTTGATACTTCAGCAAGTATCATTGTCCTCATTCCCCCCAATGCGGAAACTACATTCTGCGTTGATGGTTGGAGTTGTTCTGCCTCTTTCCTGACAGCCTGCAAGTTCTTTTTCAGTTGTTCATTCTTGGCTGTCAGGTACTTAACATTTGAGCTTTCTTCTCCTGCATAATCTAAGTTGGCTTCGCCAAGGGAAGTTGGATGCTTCTTGGTGTCTGACACTATCACCCTTTCCTTGATGAATGTAGGTGATGCGTGATCATCCATAAAGTTCTTCCTCCATGCCTGTACAATCTTATTCCACAAATCATCAAATGATAGACTGTACACATCCATGACCAGATTATCTTCAAGGAGAATCGTATCTCCTTGCTCGTTCAGGACTGGTTCTAACATTGAAGGTGGTGGAGACCGAGAGATGACCTCTAGTGCTCTAGAAATAAGGTCAGTGTCTTCATTCTGTGGCTCTTGTTCCAACTCCATGTCTGTCACTTCAATTAGTTGCTCAATATGCTAAGAAAGCTCTCGATCCTACATCTGTTCACCCTCTTCCTCAGATGTTGGTTGTTCCAACTCATCAACCTATATGGGTATTATTTTCTCTGTCATTGTACCTTGCCTTTTTTTTCCTCCTACTTATTCTTCTCTTATCTTTCTCTCCTCCTAAAATATTGTTCCTCCTTCAACTTCTTCTTCGTCTCCTGGAGCTTCAATTATGTGTCCTACAACCTTTTATTTTCTCTCTTCCTTCACTTTGCTCTCTTCATCCACTACTCCCTCTTTGCTTCTGCTACCGAAGATGTCTACTCCAAGATAGGATCTCCCTTCATCTTGCATCTTTTCTCTGCCTCTGGATTCTCAGAAACCTTCCTCTTTCCCTTGTCCTTCATTGGGTTGTTGCCTTCTGTTCTTGTTGTTGTTGCTTCTAGAGCTGTTGTTGTCTGCAGAGCAGCCTTCCAAGCTGTTGCTATACTGACTGGTTTATTGAATCTGGAGACATTATAGTAGTACCTACAATGGTCCTTTTTCGACCAATGAAATTTCTAGTGGATCCATGGAAAGTACACTCTCACACAATGGTCCTTAAAAATACTGAGGGGGTCATATGGATTAAAGTCCTTGATTCTGAACTCAAATTTCACTATGTCCTTAGCCCTGGCATATGCATTTTTCAAGCTCTTAATCTTGTATAATTTGATCCACAAAGGAAGAGTAGACCATGGTGCTTTCTTCTTCCTATGAAGTCCTATTGACAACCCTATAGAGAGGTGATATGAAACTTCTTTCATGATCAACTTATCAATGACATACCTTGGTAGAACATGAAGAGGATTCTCTCCACCAAACACTTTGATGAAGGTTCCACTTGGAGAGGCATATCAATCTGCAATGTTTACTATTGCCTCCATTTCTTCTTGGGGCATGCAAGGTGGATCCTGCTCAAAGATAATCTTGTACAATGGAATGATAAAATGGTCAATTCACCTCACCATCACTAGATAGTTGTAGCTAGAAAAAACATGCAATAGTTGTTGACGGTAGTCTCTTTTGGTTTCCGTGTATAGCTTATGCCAGGGAACTATTGTTGGGCACATATTACATCGAGTATGCATGCAGACATGTAAAACCTTGCTTTCTCATTCTTGGGAGGATTATGAGCCTTAGCCACATGGGTCTTCAACTGATGAGCCAATAAATCCGACCCATTGAAAGGCTTCCCATCATTCACCAACTGGTCCCGTAAGACCACCCACCCTTTAGGAAAGGTTTCTGTTTTCTCTTGACCATATATTATGTAGGGAAATATGATCAAGAATTGGTAAGCCTGCTTTAGGGACTTTGTATTGTAAACATGGGTATGTGTTTGTCTAAACTTCAATGACTCTTTAACCCAGCGATTGGAAATATCTCTCATTTTCATATATCTATGGGTAGCATAGAAGAGTGAGTCCATGCACTTCACCAGCTTGGGTAAATGATACATCTGTTGAAATTTAATTGCCCTAATGGTGGCAAGCTCTCTCCCATTGACTGCTCTATGTCATAGTCTCTTCATCTGTATGTGAGACAATCCAGCTAATGATGTCCACACATGGGAAGGCAGGGTACCTGCATGCAACCTTGTATAATCGTGACCACTGGATACTAAGATAAACTTGTCGGTCCTCTAAGTGTTGTTTGAATTTCTCTGCAAAAGTATCTTTGATTTTCTACCATGTAAGTGTTGTAACCTTCTCAATGAACAACTGTATATTTTCATATATTAGAAAGTCCACTGATATATGTTCAACTGTTTCCCCAGTACTACTCTCAACAGTTTCATTTGATGCATCTCTCTTGGATGCCATGTTAACTGTAACTACTAGAGAGGTGCCCAACAAATGTTGTACCTGTCAGATAGAGAGGACACTCATGGCAAGTAAATGTCAACTTAAAGAAACTTCAAGACAAGATTAAACAACAATCCAAGCTCATTACGGGAAGGATTGCACAATCTTGGATGACAGAGGTCACAGGCTCACTGTGGGAACCATGCACTACACAGTCCCAACAGTCAGTCGGGAAGCTTGATGACTGGAACTGCGCAGTTCAGTCTGGGCCAAGGCCGAGAGAGATTGTGCATTTCATAGTTTCAATGAATAAGTTGGGAGGCTAGCTCCTAGAACTACACAATGTGTAGTTGGAGCCCTCCTAGGACAATCTCTATGCAATTCTAGAAGCTAAGGCATAAGCCTTGAGCTCTTAGATTGTGCAGTGCTAGCAGTGCACATTGAGATCTGGGAAAGGGGACCCACTTTTCCCATGGGCAGTGTGAAAAAAAATAGATATGAAGGATGATGTGATGATGCATGCAGATCTGACTAAGTATTGATGCATGCATGTGAAACAAATGCAGGAATCAAACAAACTGAAGGAAAATGAAGCATGTTAAGGGAGTCGTTGCTACGATGACCGTTGGTGTAAAAATGAGAAAACACATGTGACACTCAGGAAAGGAAATCTATAACTTGAAACAAAACTTCTACAAGCTAAAAAAGTTAAAACAATAGTATTTTTTCAAAGAAACAAGTGAAAGGACACTCTCACAAGATAAACAACAAAAAATGATAAAAAAACGACAAAAGACGAGAAAAGAAAAAATCACTCGAAAAAGCAATGATAATCACATCGAAGGCTCCTTGATCTCCTCGAGAATGCTCGAGCTCCAAGATCGAGTTTGAAAATGAGATCTAGTAGCGTCGATTAAATAGATTTGGTCAAGTTAGGGTTTATGATGCGCATGCCTAAAATCAAGGAAAAAGTGACACTTGGCGACAGTTTCTAAAATAACAATTGCCTCCTTCAAGTTTCTAAAAATATATACCTATTTTTTAGGGATGATTTTTTGCTTTTTTCTTTTTTTATTTTTCAGGAAAAAATTCCATGCATTGCCCCGAAATATTGCATAGTTCTGGTAAGGACTGGGAAACTCTCTAGCTCATGGACTCTGTAGTTTTTAATCACAGTGGGGTCCGCGCAATTTCCAGGCTGAGTGGCTTTGGGATGCCTCTCCTATCTACACAATTTCCCAAATTAGGGATGATTTCCATTGAGTATTGTGCATTTTCTAAGCTCATGGCTCACTAGTAGTCATGACTGCGCAATTCCCAAGAGCAAGGCCAATTTCCCTCAAGAATTGCATAGTTCTCTAAGGCAAGCCTGAAACTGTCAAGGGACAAAGTCAAGAGATTGGCTTGTGGGTTAGAAAATTAACTAAGTGAGCAAACAAAATCCAAGATGAAAATAATAAGGCTCATTCAAAGAACAAGTACCTAGATCAGTGCAAGATGAGTTGTTGTGGTTTATAAGGGAGGCTCCAAAATACAAGCATAGGAAAAAATTTGGAGGGTGGTTGTAGCTGCTACAACAGGAGGATGGGATAATGCACAATTGTGTAGTTCAGAGGCTCAAGGAATGATCTTGTGGTTTGTGATTACGCAGTGCGTAGTTAGGGCCAGGCTGGGAGAAAGGATTGCGTAATTTTGGAAGTCAAACTCGGATCTTGAGCACAAAAACTGCATAGTGCAATAGTCATGGGAAGAAAGAACTACGCATTGCACAGTGCCAAGTGGGAAGGTCAAATCTAAAGGACTCAAACTTCGTAGGGTGCAATTTAGGGAGGTCAGGTGAAGCTAGGTTGCTTGGTCAGGAAGAATTTCCAGATATGGCTAAGTGTGAGATCGGTGAGATTGATGTGAACAGTGATAAGGCTTCGAATGCGATCACACAATTAGAATACTTGATGACAAAATTAACATAGATCATCCATGACACATGAACAATGTAAGTTACAACTTTACGATAAGTTACGACAAGTTCGACACTTAAGATACACTTTACAATGACCATGAAAAAACTTGTGTGATAGTGCTTAAAACTTTGGGAGTGAGTGTGATTGATGCTTACATGGTTAGACCAACTCATTCACACAAATGTAACCCCTTGAGACCACCAGAACAAGCGTCCATACATCGTGCGATAGCTAAAATGCTGAAAAGACGATAATTGCTAAAGCGTAAACAACTCTTGCAATATGTGAATGACAATGAAAGTAACACATGCCAGAGAAAAGATAACAGGAAAATTACACTAGTTAGAGTGAAAGCAAGTAAAAGCGACATCAAAAAACATGAAAGTGACACTCGCAAAAACAAAGGTGAGCGGGAGCGATCGTTTTCAAAACTCACCGAAATAGAAGTACAAACACAACTATAATATGAGAAACTGTGGTTGCCAGTGTGCACTGCCCGTTAACATGAATTGGACATTGCACAAGCACAGTCTTGATGGAACATGCTATGATTTTGCACACTTACGTAAAATAATTCGCTCATGAACTTGTTTCAGACTGAGCATGCGCGAGAAAGTGACTTTGACACTTATGATCCATAAAGGGAGGTTAAAAGCAACAGCTGACCAAGAAGTGACTATGGAACAACTAATCACAAGATCCACAATACGCTCCAAAATTTGAGCGTATGCAAAATTTTGGAGGGTGTTTGTCATAGAGACAAAACCAAGAAAATCCCATGCCAATGATAGAAAAAATGACCGACAAACAAATGCATGAACTAAGCACTCAAAGCACAACAAGATAAATCAAACATGCATGTTGTTACCTATAAACACCCTCATGTTAGCTGCTTTTTTCTCTTTTTTTCTGCCCTTTGCTAGATGTTGTTCAATCTTTCTTCTTGGTTGCAACTTAAATCCCTCTTGTGCTCCATGCATGTCTCTTGCCTGTGTTTTCCTTGTATTCCTTGCTCTTTTCCTCAAAAGAGAATGTTAGAATGTTCTCTCTCTAATTTCTTTTCTTTTTCCTTTTTTCTTCATTTTCCATTGCATGCATATTCTTTTACTATTTTTTTCTCCATTTCTTATCTCTTCCTCTTCCCCACTTTTTGAAGTGGAATTTTTTCATTTTACTTTATTTCTTTTGCACTTTTCCACATGTCCTTGCTAGCCTGTAATCATTAATTTTCCATTTTTTTCCTTTTTCCTCTTGTCAATGCCAATTTCCATAGCCAATAAATAATTAACCACAAGTGGATCCCAATGTAATGTTTTTCCCCTCATTAAGCTTGGAATACGTGTCTCAAGACCTTGGTTTGATTTTTTCTTTTATAAAATCCATAGATTATTTAGTTATATGGAAAATTAACTCGAAGTTGTTACAGTATCCCTATATTGGCAAGTGGTTTAGGACTAAGAGAAGCAAATACTATGAGAAATGTATTGGGAGCCCAATTGTGGTGGAGATGGTTGTAGGGGGCAAAGAAATTGTGGAAACAAATTTGGAATCAGAAATATGGACATTGTCGAGAAATTACACACAAATGATTACCCCCCTGGGGTCTTCTATTTGGAACTTAGCTTGGAATAATTAAAGCCTAATTCAACGTCACACTTCCTATGAAATTCAAGATGGAAAATATGCACTCTTTTGGAAGGACGCATGACAATAAATGCCACATCCAGGGTATCTAAGATGGAACAAAACCTAGATGAGATGAAGAAAACCCCATGAGATAACTAGTGAGTGGTATGGTTGACCCATTAGCTCTACTTATTGGCCTCTAGTTGGCTCCCCTAACTCCTTGAAACAAAAAGTAGAAACAAATGAATTCAACCACCCAACCAAGAAAATGGATGAATAAAACTTCTTAAATGGGAAATTATTAACCATTTTTGCATTCTCTCTTTCCTTAGTAGATGATGGCATATAAATTTCAATTGTGCATCCTTCAACATTCCAATATTTGCATCACCCAATCTTAATGACCATGGTCCACTTTAAACATCATTCTAAGAGGTTGAATTCAAGAGGAGTTCCTCGCATTCCTCCCCATTATTTGTGCTCCCTTCAGACCAATTGGTGAAGCTCTATTTTTCAATGGATGGGAAGTTAGGCAACATGGTGGATGTGATAGTGCTGGTCACCTTTCATCTTTAAAAATTTTGTAATATTTTGAAAGATAAAATAGGGCACATAGACTGACGTAAAAGGGACACTGATTCCAAAGCTAAGGAGGATTTTTCTTGGAAGATATTTTGGGTTTTTCTTAACTACAACCATGAAGACTGACACATGGAAAGTGGAGGAGTAGGTGGATTCATGGTGGTTGGATGGGCAAGCAGACACAAAAATAAATTAGCAATGACAAGGTCAACTAAAGAAAAAAAAATATGGAACAGGGTTGCATTTGATTATCCCACAAGTTTTGGTCTAGACTAGAAAAATCAATAGAAAAGGGGTAGACATTCGAGCAACTAGAGGATAGGCGGGAGGAAGAGGATTTAATGAGGGAGAAGTAGAGGGTGTTGGGAGGATGGAAACCCCAAGAAAGAATTCTCAAGGGGCCTTCACGAGGGGAGAAATACCATACCACATGCATTCATATTAGGGGATATATATTGAGGAAAAAATGACATGATATATTGAGCATATAATAGGGGGTAAAGGGTTTTTATATTGGAAGGTTTAAAAAATGGAGCTCAAAGTCAATGAAAAATATAAGGGGTATAAAGAATGTTAATGAAAAAAATGGATACATACAATATCTAGTTAAAGTAGGGGTTTTTTTTAATTGGGAAGGCGTATTGGGTTCATATTAGTAGTGGGTTAAATATTGTGATTTTTAGAGGTATTTTCCAATATGTAATCAAAATAAGTTTATTGTTTAGTATGCTACGAGCGCACATGATATGTCAGAGGTTCATTGAGTGAAGCCCCCATGAGAATTCATTTAACATTGCTAGTGTTTGACCGAATATTTATCCATATACCCATTTTTGAGATAGGGCAGGGTTAGATAGAGTCGAGGGGAAGAAGCTCATGTAGCTAGGAGAGAGATCCCTGCCACGAGAATTCCCAGATCAATTGGAAGTTGAGGCTTTGTCCTTGGAGCAGTCCCCTCATCCACTGGAATCTGACTCAAGGGAGACGAGTGCACAAGAATTTTGATTAAAGTTATTTTATGGTTGGGAGGTGAATCACTGTCCCTAACATAATTTCCTATATTTTGTTCATGTAAGTGTTTCTCTCATGTTAATCACTTAATGAATTACTGTGGCTATTAGAGTATTGAACCAATGGTGTGTCATAGCCACTTTTGTGCGTTTAAATGTAGTTATGCACCTATTTGTGCATGTATGGTGTGTATATACCTTTTTATGATGCATTGGGTTTATTTTATGTTATGTAACAATATTTCATATATAGTATGCCTAAGTATCAATACTCCGATGGATAAATCCTAGCCTAATATGACAATAGGAACAAGACTATGACAAAGTGACTGATGCTACAAACATATAGTAGACTACCAATGCTTTTCTGTATATAGGCCAAATGATCACGATCATTCATGACCTCTGGGATAATTGGGATGTGTTTTAAAATAGATTTTGTGTTGTATCGATATGTGTTGGGTAGCGGAAGCCCCGCGCAATGATTAGGGGGCTCGAAACCTGAAGTTTTGGGTAAAGATAGGGTAAAGACTCCGATGGAAGTGCGGAGCACGAATTATAATAGGTTGAGTCAAAGGGTAGTCTGCCCAAAAATAATGTAAAGAAATGTAAATAGAGTTGGCCCGCTCAGGGATCGCGGGCCAAGGAAAGGTATAAATAGAGCAAGGCTCTATGGGTAGAGGTAGCTAAGTTTTGGTGGTTGATCTGGAATATGAAATGTAATGGGTTTTTGAAGCACATAGTCTAAAAGCGTTTGTAAGTCAGAGCTGAGGGTTGGGGTAGTAGATAGAGGCTCTGTAGCTGTGTGCACAGAGGCTTGGAAAGTCCGCAACTGTGTGCGCAGACCCCTGTAGCTGAGTGCGCAGGGCGGATCTGGATGTATTGGGGATAAGTGGAAATAAAGATAAGTTTCTCTGAAAATTTTGTGTTCCTTCTGAGCTATCGCGAATCTGACTTTTATAATATCTATTTAATTAATCTGCTTATTGTATGAATGTATGTGAATCTGGGTTCATTTTAAATGCGTGAATCGGTTACGTTGGTTAAATGTTTGCTTAAAGACCCTGTTGAATAGATCTGATTTATAACTGCATCCTCCAATAGAATAACGCACTAATAGAAAGGTATAATCAATCTGGATCCGTGCGGATATCGAGCAGCGCGGAGCTGTAGACCGGTGTGCGAAACCCCCAAAACACATCTAGACATCCCTAGGGTGCAAAAACCTGGTTCTACCACCCTTCCCTACTATCGCGGGTGAGATCTCAGTCCGCGCTCCACGTTCTGTTGCCGAAATGGGCCAGTAGCTGTGGGATTTGTTTGGCTAAGTAATTCTTCCGAACCTGGGTCATGCCCATATAAGCCAACAAATGGTTTCGTTACCGGGACTGGGATCTGCCTAAGGGGTGTCTAATGTGGGAACATTGGAATCCTACAAAGAAAGAGCTTGAAGAGTGGTGGGATCTGAAGCTTCACGAGTTCGCAGTTCAGGAAAATAGAAACTCGCGGATATTGGAGGAAAAGTGGTTGGATCGCTATATATTCACGGATATACACAAGATCTTCTTCACAACATTTCTGATAGAATTGTACCAGTGGATCACGAAGTTAGCTGATAGCGTGGGGAGGTGCAGATTAGACCAGCCAATAGTGTGGACTCCAAAACTGGTGCACAGGCTAGAAGCCACCGAAGATAAACTTGCATGCATGGTAGATCACTGGTTAGATCGGATCATAGGGGGATTTATCATTGAATTCGTGATAGATACAACCATAAGTTACAGTGAAGCAGAAAGGCAATTTCTCCAAGGACCGCGGGGTAAGTACATCAAATCATTGAATACTTGGATTAAGATGTTGTTGTGCAAAAAATAGATTCTGCGTGTATATTGATGTCTGGAGTAATGCGGAGCGAAAGGGGTTATCGAGGAGCAGGAGGAGTAGAGAACAACCCTCTGATTTATATCTCGCGGGAGAGCAATGAGGATCTCGCTAGGTTCTTGCTAGGAAGTGTGGTACGATTGATTAAAGAGCGCTTCCTATTAATACCACCTTCGTCTACACCACCACCCGCTTCAACCATGTCGAGTCCATCCACACCAACACCACCCCCACCCCCTCCACCACCAAAAGCTGGGATGGCGACTGCAGTCAAGTTACCGACATTTCAGGGTGTAGGGAATGAAGAGCCAAGTCAGTTTTGGTTTGTGATAAAATCTGTATGGGATGCGCAAGGCATAACAGATGAAAACATCAAAAAGGCTACGCTACTCAGTGCACTACAAGACCACACACTGACATGGTACATAAAGTACTCAACTGACCATCTGAATGAGGGAATAGCGGCAATCCAGGATGCACTAAATAAAGAGTTTGGCCGACCAAAGTCTGAAGCCTAGTCGGTCATTGGGTTCAAGGAGATAGCAATGTTGCCTGGCGAAACTCCGTGGGATCTAGACCAAAGGTTAAAGAGTACTATTCGCGAAGCTAACATGACTTTGACAGATGGGCAGCATTGCGCGTGGTTTGTGGTGTCATTGACACCCCATCTAAGGACGGCTTTGTCACAACAAAATATCTCAACCCAAGCCAAGGCACTGGAGATAGCAATGAGGTTACACGCAACCCCAATACCGGACCTAGGGTTGGGAGTTCAGTAAATCCACGCACAACTTCAAAACTTGAGTTTGGAAATGCAAAGCTTGAAGCAAGGAAGAATGTCCTGACCAGAGGTACGTCCAGAGGTAGGCTGTATTAAATGTAAGAGCCAAGTGCATGACAAGGACCATTGCCCTGTCTTCGCAAATTATCTGGCGGGAGGAGGCCTGATGCCGTTAAAAGTGGAGGTACAAGCAGGACCGAGTGCCGCGCCTATGCTCTGGTGCGCGATTTTCCAGGTGGGAGGGAAGCATGCAACAGATAACTGCCACCTATTACAAAAGTATACCTAGACCTCACAGCAGTTGTATTGCAACTTTTGTCGATCGGTGGGACACAATGAGCAAACATGTCGAAGTTATGACTTAATGATAGAGAGAACCCCAGCCTACCAGGTGCAGACTAAAGTGCGGGGAGGATTTCAAGGACGTGGCCAGGGAAGAGGATTGGGGCTTGGACGGGGCCGTGGACACTTAATTTGTTATAATTGTGGTGGACCAGGACACTATGCTCGTGACTGCACTAACCCAACCAGGATCTCTTGCCCCTACTATGAGCAGTTTGATCATGAATTGGTAGACTGTCTAACCTTAATTTCCCAATTAAGTGAAAAGGGAGTACTCCAATCTCCACCAACCTAGAATATCCATATGATGCGTGCGGAACCTCACGAAGAGGACCCTAGTATAAATATGGTACTAATAAGCGGCACAACTGTAGGAGGGAGTGAAGGCGGGAAGAGGTGTATGAAGGAACATAACACTGAACCAGAACAGGGGAGGACGGGGCCAAGAGAAGCTCAACGGAGCTTCGCGGAAGCTTCTACACCAAGTAGGAGGGATCAAATGGAGTCAGGAGTGGACCCATCCATGATTACTACCCTTCTTGAAACCTGCATGAAATTGTTGCACGATCGTAACGATGTTCAAGGGTTGCAAGAGCTGATCACCAAGTGCACCGGATCCAGCAAATCCCAGGTCGTCTGGAAGATTGGAATACATGCTCTGCGCACCGGACGGGATGATATTGATAGCACAAATCGGTGACTATAAAGTGGATCAATTCATCCTGGATTTAGGCTCGGATGCGAACATATTGCCTAAACAAACTTGGGAGTGTATGGGTAACCCCGCACTGCAATGGTCCCCAATTCATTCACGAATGGCCAACCAACAAAATATCTTACCAATGGGCCAATTGCAACGAGTGACGGTGGATATCGACGGTGTAAGTACCCAGACTGATTTCAAAGTCATAGAGATTGTTGATGATAGCAATCCTTACCCTGCATTGCTCGGAATTGATTGGGCCACATACATGAAAGGGATCATTAACTTAAAAAGACGCAAGATGACATTTGAAAAGAAGTCACTACAGGTAGTAGTTCCATTGGACCCAGCGGAAGGGGAACGCTACACCGAACCCGTATGCGACGAGGAAAGTGACGATGAACTGGATTGCATTTATCAGATAACAGCGCAAGACCAAGATCGGATGCATTCTGCCGATAATAGAAGAACCTCGTGGGAATGTGATAGCATCTGCACTGTGGATTTCGAGGAGGAGGCAGAGCGATGGTAGAATCGATTGTAGGAAGTTACGACACTCAACTGTAATATGGTGACTCGGTCAGTATGGCGTGTAACAACAGAAGAAAGACCACGCCCAAAAAAGAGTGGTGTGATAGCAGAAGCACAACTCATCCCGCACAGCACATTATGCGTAATACAGGGGTAGCACAGCGTGTCAAAAGACATGTTGTGTGCACCTGAAGAGGAGCTGCAGAAGCTGAGATATAGGTGGCGGTTTCAAGTCCGGATTAGAGGACGTGCACGACAGCCATGATGGCATAAAGCAGTAGTTCAAAAGATGTGGGTGCACATCAGACGATTGACAACTCAACCGGATCTGCGCGGAACGTAGGGTCACAAAGCCGGGGGGGACCATCTCTCTATGGCCCAACCAACCACTACAGGTGCAGCTCACTCCACCGGTGATGACATCCGCGACAGAGTTCAGCAGCTTTGGGCAGCCATTTTGCATGGAAAACTATGACTTGGTGAGTTAGAAGAAACTGGGGCCCGACTCTACGCACAAAGTGTGAAGCTAGACAAAGCGATTTCGGAGTTGTAGTTAGAAGTTTCCTACCTGGATTATAGAAAGGACTTACTAAAGGAAACCGATGTGGTTGGCTCTCCTACCCTACTACAAGCAGTGACCCCGCTAGCATGGTTGCGATTGCACCCAAGAAAACAGGGATGCGCACACCATACTTCAGTGGTAGAATCAAGGGAACGTATAGGGTGCTCGCAACCTGGGCTAGTCGGGAAACAGAAGACCTGCACTAGGGGTTCACCCACCTGACTATCCGTAGGAGGCCTAGTCCCAGTGCCCCATGCAGTTGGAAGAGGGTGCGGGATGATAAACCAGGCTGTTATGAAGTTGCGTGACAGGACCACTGCACACATACAAAAACCGCATCTGCGTCCCTGGGGATTCGCTGCCGCGAAGGAAATATGGAAAGCGACCGTTGCAGGTACTGTTCATGATATGATGACCCATTTAAAGCACTATGAAGCTGGCAGCGGGCAATTAAGGCAAAAGAATAACCGCCAAAATCGCATTTATGAGCTACTGCAAGGGCAAGTAGCCAATTTTGAATGTCGAACCGTATATAATCAAAGTCAGGGTCACACCACCATATCTTACCGTCTTGAAAGAAAACCACCCTGCGTCAAAAGCATGATGAGTGACGAGCAATTCGAAAATAGTCTGTGGTTTCGGGAATTGCCCAAGTATTACCAAGACACAATCCTGAATGCACAAAATCCTACCACAGACAGCCTGCTGATAGCTACATTGCAGACCACCGAGCTCCCCAAATCTCCCTGGACACCGCGGACCTAGAACGATCCGCAAAGCCCAGACCCAGTAAGAAGGTCGCCCCAACACCTGCAATCTAGAAAATTCACGATGGAGGAGAAGGCTAAAACTGTTATAATTGAAAGTGAGGAAGAAGATGAGGGTCCTCCCACATACGTCGAAGAAGCCCTCCTTGAAGAAGATCCCATACAGCCAGTACGACGACCCAAGTATGTGCCACCAAGCAAAGGGAAGGCGAAGGTACCTGCAAACCTGGATGAAGTCGACCCTGTAATCATTACCCTATCGCTACCAAAAGCTGTTCCAGTGGAAAACTTGGTGGTTGGTCGTGTTGTGACAATGAAGTTCGAAGATTGGGACCTTGCAGATATAGTAAAATTTCCCCACCTGGCGACGGACGCACTAATGGATTGTAAAGTAGAAGGGATGGTGACAACCCTACAACCAAAGGAGTGGCTACGGAAGGTGGACAAAGCTGGATTGCTCTATCTCTTATCAATCCCTCACTTTCTCCAGCACCCTATCACCATGTTGGTCATAAAGCAGTTGCTCTGTTTAGTTCATGAGGACATATTATGGGTTGGTAAACCCGTTAGTATCACAACTGAACTTGTTCATCAGGTTTCACACCTTCCCTGCTACGGAAGAGATCCTCGGAGATTATTGATAAAGGTAACGATGTCGCGATGATAGAGCAACTGAAAAAGAAGTATCATCTCACCAAGGGACAACGAGGGTACATCATTGACAGTATCCCAAACAACGCAGTCCGCGTTGCCACTTAGTTGCTGGTAGCAAAAGTAATGAGGAAATGTTGTGGCACTGAGGTCCCCGCCGTAGTTATCGCCCTTGCTGAGGAATGCGCAGTCGGCATACGGTTCAATTAGTCACAGTTCCTTTGTGAATAGTTTTAGACCAATTACCGCGATGTGCAAGAGGAGGGAAAGACATTCCATTATGCATGGCTGCTCTTGTCCATCATGCTGGTCACCATTGACTTACCCGAGGAAAGCCAGTTTCCAGTCTTGGACCCGGAATGGCCTGAAGCTACTCGATATGCTTCCCTTTGGGCGACAAGGGACGCGGGCGAATTCACAATATCAAAATATTTTGGATATTGATGGACGCGACTGTGTATTAGTGTATTAATGAGTTACCCCGATTGACTAACGAGATCTATGAAAGCATGAAGCACATTGCCGAATTTAAAGCAGACATGCATCATGTCTACATCAGGGCGCAAAAGGACCCTGCCCAGGCATGGAACTCACTTTGATTTATTGCCATCAATGACATTATTGATGGGATTCTGGATACTTTGCCAGTGGCCTGACGTGGACCCGCAACAGTAGAGATTGACAAGGCTGCTATTCAGAGACAAAAGGAGGAAGCCAAGCATGCCGCACAACAAAAGCGGAATGAACAGTTTGTCGTGCAAGTTAAAGCAGCTCGGGAGGCGGCACTCGCAGCAGTAGGCAAGACACAACCAGGCAGGGAGACATCAACAAAGGACAAAGGCAGTCAGAAGGAAACCACTCAGCCGGCCGTGACAAATCCTCCATCCACTGCTATGGGCGCCCCTTTAAAGCGCTTAGCAACACTAGAGTCGTCGAAGCCACGAAAGAAGGTGAAGGCGGCCAAGACAGACAGCGAAATGACCACCCTAATTGAGGGTGACCTGAATGACATCGAAAATGCCGTTTGCGATGACACACGTGATGCAGTCCACAAAGCCATGTTAGAGAAGCAGATTGTGTTGGGGGAGCTCCGTACGCAGGTATAGACGCTAGGAATACACGTCACGCCAATAAGTGAAAGCACTGCTACAAGGGGTTTTGGTATGTAAGCCATAGAACCATTACTGAAGACCCAAGTCACCTATCCTATCGCAATTCCAGCAGGCGTGTTGATCATCGACAATGCGGAGGACAGAGCTATGCTGGGACGGCTTACAGGACTGGGACTAAACATAGCTGCTTTACCACGCGAAAGCTTGCAACAGCTCCAGGACAGCGCCACGATAGAGCTCCACACCTGGGAAGGCCGTACTGAACAAATACTCCAGGAGTAGAAAATAAATCTCGAACAGCTGCGCCTCCAACGGGACGAAGCCATCACACAAAACCATCAAGTGCAACAGATTGTCGCGAAAGCTTGCTCAAGTGCCCCTGAGTTAGAGATTAGGGTTGATCTCCCTATTGAGACCCAAATTTAGAAGTTGGCTACTGGGTTCCGTAACGCTAAGGAGGAGGCTGCGCAGATCCAAGGAGCGCTTAGTGTGCAAATTGTAGAGTTAAAATTGCAGGCTCAGCTGGTGATGCTCCCTAAGATCATTGAGAAGCGCAAGAACATTATCACCGACAACCGTGAAATGCTTACAAGGACAATGAAGGAATGTATGGACTTGTTCACGCAGTCGATTGTCACGCTCACGGCCCTTCAAGAGGATCCAACCCTTTAGTGACTGGAAACCGAGGCTCAGGAGCTTTAGGAAGCCTATGATACGATAAAAGGAACCATGTCGACTGTCATTATTACGCAGCACTTGGCTAAGATAAGGGAGGTCGAGGACCTAAAGATCCAAGTTGACTCCACCTGGCAAAAGGTAGCCATGATTAAAGCATATCTCCAGCCATGGCTAGACGAGGCATTTGCAGTTTCGACCACCATAGAGTGCAAGGTAGTCCATATGCAAAGCAAGTATGCCACCATTGAGACATCGGCGCCCGAGATTGAGTTGACAGCTACACGCGTGGAAATGATGCAACAGGTGACGGAAGAATTTGTTGTTGGTACAAGCGAAGCACAGAGGCTACTAACCTCCCTACACGAGAAGATTACTGCGCCAGCCGAGTGACTTGGGACGAGTCACGATGATTGTGTTGGGGGACTGTTGGTAGCGGAAGCCCCGCGCAATGGTTAGGGGGCTCGAAGCCCAAAGTTTTGGGTAAAGATAGGGTAAAGGCTCTGATGGAAGCACGGAGCACAATTATAATAGGTTGAGTCAAAGGGTAGTCCACCCGAAAATAATGTAAATAAATGTAAATAGAGTCGGCCCGCTGCGGGATCGCGGGCCAAGGAAAGGTATAAATAGAGCGAGGCTCTATGGGTATAGATAACTAAGTTTTGGTGGTTGATCTGGAATATGAAATGTAATGGGTTTTTGAAGCAAATAGTTTGAAAGCGTCTATAAGTCTGAGTCGAGGGTTGGAGTAGTAGATAGAGGCTCTGCAGTTGTGTGCGTAGAGGCCTAGAAAGTCTGCAGTTGTGTGCGCAGATCCCTGCAACTGAGTGTGTAGGGCAGATCTGGATGTATTGGGGATAAGTGGAAACAAAGATAAGTTTCTCTGAAAATTCTATGTTCCTTCTGAGCTATCGCGAATCTGACTTTTATAATATATGTTTAATTAATTTTCTTATTGTATGAATGTATGTGAATCTGGGTTCATTTTAAATGCACAAATCGGTTATGTTGGTTAAATGTTTGCTTAAAGACCCTGTTGAACAGATCTAATTTATAACTGAATCCTCCAATAGAATAGCACACTAATAGAAAGGTATAATCAATTTGGATCCGTGCGGATACCGAGTAGCGCAGAGCTGTAGACCGGTGCGCAAAACCCGCAGACGACATCTAGACATCCCTAGGGTGTGGAAACCTGGTTCCAGCACCCTCCCCTGCTACCTTGGGTGAGACCTCAGTCCGCGCTCCGCGGGCTGTTGCCGAAAGGGCCGGTAGCTGCAAGATTTGTTTGGCTAAGTAATTCTTCCGAACCTGGGTCAGGCCCATATAAGCCAACAATATGTCCATGGCATGTGCATGCTAAAATCATGATATATTCTACAAAAATATTCCTCTAAGATATTTCATAAAAGCCTATGCGAGCATAGGTACAAGGAATGATAATATTTCCTACGAACTGTGACATGTACAATATCCCCTTCAAATGGCCTAGTTTATAGAGAGTTCTAATATGTTGGACTATCATGATATCAACTTATGCAAAATGTGTACCCACCAAGTAGGAATTCAACCTCCTTCACCAAATTGTAGAAAATCTGTGTAGGTTAACTCGATAATGCAATATAAATCAAGGAAGAATACTATAACCTACTTCTACTATCAATTTGCGGAAGCTTAAAGATCAAGTTGAACAATATAACCAGAAGAAGAAAAATCAATTGCACAATACACATGAAAATACTTTGGGGAAAGCCTCGGCTAAAAACCCCACTCTATTGTATTATCATACATAGTGGAAATACATAGGAATTATACAAAGCCTTAGCTCTCATAGCTAGCCAGCTCTCAGTACAATCCTCATAGATGCTCACAGGCAATCTTTGCATCTCTCCAACCTTCCTCTTTGCCCTCCAAGCTTCTATTTCATTGCATTGTTCCTTGTGGATAATTAGGATCTTACCAAATGGAAAACCAATCCTCCAAAACTGCGCAATCCTCAAGGATGAATCCTTTGCATGAGTTTTCTCCATGAAAAAACACATGCAACTAATAGTACACTGTCCTTGAACATTTATCTCAACTGGGTCTTTTTCATAATAGACATGCATGAGTTTCTGATGAGGGAATCATTAGTTAACTGGAGTAGCACTAGTTGAGTGCATTAATGCATCAACTGACTGTTAACTCACTATTAGTTCCTCAAACAGTTTGGAACTAATTTAACTGGACTTAACTCAATAAACTGAGTTAACTAATTACAACTAAAATATAACTCAATCTTATCTCCTTAATTTAAGGGATAACTCTTGCATGACTTTAGAAAAACTTCTAACTTGAATTTCTCCAACTAATTAATTTAAAATTAATCAATTAATTATTTCCAAGTAGCTATTAAGACTAAATTTGATTTTAATTCACAGTTTAATCCAAGGACAAATTAAATTGGAATATTCTTGTTGCCATATTTCAACGCTCCCTCTCAAACAAGAAAGGGATTATTTGCCACCCCGATCCTATCTCTATGGAACTCAAATTTACATTTTGAAAATGCCTTTGTCAAAATGTCAGCATCTTGCTCCTCTGTCAAAATATACTGCAACAACATGATCCTCCTCACTACACAGTCTCTGAGATTGTTATGAAACCAACTCAAGAAAAGATAGAAAAAATAGATCAACGCCTTAGAATTCAGCCTCTTCGAGGGGGCAACCTCCTTTACATTACATAAATGAACAATTCTTGGATGATTCAAATGACAAAACCTCCTTTCTATATATAGGAGTCTAAGGAGTCACAATATAATCCAGCCGACCTAACAATAATAATATAAAGCCACAAAAATAACAATAGAGGGATTCTATGGGCACATTAATAACAATATGGGGGCAATGGGGGCACAACAATATAAATAAGGGGTATAACTACAATAGTAATGGGGTAATCACTAGTATTATAGGGACCCAACATGCCCCTCTCCTTCAAAAAAGTGTTGTCCTCAACGCTTGAGTAGTTCTGGATATTTCTGCATAAAATTCTCATCCTCCCATGTGGAATCTTCAGCAGATAAGTTCTTCCACTTGATAAGGTACTCTGAAATTGATCGATTTCGTAGCTATCGAGTTCTTGTTTCTATAACTGCTTCCGGTTCCAATATAATTTTTCCTTCCTCGTCAAGTTCTGGCAATATTGTTTGAACTGGGAGCTTGTCGCCTATAACCTTCTTTAAGCATGAAACATGGAAAACTGGGTGCAATCGAGAAGCTGCAGGAAGCTCCAATTTGTATGCCATAGTACCAATCTTTTGCAACACCTTGTACGGACCATAATACTTTGGTGATAATTTATTATCCTTCTTAGCTTGCTTGAGGGACATTTGCTTATATGGTTGTAGCCGTAGGAATACCCAATCACCTACATCAAAACTTCTTTCACTGCGATGTTGATCTGCCTGTTGTTTCATTCTATTCTGTGCCAACACGAGGTTATCCTTTAAGAGTTGGAGGACTTGTTGTTGATGTTTGATGTGATGTTCCACTGCCTGAACCTTAGAATTTTCTCTTAAATATGATGTGATGGATGGTGGTTGATACCCATAAAGTGCCATAAATGGGGTCATTTTTGTTGCTGTATGAAAGGAAGTGTTATACCACCATTCAGCCAGAGGCAACCATTTGACCCATTGTGTCTGTTTATCAGATACAAAGCAACGAAGATATCCTTCCAAACATTTGTTTACTATCTCAGTTTGCCCATCAGATTGAGGATGATAAGATGAGCTATGAGCTAACTGAGTACCAAGACAAGAAAATAATTCTGTCCAAAAATTTCCAGTGAAAATGGGATCTCTGTCACTTACAATAATCTTTGGGTTTCCATGTAGCTTTTGAATTGTTTCCATAAATGCAGTAGAAACTGTACTGGCTTTAAATGGATGTGATAATGCACAAAAGTGTGCATACTTGGTAAGTCTGTCAACTACCACCATGATGACACTCTTTCCCTCAGACTTGGGTAAACCTGTGATAAAATCCATTGATACCTCCTCCCAACGTTGGCTTGGAATGGATAAAGGTTGTAATAGACCTGGTGTCTTAATTGTTTCAACTTTATTTTGTTGGCAAACCAAACATTCTGCCACAAACTTTTGAATATCTGATTTAAGGCCATCCCAAAAAAATTCCTTCTTAACCCTGTGGTAAGTTTTTAAAAATCCTGAGTGCCCTCCTAAGGGAGAAGTGTGCAATTCCATAAGAATCTTTTGTTTTAGCTGGGAATTCTTACAGAGGTATAAGCGATCTTTGTACCATAACGAATCATTTTTCCAGCTAAATGTATCAGACGTACTGGAATCTTGTTGTAGCTTTCGAATAAGTGCCCACACTTCTTCATCATTCTTCCATTCCTTCCTTGCTTCATTTATCCAATCTGGTTGGATAATAGAAATAGTGCACAACAATGCTTCCACATCCTCATCCTTTCTTGAGAGTGCATCTGCCACCACATTTTGCTTCCCTTTTTTGTAGATGATTTCAAAGTCATAACCCAACATCTTTGTGACCCACTTTTGTTGCTCTTCAGAGGATAATCTTTGTTCTAAAAAGTATTTAAGGCTATCATGATCTGTTTTTACCTTGAAGTGTCTTCCCATTAGGTAGGGTCGCCATTTCTTAAGTGCATGGAGTATTGCCAACATTTCCTTCTCATAAATAGCTTTGCTTAAAAACTTTCCCTTGATTGGACGACTTTCAAAAGCAATGGGTCTTTCATCTTGCATTAGAACAGCACCAATTCCATTTCCTGAAGCATCACATTCCACAATAAAGGTTTTTGTGAAGTCTGGTGTAGCTAAGACCGGTGCTTGGCACATTGCCTCTTTAAGATGTTCAAAGGCCTTTGTTGCTTCCAGAGTCCATGAAAATGCATCTTTCTTCAATAATGTTGTTAGAGGTGCTGCTATTCTCCCATAATTCTTAACAAACTTGCGATAATACCCTGTCAACCCAAGAAATCCGCGCAAATGCTTTATGGATGTGGGGATTTTCCATTCCTTAATGGCTTTAATTTTGCTAGGGTCTACCTTAACTCCTTCATGAGATACAATATGACCCAAATATTCCACCTCCTGGACTCCAAAAAAACATTTGGATCTTTTGGCATATAATTGTTTCTCCTCCAATAGTTGTAGCACCCTGTCAACATGTTCAACATGATCCTTCCAAGACTTGCTGTAGATTAGTATATCATCAAAAAATACTAACACAAATTTTCTAAGGAATGGTTTGAAAATTGAATTCATCAAACCTTGAAATGTTGAAGGTGCATTGGTAAGGCCAAAAGGCATGACCAAAAATTCATAATGACCCTCATGAGTTCTAAATGCCGTTTTCGGAATGTCTTCAATCTTCATTCTGATTTGATGATATCCTGAACGAAGATCCAACTTGGTGAAGTAAATTGATCCATGCAATTCATCCAGTAATTCATCAATGACAGGAATGGGGAACTTATCTTTAATAGTGAGCTTGTTGAGCTCCCTATAATCCGGACACATGCGCCATGATCCATCCTTCTTGTGCACCAATACTACTGGAGCAGAGAAAGAACTTTGACTCGGTTGAATTATACCAGCCTCTAGCATTTCTGCAACCATACGTTCAATTTCACTTTTTTGGACATAGGGATATCTGTACGGCCTGATGTTTGGAGGAACACTTCCTGGAATCAGATGAATAGCATGATCATGATCACGCATAGGTGGGAGACCTTTGGGAGTCTCAAATACCTTGGAATGATTGTCCAGGACTTTTTGGAGATCTGGAGAAATAGATGATTCCAATGTGGAAACATCTAGCGAACATAATTGTGCAATTACACCTCTTTGCTCCTTTTTTAGAAGCTTTGTCATACCATTAGAGCTGATTATCTTTCCTGGTTTCCCTGCAATACCCCTTAATTCAACTTCCTTTCCTTCTGTAGAAAATTTGATGAAAAGTTCTTGAAAATTAAAAGCTATTGTACCCAAGGATTGTAGCCATTGGACTCCTAGTACAACATCAGCACCTCCCATTGGAATGGAAAGCATTGGGCTAGTCAATACATATTCTCCCATGGATAGCTTGATATTATGGCACTTTCCAGAGAAATTTATTGTTCCTCCATTTGCAATCATCACTTGACACTCTGGTGCTGGATATAGGAAGCAATTCAATTCTTTTGCTACCCTACAATGAATAAAATTGTGGGTGCTTCCTGAATCAATCAACACTATTACCTTTTTCTTCTTGATTTGTCCTTCTATCTTGATGGTTTGAGGAGTGGTAATTCCCGCCAATGCATTACAAGATATGGTCGGATTTATTTGTTCTTCATCTAGGCTTTGTTCCTGGAGTATATCTTCTTCTTTTGACCTTTCTTGCTCCTTTTCTTCTTCCTCTTCACAATCTATGTAGAATAATTTCTTCTCAGCACACTTATGACCTTTAGTGTATTTGCTATCACAACTGTAACAAAGCCCTTTTGCTCTTTTTTCTTCCAATTGTTGTGGTGTCAACCTTATAGGTTGTGGAAGACTAGGGGCAACAACACTTCCGTCTTTATAGTTGTGAGTGGTATGCTTCCTGGTTGCCATAATTTTGCTTTCCATTTTTCTTGCTAACCTGAATGCCTTCTCTAATGAATCAGGTTCCCAAAGGCGAACATCATGTTGGATATTATCCTTTAAAGACCCTATGAACACATCAATCCTATGCTCCTCTGGAATATCTTTTACCCTTATGTTCAATTTTTGGAACTCCTCAATGTGCTCCATTATTGAACCCTTTTGTTTGAGACTTATCAATTGGCTAAAAAAAGTGTTGCTTTTTGTATCCTCATAATGTGCTATCAATTCTTCCGTAAAAATTGCCCAAGTGATAAATTGTTTACGAGAGCAAAGCCATTGATACCATACAAACTGATTTGGTTCCAAATATAAAGTTGCCATACGTACCTTTTGTGTGTTTTGCACATTATTGAGATCGAAGAACTGCTCCATCTGTAATATCCATGTGGTGGGATCCTTGCCATCAAACTTCCTCATATCGATTTTTGGAATATGGTGGGTCTTCGATCCAACATTAGAGTCTATGGAATCATGATTAACATTTCTTTTGTTCACATCATGAGTTTTCTTTACAACCTTTTCACCATTAGTAAGTATTTCTTGTAGAAAATTTGTCAAATCTGTCTTCAAATCTGCCATGTCTGTCTTCAAATCTGTCCTCAAATCTGCCTTCAGATCATCCATCTTAGATTCCATGCCCTTTATCTTAGATTCCACGCCATTTATCTTAGCATCTGTTAGCTTTTGTGAGCGTGACATTTGTTGCACTTGTTCTTGTAATTTTGATATATCATGTAGCATTTCTTCCTCTTCTTCATGAGTCATGCTAGAGCTTTCAGGTTCCTTACTAGGTGTTTGCATTTTCTTTCCTCGGGGCATTAGTTACCGATAATAATGCTTTACTATGCCCTTTGAATTCCTTCAAACCAAGCTTATGCAAAAATTTAAAAAAAAAACTACACACCTTTTTTTACTTTGTAGAAGCCTGATATTGAATCTGATGTATCTCTGTAATTTCGAATCATCCAGTTCTGAAATTGTGAACTGTAGTAGCCTTCTATGTCCTCTTTCCAATGCCACTAGTCTGATCGAAATTAGATTCTCCAAGAAATAGTTATCCACAATCTTCCGCAGTGACCTGATTATAGACTAGTTCAGTAGAGTGAACTTGTATGAAGTGCCACGTGTCACTATTTCAACCTTTGACTTTGAAAAATATATAAAAGAAAACTACAGTCCGTCCTCTTTCTGTACCTTCTTACGAAATTTCAATCCGATGCTCAGAAAGAAAGTTATGACGATTTTCCCCAGGTCACCTATTTTGAGTGTAATTCAGGAGTTTGCAAAAGACCCACTTCCTCAGATCATATCTCCGAAAATATCGCGCGAAAATCTCTGAAATTCGGACCCAAGGTTCAGCTCGATTGCTTTTCAAATGGGTTTTTTTTGCGACTTCTGAAACGTCACAGAAAAACATTATAGCAAAAATGCCACGATGACCTGTTTGGAGCAGCGAAACCCTAGAATCCAAAGCTCTGATACCAAATGTTATGAAACCAGCTCAAGAAAAGATAGAAAAAATAGATCAACGCCTTAGAATTCAGCCTCTTCGAGGGGGAAACCTCCTTTACATTACATAAATGAAAAATTCTTGGATGATTCAAATGACAAAACCTCCTTTCTATATATAGGAGTCTAAGGAGTCACAATATAATCCAGCCGACCTAACAATAATAATATAAAGCCACAAAAATAACAATAGAGGGATTCTATGGGCACATTAATAACAATATGGGGGCAATGGGGGCACAACAATATAAATAAGGGGTATAACTACAATAGTAATGGGGTAATCACTAGTATTATAGGGACCCAACAGAGATGATGATACTAGATGTCAATGTGCTTGGACCTATCATGAAACACTCGATTCTCATAGAGTTTGATACAACTCTGATTATCACAATAGATCACAGTTGGATCCATCCTCTAATCAAACAAACCAACTAGGATTTTTCACATCCAGATGACCTCACATGTTGCATGAATTGCAGCCATGTATTTTGCTTCTGCCGAGCTGAGTGCAATTGACCTCTGTTTCCTTCTTTACCAAGAAACTGTCGCTAACCCAAGGTTGAAAATCCCTCCTGATGTGCTCTTCTGGTTTGATGGACTTCTTGCCCAATCTGCATCAGTGAAGCCTTGTAGCTTCACTCCCTTTGTCCATCTATACCATAATCCATACTGAGATGTGCCTTAGAGGTATCTCAATACATGCTTTTCTGCCTTCCAAAACAGCTTGATAGGCTGAACCATCGTTTGAATCAGCTGGTTCACTGCATAGCACAAATCTCGTCGTGTGTTCATTAAGTACATCAGTGAACCCACAAGCTGCTTGTACACAGTAGCCTCTACCACTTCTCTTGAAGTAGCAATCTCCTTCCTCTAGTTACCTGCTAGAGGAGTCTGCATGGGCTTGCACTTCTCCATGTGGAATCTCCTGAGTATCTCATTGGCATACTTGCCTTGAGACATAAACAACTTCCCATCCTTCTACCACACTTCCATGCCAGGGAAGTAATGCATGAGACCCATGTATTTCATCTCGAATTCTCTTGCAAGGTCCTCCTTTCAAGACATAATCAACTGATCATCACCAATCAATATGAGCTCATCAACATAAAGTACGATGATCAATAGCTTACCTTTCACCATGATGTGGTACAGGGTCGCATCCGCTTCACTCTTTGTGAAGCCCAACTCGGTGAAGTAGTTGTCTATCCTGGTGTACCAAGCATGAGGTGCTTGCTTCAGCCCATGCAATGCTCTCTTCAGTCAGCACACATGCAACTCACGATCGAAGGTCTCAAAACCTTACGGCTTCTCTATGTACACCTCTTCCTCAATCTTGCCATTGAGGAATGTAGTCTTCACATCCATCTGATGGATCTTCCAACCCATCTATGTTGATAGTGCCAACATAGATCTGATAGATGAGTACCTTGCAATAGGAGAAAAAGTCTCATCATAGTCAATTCCCTCGACTCGTGAAAAACCACGGGAAACAAATCTTGCCTTATGCTTCTCCACACTACCATGAGCATCTTGCTTTACCTTGTAAAGCCAACGAGAACTCACAATTGACTTGTTCTCCAGTCTCGGAACCACATCCCAAACACTGTTACGAACTATGGAGTCATACTCCTCCACCATAGCACCAACCCAAATCGGCTGCTGAACTGCTTCCTGAAAGGAAGATGGCTTGGTCTCAAAACATTCCACAGTAAGGGCCATGTATCTAGTGTACCTCTCAGGTGACCTCCTCTGTCTACGCCGAGAAGATGGTGCTCCCACATTCTCTCTCGCATCCTCCAACAATCTGTCAACTTCTCTTGTGCGCTTCCATCCATCTCTAGAAGACTCTGCTTGAGTGGATGTCTCCATTCCTGGAACCTCTGCATGTGGCTGCTCCGCATCAGTCTGAGGCTCCTCCTCCTTAGGAATCAACAATTCCTCCACACCCTGTAGTTGGAGCTCCCTCTCAAGGGAAAATCCCATGGCCTTCTGTTCATCAAACTTGAGATCTCTGTGAACCACTGTCCTCCGACTAGTAGGCAAGTACACCCGATAGTTGTGAGGTGTACCAGTGTACCCCACAAATATCCCCAACTCTGTTGTCGGATCAAGATTATTTTGTGCATCCTTTGTCACATGGAAATATATCGATGAGCTAAAGATGCTGAAGTGACCCACATCTGGTCTCTTACCGGAGAAAGCTTCCTCTGGTGTCTTCATCCCAAGTATGCGATGCGGGCTTCTATTCTGCAAATAGACCGATGTGTCGCATGCCTCAGCCCACAAGTGAAGTGGTAGGCCTTGGTCATGCAGCATTACCCATGCTGCCCCTACAATATTTCTGTTCTTCCTCTCGGCCACCCCATTCTGCTATGGGTTATGAGGTGTCATTAACTCTCGTTTAATTCCTTCCGCTTCCCATAATTCCTTAAACTCTTGAGAGACATATTCTCCACCATTTTCTCTTCTCAAGGCCTTGATGTTCTTCCCTGACTCTTTATCGACCAAAGCTTTGAATGCACAAAACTTTGTGAAAGTTTGGTCCTTCTTCTGCATGAAATAAATCCAGCATTTACGAGAATAGTCATCAATGAAAATCACATAATACCTTTGCTTCAATGTGGATGACGTCAAGAATGGTCCACACAAATCAGTATGAACTCACTCTAAGATAGCCTCTGCTCGACTGTCTCAATCATGAAGGGAAGACTTGGTGTACTTTCCCAAGGTACAACCTTTGCATGTATCAACTTGTTCAAGTTTACCTTTGGTAAGTCTTGTAGATATTTGCTACATTATCTTCAAAGCCCCATGATGCAAATGGCCCAACCGCCTGTGCCGCAACTCGCCAATGTCTTGGCTTTGCACCATTTCTTATTTTGTACTCAATGCTGCATAATCATCTACCTCTAGTTTATAGAGATTCTTCACCTGAATCCCTATCCTCTTGGTCTGACCCATGGTTATGTGTCTTAGGAACGCCTTTCCTTTACTGAAGACAAAATCGTAGCCTTTGTCCTCCAACATTGCGACTGATACCAAGTTCTTCTTTAGTCCAGGCACATACATCACATCTTTCAAGGTGAGAGGAGTTCCATTCTCCCTCTGAAAAGCAATCATGCCCACTCTTGAAACATTATACCTTATGTTGTCACCCATCTCTATGCACATCTTGATGTTTTTCTCCTCCAAGGCACTGAATAAATTTTTATCACCGGTAATGTGCAGTGAGGCTCCACTGTCAAGATACCAAACATAACCCACCATCAATGACACCATGCATGCTATGAGGGTAAAGTCCATTTCGAACTGAGAGGCTAATGCCTCACCTTTCGATCCTTCCGAGGATCCCTTCTTGGACTTCTTCGATGGGAAATTAGTTGCATAATGTCCCATCTTGTGACAATTAAAGCATCTTACTTCAGACATGTCACCCTTCTTCCCTCCATGAGAAGAATTCGATTTGAAATGGGAAGGCTTCCCCTTCCCTTTCCTTGCCTTACTTGCTAAAGCTAGATTTTCTTCATCATCATTCTTGGATGAAGAACCATCTCATGTGCTCCTCCTGATCTCCTCCTACATAAGATCTGACCATATTCGTTCCCAATCCGGCAGTTTCTCCCTTCCATTCATAGAGTCTTGGTAGCTATTCCAACTCTTTGGAAGGCCAAGGAGAGTGAGGCTCACCATATCATCATTGGAAGTATTTATTCCCATACTTCCAAGCTCATCTCTGCAGGTGGTGAGCTTGTTTAGATATGTCGAAATAGTATTGCGCTTCTCCATCTTGATTCTTCAAAGCTTATCCTTGAGTGCCATTCCTCTGGTCACTATTGTTCTGGTAGAGTTCCTTCAATGTCTTCCACATTGAAAATGGAGTATCCTTCCCATGGAGACTCGAGACAATATGGTCTCGAACTCCCTCAAGGATGATCTATCTCACCTTTGCCACACACTTCTTCCACTAAGCCAACTCTTGTGCACAATGTGTAGTTGGAGCCATCCCAGGGTCAATCTCTATGCAATTCTAGAAGCTAAGGCAGAAGCCTTGAACTCTCATATTGCGTAGTGCTAGCTGTGCACATTGCGATCCGGGAAAGGAGACCCAGATCTTCCCATGGGGAGTGTGAAAAAAAATAGATATGAAGGATGATGTTATGATGTGTGCAGATCTGACTAAGTATTGATGCATGCATGTGAAACAAATGCAGGAATCAAACAAATTGAAGGAAAATGAAGCATGTGAAGGGAGTCTTCGCTACGACGACCGTTGGTGTAAAAATGAGAAAACACATGCGACACTCTAGAAAGGAAATCTATAACTTGAAACAAAATTTCTACAAGCTAAAAAAAAGTTAAAACGACAATATTTTTTCAAATAAAAAAGTGAAACAACACTCTCACAAGCTAAACAACAAAAAGTGATGGAAAAAACGACAAAAGACGAGAAAAGAAAAAATCACCTGAAAAAGCAACGATGATCGCACTGAAGGCTCCTTGATCTCCTCGAGAATGCTAGAGCTCCAAGATCAAGTGTGAAAATGAGATCTAGTAGCATCGATTAAATAGATTTGGTCAAGTTAGGGTTTATGATGCACATGCCTAAAATTAAGGAAAAAGTGACACTTGGCAACAATTTCTAAAATAACTCAATTGCCTCCTTCAAGTTTCTAAAAATATATACCTATTTTTTAGGGATGATTTTTTTCTTTTTTTCTTTTTTAGGAAAAACTTCCATGCATTGCCCTGAAATATTGCACAGTTCTAGGAAGGACCAGGAAACTCTCTAGCTCATGGACTGCGTAGTTTTTGAACACAATGGGATCTGCACAATTTCCAAGCTGAGTGGCTTTGGGATGCCTCTCCTGTCTATGCAATTTCCCAACCTAGGGATGGTTTCCATTGAGTACTATGCATTTTCTGAGCTCAAGGCTCACTAGTAGTCATGACTCCGCAATTCCTAAGAGCAAGGTTAGTTTCACTCAAGAATTGCATAGTTCTCTAAGGCAAGCCTGAAACAGTCAAGGGAAAAAGTCAAGAGATTGGCTTGTGGGTTAGAAAATTAAATAAGTGAGAAAACAAAATCCAAGATGAAAATAATAAGGCTCATTTGAAGAACAAGTACCTAGATCAGTGCAAGATGAGTTGTTGTGGTTTATAAGGGAGGCTCCAAAATCGAAGCATAGGAAAAAATTTGGAGGGTGGTTGTAGTTGCTATAACAGGAGGATGGGATATTGCACAACTGTGCAATTTAGAGGCTTAAGGAATGAGCTTTTGGTTTGTGATTACGCATTGCGTAATTAGGGCCAGGTTGGGAGAAAGGATTGCACAATTTTGGAAGTCAAGCTCAGATCTTGAGCACAGAAACTACGCAGTGCAACAATCCTGGGAAGAAAGAAATGCGCATTGAATAGTGCCAAGTGGGAAGGTTAAATCTAGAGGACTAAAACTTCGTAGGGTGCAGTTCAGGGAGGCCGGGTGAAGCTAGGTTGCTTGGTTGGGAAGCCTTTCCAGAAATGGATAAGTGTGAGACCGGTGAGATTGATGTGAATAGTGATAAGCCTTCGAATGTGATCACACAATTAGAATACTTGATGACACAATTAACATAGATCATCCATGACACAAGAAAAATGCATTTCCTTCATGTGACAATTTTACGATAAGTTACGACAAGTGCGACACTTAAGATACACTTTACAGCAACCATGATGAAACTTGTGTGATAGTGCTTAAAACTTTGGGAGTGAGTGTGATTGATGCTTACATGGTTAGACCAACTCATTCACACAAATGTAACCCCTTGAGACCACCAAAACAAGCGTCCATACATCATGCAATAGCTAACATGCGGAAAAGACAATAATTGCTAAAGTGAAAATGACTCTTGCGATATGTGAACGACAATGAAAGTAACACATTCCAGAGAAAAGATAACAGGAAAATGACACTAGTTAGAGTGAAAGCAAACAAAAGCGACATCCAAAAACATGAAATTGGCACTCGCAAAAACAAAGTTGCATGAGAGCGACCATTTTCAAAACTCACCAAAATAGAAGTACAAACGCAACTGTAATATGAGAAACTATGGTTGTCAGTGTGCACTAACCGTCAACATGGATTAGACATTGCACAAGCACAGTCTTGATGGAACATGGTATGCTTTTGCACGCTTACATAAAATAATTCACTCATGAACTTGTTTCAGGCTGAGCATCCGTGAGAAAGTGACTTCAACACTTTTGATCCATGAAGGGAGCTTAAAAGCATCCGCTAACCAAGAAGTGACTATGGAATGACTAATCGCAAGATCCACAGTACTCCAAAATTTGAGTGTATGTAAAATTTTGGTGGGGGTTTTTCGTAGAGACAAAACCAAGAAAATCCCATGCCAATGATAGAAAAAATGACCGACAAACAAATGCATGAACTAAGCATTCAAAGAACAACAAGATAAATCAAACATGCATGTTTTTACCTACAAAAACCCTCCTGTTAGCTGCTCTTTTCTCTTTTTTTCTTCCCTTTGCTAGATGTTGTTCAATCTTTCTTCTTGGCTACAACTTAAATCCCTCTTGTGCTCCTTGCATGTCTCTTGCTTGTGTTTTCCTTGTATTCCTTTCTTTGTCCTTGCTTTCCTTGCTCTTTTCCCCAAAAGAGAATGTTAGAATGTTCTCTCTCTAATTTCTTTTCTTTTTCCTTTTTTCTTCATTTTCCATTGCATGCATATTCTTTTACTATTTTTTTCTTTGTTTCTTATCTCTTCCTCTTCCCCACTTTCTGAAGTGGAATTTCTTTCATTTTACTTTATTCCTTTTGCACTTTTCCACATGTCCTTGCTAGCCTGTAATAATTAATTTTCCATTTTTTTCCTTTTTCCTCTTGTCAATGCCAATTTCCATAGCCAATAAATAATTAACCACAAGTGGATCCCAATGTAATGCTTTTCTTCTCATTAAGCTTGGAAGATGTGTCTCAAGACCTTGGTTTGATTTTTTGTTTTATAAAATCCATAGCTTATTTAGTTACATGGAAAATTAACTTGGAGTTGTTATAGTATCCCTAAATTGGAAAGTGGTTTAGGACTAAGAGAAGCAAATACTATGAGAAATGTATTGGGAGCTCAATTGTGGTGGAGATGGTTGTAGGGGGCAACGAAATTTTGGAAACAAATTTGGAAACATAAATATGGACACTCTTATTCCCATGTCGAGAAATTACACACAAATGATTACCCCCTGGGGTCTTCTATTTGGAACTTAGCTTGGAATAATTAAAGCCTAATTCAATGTCACACTTCCTATGAAATTCAAGATGGAAATGTAACAACCCCGAAATAAAAACATGTAATTAATTAGATTAATCATGCGATTTATAATCAATATGCAATTTATCAACTAATTAACATTAAATTTCAATAAATGAGTGTGAGGAGAGACAACTCACCTGTGGAATGCTAGTTGAATTCTGCTAACTGCAACAAAGTCTTGGGGACGACTCTCCACCCAACCATAGGCTCAGTTGCACAAAAACTTGCTACAATTGGCCACCCCCGAGCCCTCAATCAACGTACTACTGCCAGGGAATCCTTTGTCTCACAACACTATTCTCCCAAGAGAATGGATGGTGGAATCATGGAATGATGGAATGCCTCTCATCTTCCTCCCCATCTATTAAATAGAGCAAACATTGGAAGGGGAACCACATGCACACACTCCATGTGTCAACATGCAACTTTACTGCTTTCTTGTTTTATTCTTTTGTTTTTATTTTTTGATAGCTTTACTGATTTTTACTGCTTTCTTGTTTTATTTCTTATTTATATTTATTTAGAGCATGTAATTAAATTATTTTATTATTATTTATTATTTATTTACTATTACTATTTTTTTATTTATTGTTTATTATTTATTTAATATTATATTATATTATTTATTATTTTTATTATTTATTATTTATTATTTATTATTAAGGGAAATTACATTTATTTTGTTATTTATTACTTCGTGTAATAGTCCCGGCACCCTCTGCTGAACTAGTATAACCAGCAGGCATTAAAAGTTTCACAACACATGGGAAATCCGAAGGAATCTCTGTCATTTTTCCCACTTTCGAAATCTGGCATAAGCCTCCTCGGTCTGTATCCTAGTCCAAGGCTGGCCCCAAGGCTCGTGCCTGACATAGACTTCATCAGGCAGGCATCCGTTACAGTGCTCAATGTCTCTGGGCATCTCGCAAGGTTGGCCCACTCCCTCCACAACTCACTAAGGCGCACAACCCCGAGCATCGAAGTCCTTACACCCCTACCAGACTTCGACATCCCAATACAATAACAGGCACCTAGCCTAGAACATCAGGCACTTGGCCTCCTCAAGATGGTCCCATAGCCCTTCAAGAGCTATACAAGACAAAGGAACCACTGGCATATGTAGTGTTGATTGAGTTTTTCCCCAGCCCGTATGGTGTTACTTATTCTTCCTCGTGCGTATGGGCTCGCACGAGATCATCAAATAAACTAGCCCTTTTGGCCCATTTGTGGAGTCCTGTCACTCATCACACCTAAACATGCAGCCAATGCATTAGCTATACCATCATAGTATCATAGAAAATAATCCACATGCCAAGTCTTGCATGTCATCATGTGACATTCATCATTGTTAATTGCAACATTATGAATAATAACAAATTGCATGCTCATGCATGTCATATATTTGTACGCAACTATCACATGCTTCACCTCATGAAATACCATCATAAGTTATAACATCAACATATTTGAATCAAAGATATATCATGACTTCACATAATAAATGAACCACATGTCAATAAACCTCATATTATAGCATCATAATTTCTATGACACGTTATGCATATCATATCCATCATGAGTATTCAACATTAAATACCTATCATCACGTAGTAAATGAATATGTCAATATACCTTGACATAACATCATAATGCCTATGCATATCATCATCATCATAAGGATACATCATCACTATTGTAACAACTATATAAATATGAACCACATGTGCATGATCACCCTCATACCATCATATCATGAAACATCATCAATATGAGAAACATCTCAATACTTATCAAATATAGAATAATACTCTATAAGCATTCTTATCATGATTCATCAGAAAAATCAATTTCATTTACTTTACAAACATTCAACTATGAACTAAGATTATTCAACATCCATCTAGGATCTATGTTATCTCATCAGTGTTATTAGTGTTATGTTTTCATCAAGATACCAATTACTTTTCAATAATCATTTCCACTTCTTTCAACTAGGAAGTTGACCATTTACACCATAGGTATAATCATCTAAGTACATCGTTAAATTTCACATGAGCCTCATCATCTTGAGTCTTAATCTCTTGTCATATATTCTTCCTTCCCCAAGGAAATTCTGATTTAAATCATTGTTAAGATATTACTAGTTATACAATCATTATTTAAATCATCTATCTCAAAATTAAAATCCCTTGGTTTTACATCCATTTACCCTTTGGCTTACCGATTCCAATACCGCTATATGCAATTGCATATAAACACTAGGTCATCATGATTTAATTTTATATCATGCTTAATTTACTTGCATGAGGGTTTGTTGATCCATGTTGACTTATACATACATCACTTAACAATTATCATTTTCATCCACAAAAATATTTTCTTATCTCGTCAAGTTCCTTTCTCAATACAACTTGATTGGTTTATCGTAAATTCACCCTTCTTCAAGTTGGACAAGAGACTCTTGCTCATTAAATAGTATCTTTATTTTAGATTTTGAATCAGTTGGAAACACTACTACCATCATTGTCCATGAAAAATTTAAGTGTGTGGTGTTATGTGGAAACAACCTCTTTTAACACTATGGGAACAAAACTTGATAAGTTTCTCTATGAGAAGTCCTACAACTTCTATTAATTGACTCTCACTTCTTTTGTCAATATGTACACAATCCTTCTCAAGGTATCCTTATTAAATTTCTAGCAACATTCCTTCCTATATTTCACTATTATTATTTTTTTACCATTTAAACCTTTAAACATCTTCCTCGTTTATCATCACTGGTCATTATGAAAATTGTCAACTTCATATCTTAACATTTTTTTAAACTATGTATATCATCACTATGACCATTACCAATCATGTTTCTTGGTCCGCTCATCAATACCCTTAAAAGAACTTTCTTCTTGATAGAACATCCCTTCATTTCTTCCTACCAGATATTCATAGATATATTTTTATTTTTCTCCTAGTCCTAATTTCCTAATATTTCATGTGTACTAGCTTCAAAAATGGAAACTTATTCACTTCATTCTATTTTATTAAATTGACTTTAATTTCTCACCTCCAGTCATTGTGGTTTCTTTTCCTCCTCTCTTAAAAGCATAACATTGATATACTTTGGAAATGTTGTTACTATTCCCCAACTTGGGTAATACCTGATAAATAAATTCATTAAGATGGCTACCAAATGTAATCCGCTTATCATTTCCTGTTTTAAGACATCAAGATAATAAAATTGCCTGTTCATACATCTTGTTATCCATAATTCATGCATATAGTTAGTCAACTATTAAATATTGAATATTGCGTGAAGTGGCTTGGTTTAGTCATATGAAAGAAATATTTATAATGTGGCTCTCCCATTAGAGGGAAAAACTATTATAGATGTTGTCATGCACACAACTTGTCTCCTCCAATTGATCAATTTTTCTATGTCATCATACCTTCCAGGTTCCTTCAAAATGACGTTCATTATTACCAGGATTATTCAACTTCATTAGTTGATTGCCAATATTTTCTCCTTTATATGTATCATCCTTAAATAGACCTTATAGTGATAACTTTAGAGTACCAAGTTATGATTATACCAAACTCTTCCAATCACATGATATGACCATATTAATACTCCTATATACAACCAGGTCATCATTATGCCATAAGAAAATTTTGTCTCCTCATAATGGCGAGTGCCATAGTGCCCAGACCAGTTATCATGAATTCAGTCCTTCACAAGAACTGTAACGGCTACCTATCTAAACAATATTATGACCATTTAAAACAAGATTTCTGTAGCATCCACTGGTATATAATCTATATGTCATGGGCATTGAAACCATATGTTTCCAAATAAAAAAATGCAGTCCAACATTTTAGAATATATGACACAACAAAATCATTGGCATTCAAACAAATAGTTCTATCATTATATGTTGTGGCATAGAGCTTGGGTCCTGACAATACATGAAGAGTCTAGCTTTCTATGGTGTAGCACAAAACATGAGAATAGATCTCAACAAAATGAGCAGTATACAACTAACCTATTCTTTTTTAGAAAAAGTTACCATCCAGTGTGGGAAATGTCTCCCTTACAAGAACATTTCCAGATTCTGCGAATGGTTTCCATAATGTTTCTAGAAGACTGGAAATAGCTTAGCAATCTCTGGAAATTGTGAAAATTATCAGAAGTTTCCACATTTCTCCAACTTCTTATTCCCAGGTCGAGAAATTACACACAAATGATTACCCCCTGGGATCTTCTATTTGGAACTTAGCTTGGAATAATTAAAGCCTAATTCAACGTCACACTTCCTATGAAATTCAAGATGGAAATGTAACAACCCCGAAATAAAAACATGTAATTAATTAGATTCATCATGCGATTTATAATCAATACACAATTTATCAACTAATTAACATTAAATTTCAATAAATGAGTGTGAGGAGAGACAACTTACCTGTGGAACGCTAGTTGAATTCTGCTAACTGCAACAAAGTCTTTGGGATGACTCTCCACCTAACCGTAGGCTCAGCTGCACAAAAACTTGCTACAATTGGCCACCCTTGAGCCCTGAATCAACGTACTACTGCTAGGGAATCCTTTATCTCACAACACTATTCTCCCAAGAGAATGGATGGTGGAATCATGGAATGATGGAATGCCTCTCATATTCCTCCCCATCTATTAAATAGAGCAAACATTGGAAGGGGAACCACATGCAGACACTCCATGTGTCAACATGCAACTTTACTGCTTTCTTGTTTTTACTTTTTGATAGCTTTACTGATTTTTACTGCTTTCTTGTTTTATTTCTTATTTATATTTATTTAGAGCATGTAATTAAATTATTTTTTTATTATTTATTATTTATTTACTATTACTATTGATTTATTTATTGTTTATTTAATATTATATTATATTATTTAATATTTAATATTTTTATTATTTATTATTTATTATTAAGGGACATTACATTTATTTTGTTATTTATTACTTCATGTAACAATCCCAACACCCTCTGCTAAACTAGTATAACCAGCAGGCATCGAAAGTTTCACAACACCTGGGAAATCCCAAGGAATTTCTGTCCTTTCTCCCACTTTTGGAATCAGGCATAAGCCTCCTCGGTCTGCATCCTAGTCCAAGGCTGGGCCCAAGGCTTGCGCCTGACTTAGACCTCATCAGGCAGACATTCGTTATAGTGCTCAATGTCTTTGGGCATCTCGCAAGGTTGGCCCACTCCCTCCACAACTCAGTAAGGTGCACAACCCCAGGCATTGAAGTCCTTACACCCCTACAAGACTTCGGCATCCCAATACAATAGTAGGCACCTAGCCTAGAACATTAGGCACTTGACCTCCTCAATATGGTCCCATAGCCCTTCAAGAGCTATACAAGACAAAGGAACCACTGGCATATGTAGTGTGATTGAGTTTTTCCCCAGCCCATATGGTGTTACTTATTCTCCCTCGTGCGTATGGGCTCGCATGAGATCATCAAATAAACTGGCCCTCTCGGCCCATTTGTGGAGTCCTGTCACTCATCACACCTAAACTTGCAACCAATGCATTAGCTATACCATCATAGTATCATAGAAAATAATCCACATGCCAAGTCTTGCATGTCATCATGTAACATTCATCATTGTTAATTGCAACATTATGAATAATAACAAACTGCATGCTCATGCATGTCATAAATTTGTATGCAACTATCACATGCTTCACCTCATGAAATACCATCATAAGTTATAACATCAACATATTTGCATCAAAGACATATCATGACTTCACATAATAAATGAACCACATGTCAATAAACCTCATATTATAGCATCATAATTCCTATGCCACGTTATGCATATCATATCCATCATGAGTATTCAACATTAAATACCTATCATCACGTAGTAAATGAATATGTCAATATACCTTGACATAACATCATAATGCCTATGCATATCATCATCATCATAAGGATACATCATCACTATTGTAACAATTATATAAATATGAACCACATGTGCATGATCACCCTCATACCATCATATCATGAAACATCATCAATATGAGAAACATCTCAATACTTATCAAATATAGAATAATACTCTATAAGCATTCTTATCATGATTCATCAGAAAAATCAATTTCATTTACTTTACAAACATTCAACTATGAACTAATATTATTCAACATCCATCTAGGATCTATGTTATCTCATCAGTGTTATTAGTGTTATGTTTTCATCAAGATACCAATTACTTTTTCAATAATCATTTCCACTTCTTTCAACTAGGAAGTTGACCATTTACACCATAGGTATAATCATCTAAGTACATCGTTAAATTTCACATGAGCCTCATCATCTTGAGTCTTAATCTCTTGTCATATATTCTTCCTTCCCCAAGGAAATTCTGGTGAAAATCATTGTGAAGATATTACTAGTTATACAATCATTATTTAAATCATCTATCTCCAAATTAAAATCCCTTGGTTTTACATCCATTTACCCTTTGGCTCACTGATTCCAGTACCGCTATATGCAATTGCATATAAACACTAGGTCATCATGATTTAATTTTATATCATGCTTAATTTACTTGCATGAGGGTTTGTTGATCCATGTTGACTTATACATACATCACTTAACAATTATCATTTTCATCCACAAAAATATTTTCTTATCTTGTCAAGTTCCTGTCTCAATATCACTTAATTGCTTTATCGTAAATTCACCCTTCTTCAAATTGGACAAGAGACTCTTGCTCATTAAATAGTATCTTTATTTTAGATTTTGAAACAGTTGGAAACACTACTACCATCATTGTCCATGAAAAATTTAAATGTGTGGTGTTATGTGGAAACAACCTCTTTTAACGCTATGGGAACAAAACTTGATAAGTTTTTCTATGAGAAGTCCTACAACCTCTATTAATTGACTCTCACTTCTTTTATCAATATGTACACAATCCTTCTCAATGTATCCTTATAAAATTTCTAGCAACATTCCTTCCTATACTTCACTATTATTATTTTTATTTATTTTTATTTTTTTACCATTTAAACCTTTAAACATCTTCCTCGTTTATCATCACTGGTCATTATGAAAATTCTCAACTTCTTATCTTCACATTTTTTTAAACTATGTAGATCATCACTATGACCATTACCAATCATGTTTCTTGGTCCGCTCATCAATACCCTTAAAAGAACTTTCTTCTTCATAGAACAACCCTTCATTTCCTCCTACTAGATATTCATAGATATATTTTTATTTTTTTCCTAGACTTAATTTCCTAATATTCCATGTCTACTAGCTTCAAAAATGGAAACTTCTTCACTTCATTCTATTTTATTAAATTGACTTTAATTTCTCACCTCCAGTCATTGTGGTTTCTTTTCCTCCTCTCTTAAAGCATAACATTGATATACTTTGGAAATGTTGTTACTATTCCCCAACTTGGGTAATGCTTGATAAATAAATTCATTAGGATGGCTAACAAATGTAATCCACTTATCATTTCCTGTTTTAAGACATCAAGATAATAAAATTGTTTGTTCATACATCTTGTTATCCATAATTCATGCATATAGTTAGTCACCTATGGAATATTGAATATTGCGTGAAGTGGCTTGGTTTAGTCATATGAAGGAAATCTTTACAATGTGGCTCTCCCATTAGAGGGAAAAACTATTATAGATGTTGTCATGCACACAACGTATCTCCTCCAATTGATCAATTTTTCTATGTCATCATACCTCAAAGGTTCCTTCAAAATGACCTTCATTATTACCATGTTTATTCAACTTCATTAGTTGATTGCCAATATTTTCTCCTTTATGTGTATCATCCTTAAATAGACCTTATAGTGATACCTTTAGAGTACCAAGTTAAGATTATACCAAACTCTTCCTATCACATGATATGACCATATTAATACTCCTATATATAGCCAGGTCATCATTATGCCATAAGAAAATTTTGTCTCCTCATAATGGCGAGTGCCACAGTGCCCAGACCAGTTATCATGAATTCAGTCCTTCACAAGAACTGTGATGGCTACACATCCAAACAATATTATGACCATTTAAACCAATATTTCTGTAGCACCCCCTGGTATATAATCTATATGTCATTGGCATTGAAACCTTACGTTTCCAAATAAAAAAAATGTAGTCCAACATTTTATAATATATGACACAACAAAATCATTGTCATTCAAACCAATAGTTCTATCATTATATGCTGTGGCATAGAGCTTGGGTCCTGACAATACATTAAGAGTCTAGCTTTCTATGGTGTAGCACAAAACATGAAAATAGATCTCAACAAAATGAGTAGTATAAAACTAACCTATTCATTTTTAGAAAAAGTTACCATCCAATGTGGGAGATGTCTCCCTTACAAGAACATCTCCAGATTCTGCGAATGGCTTCCAGAATGTTTCTAGAAGACTGGACATAGCTCAGTAATCTCTGGCCATTCTGAAAATTATCAGAAGTTTCCACATTTCTCCAACTTCTTATTCCCAGGTCGAGAAATTACACACAAATGATTACCCCCTGGGGTCTTCTATTTGGAACTTAGCTTGGAATAATTAAAGCCTAATTAATTGTCACACTTCCTATGAAATTCCAGATGGAAATGTAACAACCCCGAAATAAAAACATGTAATTAATTAGATTAATCATGCGATTTATAATCAATACGCAATTTTATCAAAAATTAACATTAAATTTCAATAAATGAGTGTGAGGAGAGACAACTTACCTGTGGAACGCTAGTTGAATTATGCTAACTGCAACAAAGTCTTGGAGACGACTCTCCACCCAACCGTAGGCTCAGTTGCACAAAAACTTGCTACAACTGGCCACCCCCGAGCCCTCAATCAACGTACTACTGTGAGGGAATCCTTTGTCTCACAACACTATTCTCCCAAGAGAATGGATGGTGGAATCATGGAATGATGGAATGCCTCTGATTCTCCTCCCCATCTATTAAATAGAGCAAACATTGGAAGGGGAACCACATGCACACACTCCATGTGTTAACATGCAACTTTACTGCTTTCTTGTTTTATTTCTTATTTATATTTATTTAGAGCATGTAATTAAATTATTTTATTATTATTTATTATTTATTTACTATTACTATTTTTTTTTATTTATTGTTTATTATTTATTTAATATTATATTATATTATTTTTATTTTTATTATTTATTATTATTTATTATTAAGGGACATTACATACTCCCCCACTTTAAGGATCTTCGTCCCGAAGTTAAGTTTTTATTATTTATTATTTATTCTTAAGGGACATTACATTTATTTTGTTATTTATTATTTCATGTAACAGTCCCGACACCCTCTGTTAACTAGTATAACCAGCAGGCATCGAAATTTTCACAACACCTGGGAAATCCGAAGGAATCTCTGTTCTTTTTCCCACTTTCGGAATCAGCCATAATCCTCCTCGGTCTGTATCCTAGTCTAAGGCTGGCCCCAAGGCTCGCACCTGAATTAGACCTCATCAGGCAGGCATCCGTTACAGTGCTTAATGTCTCTGGGCATCTCGCAAGGTTGGCCCACTCCCTCCACAACTCACTAAGGCACACAACCCTAGGCATTGAAGTCCTTACACAGATACTAGACTTCGACATCCCAATACAATAATAGGTACCTAGCCTAGAACATCAAGCACTTGGCCTCCTCAAGATGGTCCCATAGCCCTTCAAGAGCTATCCATCAAGAGCTATACAAGACAAAGGAACCACTGGCATATGTAGTGTTGATTGAGTTTTTCCCCAGCCCATATGGTGTTACTTATTCTCCCTCGTGCATATGGGCTTGCACGAGATCATCAAATAAATCGGCCCTCTTGACCCATTTGTGGAGTCCTTTCACTCATCACACCTAAACATGCAACCAATGCATTAGCTATACCATCATAGTATCACAAAAAATAATCCACATGCCAAGTCTTGCATGTCATCATGTAACATTCATCATTGTTAATTGCAACATTATGAATAATAATGAACTGCATGCTCATGCATGTCATAAATTTGTACGCAACTATCACATGCTTCACCTCATGAAATACCATCATAAGTTATAACATCAACATATTTGCATCAAATACATATCATGACTTCACATAATAAATGAACCACATGTCAATAAACCTCATATTATAGCATCATAATTCCTATGCCACGTTATGCATATCATATCCATCATGAGTATTCAACATTAAATACCTATCATCACGTAGTAAATGAATATGTCAATATACCTTGACATAACATCATAATGCCTATGCATATCATCACCATCATAAGGATACATCATCACTATTGTAACAACTATATAAATTTGAACCACATGTGCATGATCACCCTCATACCATCATATCATGAAACATCATCAATATGAGAAACATCTCAATACTTATCAAATATAGAATAATACTCTATAAGCATTCTTATCATGATACATCAGAAAAATCAATTTCATTTGCTTTACAAACATTCAATTATGAACTAAGATTATTCAACATCCATCTAGGATCTATGTTATCTCATCAGTGTTATTAGTGTTATGTTTTCATCAAGATACCAATTACTTTCTCAATAATCATTTCCACTTCTTTCAACTAGGAAGTTGACCATTTACACCATAGGTATAATCATCTAAGTACATTGTTAAATTTCACTTGAGCCTCATCATCTCGAGTCTTAATCTCTTGTCATATATTCTTCCTTCCCTAAGGAAATTCTGGTGAAAATCATTGTTAAGATATTACTAGTTATACAATCATTTTTTAAATAATCTATCTCCAAATTAAAATCCCTCGGTTTTACATCCATTTACCCTTTGGCTTACCAATTCCAATACCGCTATATGCAATTGCATATAAACACTAGGTCATCATGATTTAATTTTATATCATGCTTAATTTACTTGCATGAGGGTTTGTTGATCCATGTTGACTTATACATACATCACTTAACAATTATCATTTTCATTCACAAAAATATTTTCTTATCTCGTCAAGTTCCTATCTCAATACCACTTGATTGCTTTATCGTAAATTCACCCTTCTTCAAGTTGGACAAGAGACTCTTGTTCATTAAATAGTATCTTTATTTTAGATTTTGAAACAGTTGGAAACACTACTACCATCATTGTCCATGAAAAATTTAAATGTGTGGTGTTATGCAGAAACAACCTCTTTTAATGCTATGGGAACAAAACTTGATAAGTTTATCTACGAGAAGTCCTACAACCTCTATTAATTGACTCTCACTTCTTTTGTCAATATGTACACTATCCTTCTCAAGGTATCCTTATAAAATTTCTAGCAACATTCCTTTTTATACTTCACTATTATTTTTATTTTTTATTTTTTTACCATTTAAACCTTTAAACATCTTCCTCATTTATCATCATTGGTCATTATGAAAATTCTCAACTTCATATCTTCACATTTTTAAAACTATGTAGATCATCACTATGACCATTACCAATCATGTTTCTTGGTCCGCTCATCAATACCCTTAAAAGAACTTTCTTCTTGATAGAACATCCCTTCATTTCCTCCTACCAGATATTCATAGATATATTTTTATTTTTTTCCTAGTCTTAATTTCCTAATATTCCATGTCTACTAGCCTCAAAAATGAAAACTTCTTCACTTCATTTTATTTTATTAAATTGACTTTAACTTCTCACCTCCAGTCATTGTGGTTTCTTTTCCTCCTCTCTTAAAAGCATAACATTGAAATACTTTGGAAATGTTGTTACTATTCCTCAACTTGGGTAATACTTGATAAATAAATTCATTAAGATGGCTACCAAATGTAATCTGCTTATCATTTCCTATTTTAAGACATCAAGATAATAAAATTGCCTATTCATACACCCTGTTATCCATAATTCATGCATATAGTTAGTCACCTATGGAATATTGAATATTGCGTGAAGTGGCTTGGTTTAGTCATATGAAGGAAATCTTTACAATGTGGCTCTCCCATTAGAGGGAAAAACTAGTATAGATGTTGTCATGCACACAACTTATCTCCTCCAATTGATCAATTTTTCTATGTCATCATACATTACAGGTTCCTTCAAAATGACGTTCATTATTACGATGATTATTCAACTTCATTAGTTGATTGCTAATATTTTCTCCTTTATGTGCATCATCCTTAGATAGACCTTATAGTGATACCTTTAGAGTACCAAGTTATGATTATACCAAACTCTTCCAATCACATGATATGACCATATTAATACTCCTATATACAACCAGGTCATCATGTCTCCTCATAATGGCGAGTGCCACAGTGCCCAGACCAGTTATCATGAATTCAGTCCTTCACAAGAACTGTAACGGCTACCTATCCAAACAATATTATGACCATTTAAACCAACATTTCTGTAGCACCCACTGGTATATAATCTATATGTCATGGGCATTGAAACTATACGTTTCCAAATAAAAAAATGCAGTCCAACATTTTAGAATATATGACACAACAAAATCATTGGCATTCAAACCAATAGTTCTATCATTATATGCTGTGGCATAGAGCTTGGGTCCTGAAAATACATGAAGAGTCTAGCTTTCTATGGTGTAGCACAAAACATAAGAATAGATCTCAACAAAATGAGCAGTACACAACTAACCTATGCATTTTTAGAAAAAGTTACCATCCAGTGTGGGAGATGTCTCCCTTACAAGAACATCTCCAGATTTTGCGAATGGCTTCCAGAATGTTTCTAGAAGACTGGAAATAGCTCAGCAATCTCTGGCCATTGTGAAAATTATCAGAAGTTTCCACATTTCTCCAACTTCTTTTAGTTAAAAATAGGAAAACAGAGAAAATGGCACGAATACCAAAACTTGATACTCATCTCAACTTCAAATATCTAAATCTTAGACACCGGACAATAGGTACATACCAATACCCAAAATCATGACTCCTCAAGTAAACTCAAATTCAATCCTAGGTTGTGACTTGTAAATTTTTTTCCTGTTTTCAAAAAAACCCATTTACTGACATCAGTTCCCCCACTTACCCACCATACTTCCCCATTTCCTGCATTTTCATAAGTCTACCTGAAGTTTCCTCTCCTTGCCAGACCTTGGTTATTCATGCTTCCAGCCATTTCTCGTTTCTTGTTTTTCATAATGGAAGATAAGAAAGACATTGGCACCATCCAGTGAAGCACAAGACACAAAATAGGTTTGAATACTAGAAGTGGGGACTTTCTCTTCAATTAGCATTATACTACACATTGAATAACACCAATACTGCAGAATACCAAGAATCAGACAGATCCTAACATCAGTAGTACACTATGAGAGGGATCATAGAAACACTGCTTAGATCTCAACAACAATCATAAACTAAATGGCGACACTACAACATACAAAATACAAAATCACAAAAGACATACTTATTACAAGCAGACAATGAATGATTGCTTCACTCCAACACAGTGCAATAACCTTGTAGCATCATCAGTTGCTCTGCATATGAGACACTACACAAACCTCGACACAATCAATGGACCATGCACAAATTTAATTGCATCATTCCACACACCACAAGCAAAAGTCATCAAGGGCTTGCTGGAAAGCTAGAGCAGGAAATCCACGTCTAGAAAGTTCATTTTTGGTCACGATTGCATGCCATAAGGTCCAATATCAGAATCTCAGGATAGCCGAAACAGTCATCAATTAGCACATAGGTACTGCAAATTTTATAAACCCACCAAGAATTTTAGTTTCATAAGCAGCTCCAAAAGACATTCAAAAGATTTCTAATACTGTTACTGCAAAGAAAATGAAAACAACTGCTTCACTGGCAGTTCAAAGCCTCAAACAACCATCTAAGAGAATCTGGATACTTGAAATTTAACAAGTATAATGGAATCTTACGATATATAACATCTATTTACATTAGATATACACTCTATTTAACATTACATTACTAATGAATTTTATACCATTAACTTTGCATGCCCTGTCACGCCATATGAAGCCCAACCCTCTCAGGTGACCGTTGCACTTTTGTGGATCTTTTTCGTTCACATTCTATTCAGACTAAAGATTTCATCGTTAGTCCTTATTATCCCTATAACGTTACAAGGATTCATTTGTTTCTTATGTGCATGTACCTGTTTTCTCTCACTTAGTATTTGTGTTATGTTATTGCATGCAATGTTGGAACTATTTACTATTTTTCCCACTTAAGTAGAAAAACTCTTGACAGGATTTAAAACTTTGAATAGAAGTATAACAAGTAGGAATACCACCACCAGAATTTAGCCTCCAAAAGCAAAACCTCATTATCCCTGATGTATACAGTTGGTGAGCAGTAGTTTTTATACACAATTCTAGGGCCCATATTTCTTAAAACTTGGTGAATAAAATTTCATGACTTTTCAAATGAATATTAAATATTTGGAGTGACATCCATGTAGAAAAATGAATTAAGCAGCAAGAGATGATGATTTACATTTTCTATGTTCCAAAACCTACCAATTGCCTGCTATTTGAATAGTCACACATTAACTCGAGATTGCCTCTGAAACCCTTTTTGACATAATTTTCTCTTAAAAAAAAAACATGATCTCTTAAAACATGTAAAGTGCAGGACTTAGCTTTCCACGGAGCTTGCTTATTGGAACATGCAGAAAGTATTCCAAAAATATCAAAACAACTTCAAAAAAAATTCAAGTCCTGAAGCAAAGGCCTAGCTAATACAAGTGAGAAATGGAATTCAATTCCTGAAGCAAAGGAATAGCTAATATAAGTGAGAAATCTCATTTATCATTGAGCATCACCTAATAACAATGCCTTGATTCCAGGGCCACTCGATAGGAAACTGTGGTGTTAACTGTTCATGGACAACTTCACCACTATTGTTGATGGCAATGGATGAACTAGACTCTCAAGCATTGATGGTCCCATCGATCTACTTATTGTAGTCATTGGTTGGACATTACTAAAATTATCTTGTCTTATATACCTTCAGTGAAAGCTTCAACAAAGCATCACATTGTGTCATTTTTCCTTTTGCACACTATATTCAACACAAGCAGACTTCTAAAATAACTATAAACAGGCTTTGTTTGCTGTATCTTGAAAATAGCAGTTTTAGTAAGTATCATCCCTCAAAAAAGTTGTACACAGACTCACGCAACCTTGGATTTCCACAGCTTTACCTGTGTAAAGTGATAGAATTCGAAATCTATTAATACCTATCTGTACCGACAAAACAATTGTTAGAATATGAATAAGTTGACCACGGCTCAATTTTGTAGAATAAAAGTCCCAATAAGTTAGGCTGTTTTCTGCTTACAGTAACCACTACCGGAATCAGGGCTTCAAGATGCATACTTCAAGCCAAAAGAACTCAAAATTTAAAATATACCCAGAAATGCTAAAGCAAAAGATAAACATGGGACTGCTTGGTTGAACCTCTAAACTCTTGATTTAAATTCAAATATACTTGCCGAATATAAATGAGTTTCTCACTGTAAATTATGAGGTCAGAAGCAAAGTCATGAGGAAACTGTATAACCATGATCCACATATTTCACTAGTACTGATAAACATGATAGCACGAGGTTTCTAAGACATTCCAGATGCATTAACACCATGTAAAAAAAATTAAACAAATAAAACTGAAACTCATAGTACATACTAAAAAAATTGTACAGACAAAAATGCTATGCATGTAATGTGCATCGCCAATATATGGCGATCCTACCGATCTCTACTGCATGTCATAGCAAACGAATATTTAACAAGGAATTGTAATTAAAATCCTATAAAAGACAATTCCAAATTCAACAAAAAGTTTTCAGGGTAAACTGCGACCTTCTTGCTTAGATTCTAGCCTAAGGTCTGAACCTACCCGGTAACCAAGGTGAAATCCTATTTGGTAACATCAAGAAACATGCAGATAAAATAGCCCAGATATAAAGGCAAGCAATGGACGCGGAAGCAAAATCCTTCATAATTATTCCAGCTGCTGGCCAAGTTTGTGCAAACTGTTCGGATGCCAAAACAAACATGAAAGCTAATGTTTACAACACGGCTTATTCGAAAGTCATGAAAAAAATATACCAAAACTAATCAAAATACACGGCGGCGACCAAAGTTCTAGGTTCAAAACCCTCTGTTCTATTTAAGCATTTCTCTCAGATCACCAAATATTCAGCCAAACAACCGAAATTAGATGATAAAACCCTTGGTGACCGTGCCCAAAAAAAAATCAAAAGACAAAACCCCCATTCGGAACAGATTTCCCTGCGATCTTTCATGGCTGGTTACAAAAATTTTCCCATCATATTTTTTTTTAACCTTTATTGTTGAGCACATTAGCTTAGCTTTTTTCTTTTTTCTTTCTTTATAACCGGTGCCGCCATAAATATGGGTAATAAAAATCATAATTTTGTAAAAATCAATTCGGCTCATCTTAAATCAATAATAACCCAAAGGTCCAATAGAGTTGAAAGCTCAGCTCCGGTACCATATGTAACAGTTCCGAAATAAAAACATGTAATTAATTAGATTAATCATGCGATTTATAATCAATACGCAATTTATCAACTAGTTAACATTAAATTTCAATAAATGAGTGTGAGGAGAGACAACTTACCTGTGGAACGCTAGTTGAACACTAGTGGAATTCTGCTAACTGCAACAAAGTCTTGGGGACGACTCTCCACCCAACCGTAGGCTCAGTTGCACAGAAACTTGCTACAACTGGCCACCCTCGAGCCCTCAATCAACGTACCACTGCCAAGGAATCCTTTGTCTCACAACACTATTCTCCCAAGAGAATGGATGGTGGAATCATGGAATGATGGAATGTCTCTCATCTTCCTCCCCATCTATTAAATAGAGCAAACATTGGAAGGGGAATCACATGCACACACTCCATGTGTCAACATGCAACTTTACCGCTTTCTTGTTTTATTTCTTATTTATATTTATTTAGAGCATGTAATTAAACTAGCAATTGCACCAGATGTTGCAAAAGAAACGGCGTAAGACGCAAATTTAAGAAGAATCATGACATACATATAGAAGGCATAAATTTAAGAAGAATCATGGCATACATAAATTTAAGAAGAGTCATGACATATAAAAGATCACTGAATATAAATTTTTTAAGAAGAATCATGGCATATAATATATTGGCAACTTGAAAGGTCTACTTCAAGCAAACTATTTACCATATCACCTAGCTCTTGAGGCAATTTTTTGACTTGTTTGTGGAATTGAAATTGATTTTTAAGCTAATTTAAGAAGAATCATGACATATAGAAGGCATAAATTTAAGAAGAATCATGCCATATAATATATTGGCAACTCGAAAGGTCTACTCCTGCAAAGTATTTACCATATCACCTAGCTCTTGAGGCAATTTTTTGAATTGTTTGTGGAATTGAAATTGACTTTTAAGCTAAGCTCTTATCACCTAGATCTTGAGACAATTTTTTGAATTGTTTGTGGAATTGAAATTGACTTTTAAGATAATCTCTTATCACCTATCTCTTGAGGCATTTTTTTGAATTGTTTGTGGAATTGAAATTGACTTTTAAGCTAAGCTCTTATCACCTAGCTCTTGAGGCAATTTTTTGAATTGTTTGTGGAATTGAAATTGACTTTTAAGCTAAGCTCTTATCACCTAGCTCTTGAGGCAATTTTTTGAATTGTTTGTGGAATTGAAATTGACTTTTAAGCTAAGCTCTTATCACCTAGCTCTTGAGGCAATTTTTTGAATTGTTTGTGGAATTGAAATTGACTTTTAAGCTAAGCTCTTATTGCGGAATTGAAATTGACATATAGTCTAAGCTATTATTATGGAATTGTCAATTGTGGAATTGAAATTGAAATATAATCTAAGTTTTCATTATGGAATTGAAATTGACATATAATCTAAGTTTTCATTAAGGAATTGAAATTGAAATTAACATATAATCTAAGTTTTTATTATGGAATTGAGCTTGACATGCAAGTGGTTTTAAGCTGTTAGGTTTATTTTTAAAAATAAATATTTCAACAATAATTTCTAATAATAAATATTTGAACAATAATTTCTATATTAGAAAATTAATCTAAATACCCTAATAAATAAACATAATATAGAAAAAATTATTTGTTAAAAAACAAAATAATAAATATTTCAACAATAATTTCTATATTAGAAGATTCATCTCAATACCATAATAAATAAACATAATATAGAGAAATTTATTTGTTAAAAAACAAAATTTCAAAATTGTCAATGTAAGATAGATTTTGTAATTTTTGATACAATATTGTAAAATTTGCAGAGTTTTTGGTAGAGTTTTGAAAGATTTAAAATTTGATTAGAAATTTAGAAAATTTTAATTTTAAGTTGTTGAATTTAATTTTAAATATAATTTTAGTGAGTATAATGATTGATAATATGTATTTAGTTATTGATATGTAGTATGGATTATTAAGATAAATGTCGTTATCTTCGCGACCTAGGTCCAATATTGTAACAATTTAAACAAGTATATTCTAGTAATAACTAATATCTTCAGCTTTAAAATAATTCCATTAAAACTTAAATCTAAATTCAAAAATATCCACCCTAATCAAATCCGAGGTATATTCTTGTAAAAACTGAGGTATATTCTTGTAATAAGTAACATCTTTAGAATAATTCCAGTAAAACAAAAATATAACTTCAAAAAATTTGTAACAGTTTAAACAAGTATATTCTACTAATAACTAACATCTTCAGCTTTAAAATAATTCCAATAAAACTTAAAATAATTCCCGTAAAACTTAAATATAAGTTCAAAAATATTCACCCTAATCAAATATGAGATTCATTCGTATGTTATTCGAAGTGGCTTTGAGTTAAATTCCATTATCAAGACTGAGCTTCTGAAATTCTATTCCAAGTTTGGAAGAATAGATAATACATGTCATATATTTGATAGAATGGCTGAGAGAGATGTTGTACTATGGACGGGATGATTGGTATGTGTACCAAGAATGAGTACAGTGTTGAAGCATTGAAACTCTTCAAACAGTTTCCCAGACTCCTTAAGTGGTTAGAAAAGTTTCAAAAGCTATGAATCAAATAAAGTTCTGAAAACTGGTTGAATGAAAATTACAGGGATTTATTGAACCACCCAACATAATATTGATTCTCAAGTTTTAAGTAGATATCATTTAAGTTCTCAATATGTTCTCAATATAAAAAAACATGCAACTTCTTATACAAGCTGAGTGTAATTGTAGAGTGATATGGTGAAATTAACTTTCCATGAAGTGAATCTGGCCTAATGTACCCCAATATAAAAATGGGCATGTATGTTGAAGATTGCCACACTGCTACCAAGCTAATTTCCAAAATTGTTGGATGAGAAATTATTGTGAGAGATGCCAACCATATCATTTCAAGGATGGATTGTGTTCTAGTGGGGATTATTGGTGACCAAAGTAGTAAAAAAAAAAAAAAAAAAAAAAACTTTACTACAATGTCATGCATATTACTCGCAAGGTCGATACAAATTCAAATCTGATGCTATTCTGCATTTGCAGATGATGCAACATAGGCCTTATCACTGGCAAGGTCATTTGAAACATAGGCCTGCATTTGCGGATGATGCAACATAGGCCTTATGACTGGCAAGGTCGATACAAATTAAAATATGATGCTATTCTGCATTTGCATATGATGCAACATAGGCCTTATATCACCCTAGAGATCATGGTTTATTGCATCATCAATGTAAATAAGAGATCGATTTGAAGAATAAGGTACTTAATTTTTAACATCAGGTTATTTTGGCTTATTTTGTGTGCCAATTTGCATACAATCTCTTTGCTTTTTCCAAGGAGTGATGTCCTTCACAAGATATCTCCCTGTGGGTGTCCTTAGTTCAAGTTTGGTGTCATTGGTGCACACAAAAACAAGTTTGCACCAAAGTAATTATATAGTGAGCTAGTGATAGCAAGGATCTTCATATATGATACATGGAACTAACAAAGAGAGTTTTTCCAAGATTTTGATACTCAATGGAGACGTAGTGGGTGCATATCATTCTACAACATTCCCATATTTGTCCACCAGAAACTTAGAGAAGTTCCACTTTATTCCATCACCAAAAAGGCCACCTTTGCTTGACTTCAAGAACTTGTAGAGAGGCGTTGCATTGCTACCATTAACTTCGACCTACATCACAAAATTTCTACTTAACACCAAGGATCCAATGAAGCAACCAGATGGACTGGTTAAGTTTAAACTTTAAATGAATCCTCTAGCATAAAGAGAGAAGAAATCCAAGATGGTATAAAGATCAGAAGATGAAGACCTTGTTGAATATGGGAAACTCTGCTTTAAAGCGAGTGCAGGCCACTTCTGCAATTTGAGCATTATCACCTGGTTCTTGTCCACCAAACTGATTGCATGGGAAAGCTAGTATTTCTAACCCTGCAAATAGTTTCCCAAACTCCTTAAGTTGTCAGAAAAGTTTCAAAAATTGTGAATCAAATAAAGTTCTGAAAACTGGTTGAATGAAAATTACAGGGATTTATTGAACCACCAAACATAATATTGACTCTCAAGTTTTAAGTAGATATCATTTAAGTTCTCAATATGTTCTCAATATAAAAAAACATGCAACTTCTTATACAGGCTGAGTGTAAGTGCAGAGTGATTTGGTGAACAAAACCAAAAACCAGTCTGTTGGTCAGCGTTCCGGTAACAGAGGACTCTATGACAACATTACAACATATTTTTTAAACTAATGAAAAGACTTTTAAAAGGCTTGAAATAAAAACCGGACCTAGAAAGTTATAAAAGTCTGACCTTCTTGGTATAAGATACAAAGTATTATTAACACTAGAAATAAAAAGACAACCACAATGAAGAGTACTTTAAACATCGTCAAAACTAACAGATTCTAGAACAATATAAGTTTGGATAATACCTTGATCATTTGAAGAATAAGGTACTTAATTTTTAACAGCATGTTATTCTCGACAACGTCATGGCTTATTCTGTGTGACAATTTGCATACACTATCTTTGATTTTTCCAAGGAGTGATGTTATTCAAAATATATCTCCCTGTGGGTGTCCTTATGGTGCACACAAGCAATGATCTATTTTCAAGACTCCCACACCCATCATCAACGTGAAAAGGATATTGGATGGGTAAGCCACCACAACTTGTCCTACAGAGACTGGATTGAGCAGCAACTTTAATAATTAACAAACATGAAAGAGCTACAAATAAACACTTCAATCCAAGCAGTACTTTCTATGTATGAAAATGGAAGAACCACTGGTACACTATTTTATTATTCCATCCCTTTTCAGCCATTAATTTTGGATCTCTTATGTCCATTTCCACAGATAATTGTGTTGAAGTGATCCTTCTAAGAGTTATAAGTTGCACTAACTCAAGGAGTATTATTCATTCAGAAAAACCTCAGCAGTTTTTGGCTCTCATCTATGGCACCCAAAGCATTCAAGTTCCATGGGGGGTCTATATTCTATCCACCGAGCTAAAGCTGGAAATGAATTTTATATAGGCAGGTGCCAGAGAGAAGACAATTGAGATAAAAAGAAAACATAAGGACACATTGAAGCAATAATAAGATTTTTATTTTATTTTATAGGGAGCAAGCTGATAGCTCGGGAACAGAACGTAATTCTTACCTCCAATGAGGTAAAACAAAAAAGAAAATCAACTACCTTCTTTATAATCCTACAATTCAATGCCAACTTATTGTTATAATATAACAATTTTCAAAAACAAGTTACCACTCTTGATGATTCATGTGGGCCCGGGGATTGCCATAATCCTAAAGTTTTGAAAATTTTACCATTCCCTACACTTATTCACTCATAATAATACTCCATTCGCATCAGCTTGTTAAGAACATCTTGATTTTTCTAATTGGCCAAGGGTTTTGTCTCAATGTATTTCGACCTAAGTCACCTAACATGGAACACTGGGATTCGAGTGTCTCTCATATATTTCTTTGAGTATTTTCTCAAAAAAAATCCATCGGTAAAAACATAATATTTTCTCATTCTAGAGTCTTGAGAATTGATACTTTCAAGTATCAACTTGTACAAAAATATGAATTCATATGACTGCTCAAAAACCACAAAGGACCATATATATATATATGGTTTCAGGAAATAGATATTTTGCTAAAAACAGATGTACCTTTTTTTTAGAAGAAAAAACAGATGTACCTGTTTGTGTCAAGTTACCATTGTTTGATTCTTTTGACAAACCAAATCCAGCTTCAACCCATTATGCTTGTTTTGGTAGTGTGCATCCACTACATGTTATGGTAATGAAAACCATTTGTGAAAGAGATAAACCTGAATGCAGCCTTCTTTATTTGCCTCGCCAAATCATCCAATTAACAATGAATATGTATCTCATAATTCATCCATTTTATGACCAAAGAAGAATCCCTGAATATTTGCAACCTCATGATATCCATTATAGCTTTAATAATATGTGAAGAGCCTTCAATTCTGCAAAATTGTTTGTTCCAGTGCCCAGGCAAGCCTTGTACTTGATGAAGTGATCCTTGGAGATACTACTCGGAATTCCATCTTCACCGTTGATATCATGTGGGTCTTGGCTTTTGGACTGTCAATGATGTTTGACTTTCGTAGACACTTTGCATCCTAGATAAAGTCCACAGAGCTTATTGTATATCTGGAAAGTAGGAATTTGGGTTCTTTAAAAAATTTGAGCATTTCTTGACAATGATATACCCTATAAGGTTAAACATGGAATTGCTCTATATTCTCTTAGATCCTTCTCTGGATACAAGTCTTGAAGACATTCTTCCATTGTGAATCCCCTCCAGATATTTATTGTAGTCAATTTCTTGATATGTTTCCACAAATGTGGACCATATGAGTAGTAGATGAATAAATGAGGAATAGATTTTGTTTCCCTTGTACATGACATACAATTACTGAGGCCTTGTCTCCCTCTTTTCTCTGAACTGTCCCAAGTTAGGACCTTTTTCCTAAGTGCTAGCTAGAGAAAAAATATTGTTTTCTATGGGTCCTTTATTTTCCAGATTTATAGACCACGACCACATATCATCTAGACCAGTTGGATCAATTAAAGCTTCATATCCCATTTTTGATGTATATATTCTTGTAGCCTTATTATTTGCACACATCAGAGAGTCCTCTTCATCTCAAATTCTAACATGAATTCTTTTCATCTCATTCAGAGACATTCGCCAATTTTTAGACCGGGCCGCATCTATGCCCAAATATGGGGTTGATTTCAATTCCCGTTGCCATACATTTGTTGTCAATGGGTCTACAATCTGATGAAGTGTATAAATCCCTTTTCATGAACATGGTTTTTCAGATTTGATTTAAGAAATTTTGATCTCCACACCCCATAATAGGATCCAGATCCTATCCTTCCATTTTCCTTGTTACCAACTTACTCGGTTAGAAAATATCCATTCGCAGCAAAACCTAGCACCCAAGCTTTCCACTGACTTCAAACATTCTTGATAGATTTCCATGGGGACCTTATACAATCCAATATCGATGCATGAGAAATGTATTTCTGGAGAATTATAGCTCTCCATAGACTTTTGAAAATGCTAATCCAAGTAAATTCTGCAACCCAACAATATTATCACTCCCAAAAATTCATATGGGTTGTTCATTGGTGTAAAATATTTTTAGAGGGTAATAATCTTTGAGGATCCACTGCCTAAGTGTTTTCTATATTTTTTCACACAAAAATATTCTCTTTTGTTATTCAAATTTGTTGTAACTGCCTTTTGGTCTCTTATGTTGGAAGAACAGTAAATCCATCTATTTGTAGGTATCAAAAACTGCAGAACTTGTTTGTAATCACTGTGTACAATCTGAATGATCTCTAAGAGATTGAGGAGAGTTGTACATCCAGCTACTTGTAGGTATTAAAAAAAAAATATTCTGACTGAGAATCCTAAGCACCTTTGAAAGCTGAGATTACAGTAATAGACACAATGGAGATTATAGTAATAGACACAATGCTGAACTTTTCAAAAAGATTTTGAAAATTGAAAAAGATGTCCTCAAATTTGAAATGAATTAAAATTGATGCCTGGAACATAAGCTGATACCTGTGATGTTGAATGCATAGAAACACTTTGTACTATAGATCTGGAAGATGTATTTTCCCAAGAGGTCAGAGTAGCTGAATCTATGTGATTTTGCTTCTCCTACTCTGTGTTTCCAAGTGTTTTCTATATCTAAATCTTTCTGAAACATTAATTATGATAAATCTTGCACTCAACTATTTTTTTTTTTACCACTCTTAACATTGTCACAACTTGCTTCATGCAACAACAATGTTGCAATCCAACTCAACGAGTCACATTAAACAATTTGTTCCAATGCCTAAATGTTTTTTATATCTAAAGTTTTTTGAAACATTAATTATGATAAATCCTGCACTCCATGAAATTTAATTTTCTTTACCACTCATAACATTGTCACAACTTGCTTCATGCAACAACAATGTTGCAATCCAACTCAATGAGTCACATTAAACAATTTTCTCCCATTGAAATAGCACAAACCCTCCAAATGCATCACGACACTAAGAGACTGGAGTCTTATTACATGTTGATTTTTGTGAGGTATTCTTTCAATATGATTGGTCCAAGTCATAATTTGTTTTCATGCAACAGAACAATTCATAAGTATTTTATAACTGTAAAAGTTACTGCCAACATATAACTCACCACTCTTGGCACATGATTCACATGGACCTATTGAAATGAGGTCATTCTCAAGTCACCATTCAATTCATGCAACAATAAATTTGTGACCAATCCATACGTATTTTGTTACAAAAATGGAATATATGTTTATTTTTGTGTTACAGTTAAAGACACTAGATATGCTGAATATTAATGTCATTTGTAAAGAGTCTTTATATTTTTAATACAAAGGCCCGTTGGTTTTTTCTTTCCTGAAAAAAAAAAAAAAGAACAGGCAACTACCTCCTTTATAATCCTACAAGTCAATGCCAACTTACCGTTGTAATATAACAATTTTCAAAAACAAGTTACCACTCTTGATGATTCATGTGGGCCCGTGGATTGCCATAATCCTAAAGTTTTCAAAATTTTACCATTCCCTACACTTATTCACTCCCAATACTACTCCATTAGCATCAACTTGTTGAGAACATCTTGATTTTTCTAATTGGCCAAGGTTTTGAAAATGCTAATCCAAGTAAATCCTGCAACCCAACAATATTATCACTCCCAACAATTCACATGGGCCTGTTCATTTGTATAAAAGATTTTTAGAGGGTAATAATCTTCGAGGATCCACTGCCTAAGTGTTTTCTATATTTTTTCACACAGAAATATTTACTCTTTTGTTATTCAATATTGTTGTAGCTGCCTTTTGGTCTCTTATGCTGGAAGAAGTGTACATCCATCTATATGTAGGTATCAAAAAACTACAAAACTTGCTCTTGTACAATCTGACTGATCTCTAAGAGACTGAGGAGAATTGTACATCCAACTACTTGTAAGTATAAAAAAATACATTTTGACTGAGAATCCTAAGCACTTCTGAATGGTGAGATTACAGTAATAGACACAATGCAGATTACAGTAATACACACAATGTTAAACTTTTCAAAAAGATTTTGAAAATTTAAAAATATGTCCTCAGATATGAAATGAATTAAAATTGGTGCGTGGAACATAAGCTGATACCTGTCATGCTGAATGTATAGAAACACTTTGTACTGTAGAGCTAGAAGATATAGTTGCCCAAGAGGTCAGAGTAGCTGAATCTCTGTGATTTTGTTTCTCATATTGTGTGTTTCCAAGCCAAAGTGTTTTCTATATCTAAATCTTTCCGAAACATTAATTATGATAAATACTGCACTCAAAGAAATTTATTTTTTTTACCACTCTTAACATTGTTACAACTTGCTTCATGCAACAACAATGTTGCAATCAAACTCAATGAGTCAGAGTAAACAATTTGCTCCAATGCCTAAATGTTTTTTATATCTAAAGTTTTTTGAAACATTAATTATGATAAATCCTACACTCCATGATTTTTATTTTTTTTACCACTCGTAACATTGTCACAACTTGCTTCATGCAACAAAATGTTGCAATCCAACTCAATGAGTCACATTAAATAATTTGCTCCCATTAAAATAGCACAAACCCCCCAAATGCATCACTGCACTAACCTTCCAAATGCACCACTGCACTAAGAGACCAGAGTCTTATTACATGTTGATTTTTGTGAGGTATTCTTTCAATATGATTGGTCCAAGTCATAATTTGTTTTCATGCAAAAGAACAATTCATTCTAACTCTAAATGACATTTTGTTTACTAATTTTTATGAATTTATGCCTTACGGCGTTTCCTTTGCAATATTTGTGCTTGATTCTTGTGATGGTGTCACACACACTATCCCAATTTATGAGGGATACGCTTTGCCTCATGCCATACTCAGACTGGACCTTGCTGGGCGTGATCTGACGGATGCATTGATGAAGATTCTTACAAAACATGGGCATATGTTCACCACCACCGCAGAGCATGAGATTGTCCGAGATATGAAGGAGAAATTAGCCTATGAATCTCTAGATTTTGAATAGGAGATGGAGACTACAAAATCTAGCTCTTCACTCGAAAAGAGCTATGAGCTTCCTGATGGCCAGGTAATCACCATCAGTGCAGAACGGTTCAGATGTGCCAAAGTGTTGTTCCATCCATCTTTAATAGGAATGGAAGTAGCTGGAGTCCATGAGACTACTTACAATTCTATTATGAAGTGTGATGTGGATATTCGTAAAGACTTGTACGGGAATATTGTGCTCAGTGGCAGTTCCACAATGTTTCTAGGGATTGCAGTTCGAATGAGTAAGGAAATTACTTCATTGGCTCTCGCGAGTTTGCTTGATGTCCTGAATAGCGTTTGTAGCCTGTGTTGCCGAGGAAGGCGTTGGACTAGAACTCGTACTTCGGTACGCGAGGGGAAGCCGCAATACTTCTTTTAAGAGGAAGCCGCAATACTTCTTGATAACGTTTGGCAAGAATTAAATTGGTATTTATCTTCTTTCTTTAATATGGATTCATCTTTATCTGCAAGTGCTAGCCATAAATTTGGAGATAAATCTTTTGATGAGTTGTTAAAAGAACATGAAGAACAGAACACTGAACGCTTAGTCACTAATTCAGTTATTAGTGAACGTTCAATGAATTTATTTTCTGAACCCACTAATTTAGAAGCTTGGTCCCTTCCAAGAGTTGATCCTAAATCTGTATATAAAAACTTAGGATTACTGGATACTCTGCAATTCTGGAGATATAAGGTTAAGGAAGAAGTTCTGCAAACTACTTCCAATAATAGAATATTGCATTCTTTAAACATCATAAACCAGAATGAATTTGATGCAGCCAAGAAAGCTGGTTATAATTTCATCCATTTTGGACATGTTCAAGTCAGTATCCAGCCACTACATAGAAAAGGCCAAGACATAGCTTTCTTCTCCTGCGTCTTTGACAAAAGATGGAAAGTTTTCCCCAAAGCCTTAATTGGAGGTTGTCAAGGAACTTTAGCCTATGGCCCTGCTAGCTGGTCTTGTGCTCCTGATTTCTCTATAGCCCTTTCCGATCATAATGTTGTAAATTCCCTTATGTTAGGATTACAAAGGGCTATAGAGAAATTAGGAGCACAAGACCAACTAGCAGGGCCATAGGCTAAAGTTCCTTGACAACCTCCAATTAAGGCTTTGGGGAAAACTTTCTAATCTTTTTTATTCTATGCAGTTTTCTTTCCTTTATGAAGGATGGACAATCGAAGCAATGGAGAACATAGATCCCACTCCAGAATGGTTCATTGAATGGTGGAAGATTTATGGTTTGTCTGCTCTGGTCATCAAACCATATTCACTCAATTTGCTAAAAATCTATGGATTCAGTGAACCCGAAACACATCAGTCAGGAATTCTGTACAAATCTGTTCGAGATATTGCTGATATTGAAGATCTCCATTTCTTTCATGGAGTCAGAAGATGTGGACACGTCAGGTGGTTTGTCACTAATCACTATAAGGCCAGGACCATCACCTCGAGCGCTAGCGGAGTCCAACAAAGTTATGATGCTTTCCATGACCAAGTGGATCCCGAATCAAACCCTTTTGAGTATATCAATTTCCTAGGACCGCTTGACAATCACGTTTCACAGATATGGGAATCTGAAAAAGATGTACAAGTGCAGTATTTTTCAAATTATCTGATCGAGAGGTTCCAGTACCAGCACTACACTCATCCCCAGATCGAATATTATGTCATATGACAGTGTTGTCTTTCTAATCGACGTTGGTATTAGACAGGCTTTAGTGGGTTCACCTGATCTTGAATCTCCACTGTGTAACTTTTAGTACAATTATTGTTGGCCTCATAGATATTTCGTGATCTCGAATCACTACTGTATAATTTTTAGTACAAATAATGTTGGCTTTAGTAAATATCTTGGGATTCCATTCCCGTCTTTAGTACCTTGATTCGGTCCCCATATGCCAGATGGCTTTCCGAAAGGAAAAGGGATGAGATAATATGAGTTGTCCACTCATACCCGAATCAAATCTGTACAAATTTACTTTTGAGTCACTCAGTTAATAATCTTACTCTTCATGGATGCTTGTCCCCCATCTTGATTATAAAAGAATGGTAAGGCTCATTCGGGAGGGGGAGTCGAGTCGGAGTCGAGTCCAAGTCGAGTCTGAATCGATTTAGATTTTCCCTGCTCTGCATCTGCGAGAAATTTCTCGATCTTCTTGCATCACGGAGTTCTAACTCTTTCATGTCTGTAATTATTATATCCATGTAATCGATCTTCCGCATAAATAAAGAAAGAAAGAATTTGACTAAAAAAAAATTAGAAGAATAATTCTGCAGATTCATACCTGTATAAAATGCCTCTTCCTATTGATCAGTGTCAAAATTATCTCTGTTGAGATGGTTGTCAAACCTTTTGAAAGTTATATGATAACTTTCAATCAGATCCTCATCATCTTCACTTCTTTCAAGCTTATAGATGATGCTTCCAATATGAGCCAAATAATCCAGGGCTTTAATAGCTTCACTGTTCATTTCATCCTGCATCCTTTCATTCCATAAATACGGAATTCCCATTCTGTATCTGATTTCTTTGATAGGGAACCAATTTTCATCGTGAACCAATAATGGGGTTTCTAGACTATAACTAACCCATTCTCTTGGAGTTTCAATCTGTATGGAACTTTCATTTCTTCTGATAACATTGCAGGATAAAGAGAGGATTGAATGATCTTGCAGAAATTCCCGGCTTAACATATCTGCGAAACTGTTCTTTTCTCTTGAGATGAACTCAATGTCAAAATTATATTGGCTTAGTTGCATTACTCATCTTACCATTGCAGCATCTTCAAATTCGCATTTCTAAATTGCATACTTTAGAGCTTGAAAAACGGTCTTTACAGTGAACTTGGTGTAAATGACAAAGTCTTTGAACTTAGCAATACCAAGGCAGACATCTTTGAGTTCTTTCCTCAAACTGGCCCAATTCAGCTGGTTCTTGGCCCAAAGTCCTGAAGCATATTGATAGACTTCAATCTCTTTCTTGTCGAGGGGGTTTTTCTGGCACAAAACCGCACCCCAGCCAATGTGGCTAGCATATGTCATAATGATTTTATCCCATTTTTCTTGAATAGGAGATAGAGGCTGAATTTTCCTTACTCTGTCTTTTATCCTTCATACTACCTAAGTACAATCATTGTTCCATGAAATTGGATTTTTCTGAAGTATTTTATTCAACAACGTTCTTTCTTGTGCACAATGTTTCAAGAATTTTGAAATATAGTTCAGAGTACCAAGAAATCTCTGGAGCTGAACTTTGTTGTGAATTTCATCAGGAAAATGATCAACAAAGTTGAGACTTCTTTGGATTACCTCATATGATCCATACTGAATGTTATATCCCAAAAAGTCTATCATGGTCTTAAATAATTTCATCTTTGATTCAGATAAGACTATTCCTTTTTCTTTAACCCTTCTTAGAAAAATCTTCAGATGCTTTATGTGCTCAGGAATATTATCTGAATGAATCAATAAATCATATATATATTTTTTGAGGAAGTCATCCATACCTTGGAAGGTTTCATCAATGATTCTTTGAAATGTTGAAGGTGCATTTATTAGGCCAAATGGCATGATATTCCATTTGTAGTGTCCTTCTCGTACTGAGAAAGCCATTTTCCATTTATCCGCTTCTTTTATTCCTATTTGCCAAAAACCAGATTTAAGATCAAATTTTGAAAAAAAAATTGACTTGGAAATTAAGGCGAGAATTGTGGAAGGCTTCAGAAGAGGATAAGCATCATAATCAAGGATATTATTCAAAGGCTTGTAATTCACAACTAATCTCAGTTTTCCTCTGGCTTGCTCTAAATGCTTGTTGACATAAAAGGCAAAACAGGCAATAGGACTCTTGCTTTTCCTTATCAGGCCTTTCTTTAGCAAATCCTTGATTTCTTCTCTGCACAACTTCATTTGCTCTGAATTCATGGCGACTGCTTTTGATCTTCTCAACTTATCACTGAAATCAGCTTTGAGAGGAAGTTCAACTTCCTGTTTGTTGATCTGCCAAAAGGAATTGGGGACGTCTGAACAACAATCTTTGAACTGAGCAGTTATGTCTGCTATCTCTTTGGCATATTTTCCATTATCCAGATATTCTTTATTTTTCAATATCTCTTTCTTCAACTCCATTTTTGCTAAGAGGTTCTCCATTCTTTCAATTCTTTTTAGCCTGTTTGGAGAATTATGTTAGATGATCCAAAAATACAAATTTTATCATAGGTTATAAAATTAGAATAAAATAATTATTAATTTAATATATTAAATTAATAATTATTATTCTAGAATGTTTAATTATTTAATGGAGACTTTTAGAATTAGCATATTGTTGTAACTAGATATGACTCTCCAAATGTGTCGTATCTTAGGCTCTATTATAGGAGATTAGTTAGCTAGTTGGTTTGAATAGCATTTATTGTAAATGGACACTTGTTATTTAATAAGTGATCCATAATTAGAGGTATTTAGGACATGGAGCTTATAAATAGCTCATTGCAAGAGTGTTTGGTGGTTCGGGTGTAAACTCTTGCAAAATCAATTATGTAATTGTTTTTTTTCTGATTAATAAAATTACGTGTCTGAGGACACTTCTGCCATTATTGTGGTATCAGAGCTCCAGTAATGCTACAGTGGATTTGAGGAGAAGATTCCAGCTCTACAGGTTTTTAGAAAACTCTTTTGATTTGATCAAGTAAATAATTGGTATGAAATTTCCCAGTTTTGTGATTTCATATTTTAATCTGCAAATTGATTATGTTAATTTTTTGGTGCTGGAACATACGCCCTGCCTGGAATTTAATGCAATGTTGGATGGAATTTTTTATTAATCGTAATATTGAAAGCATTGAAGAATGTGTAATAATGAAAGCGTTGTTGGCCAAAATTCATTAACGCTGACAATCAGCATCTAGTTGATTTTCTGGATGTAGTTGCAAGGCACCTAAGATTCAGAGACTGGGGATTCACGTAATTCTGCAAAGGAAGCACAGTAGAAATGCAAAAAGCGTAAGCGTGCAGCTGTATTGGGTGCCATACTTACGAGGGGAGGCAGAATCAAACAGAAGCTTGAGCCCATCTTGGAACCCACTTCATTGGAGGTCGAGGATGTCTCCTATCAGCACGCAGGCCATGAAGGTCTTAAGGGAACTGCTGCCACAGAAACGCATTTCAATCTAAAAACTGTCTCTCCAAAATTTGAAGGACAGAGCCTCGTTAAACGCCACTGGCTCGTGTATGATCTGCTGAGTGAAGAATTCAATCTCGTGTATGATCTGCTGAGCGAAGAATTCAATTTCTGATTTTGCAGGAGGAAAATCGCATCGACTTTGTGTGAGGGCAAAAGGCTGTGTTTTTTTTCCTGCTGCATGTATTGTTTTTTTTAGGGGCTGTCATCTGAGAAGGCCACGACATTGCAGCGATAAAGTAAATCTCTGCGTGGATTCGTTGCCAGATCATAGGCGACTTGCCCGAAGACTACGTGAAGGAGGGCGGTCAAGGTCATTTTTTTTACTACCTATCAAGAATTTCACTATATTATATTCAAATGAGCTTACTATGGGTGAAGTATTAGCCAGAGACGGAAATAGATAATGTCATCAATGTATAAATGAGGTGAAACCGCGGGTCCGTATAGCTGAGGTGCCACCAGAGTAACCCCTCGAGACAGAAAGCTCTTCGGATGGGCAACGCTCCACTCGGGCACAAACACACGGTACTCAATATTGAAAAATACATTTACATTTGCGTATTCAAGATTGAACATTTGGGTATGGTGCATCGTTTTTTTTAATTAAAGTTCTGGGCTCTTATTAAAAGGGGTGAGTGTTGTAAAAAGCAAAAATGGAGCAATAAGGTGATTGTAATTTTTTGGAGCATTAAGGAGTTTTTTTTTGTAATTTTTTGGAGCATTAAGGAGTTTTTTTTTGTAATTTTTTGAAAGAGATAAATGTAACTCAAAGTATTTTTACTTTGAGGGGGGGTAATTTTTTTTTTTTTTTTTTTACCAGATTGTGCAAAAGCACCATTGTAAAAAGTCAAATTTTGAAAGTTGCGTTGTAAAAATTTGAGAAATTGACTAGAGCCAAGTGCAAAGCTCAGTCAATTTTCTCCTGTTTTGACGACTATTCGAGGGTCAAGGCCAAGCCCCGATAGATCGTGTTTTTTGCGTGGTGTGTTGTGTTGACTATCTTGTCCTATCTGTTCTACTTCTTGGTGCGTCTCTTCAACGCTAAAAATGTCTAAGTTGATTAACTTATTTTCTGATTCCGACAAACTTGAAGGCACCAACTCTTATAAAACGTGGCATCGTCTTATTGAAAGCACACTCATTTACAATGAATTATGGCAAGGAATATATGATGGAGATGTTAAGCCGAATAAACCCACAGATGCAGATCCACTGGCAAAATGGGAAATCAAGAATGCTAAAGCCTTAGCTCTTATTAAATCGTATGTGAATGATGAAATGTATGTTCATATAGAAAATGCCACGGATGCATGGACTGCCTTGAAAACTTTTAAAGACCTCTTTGATACTCAGCCTGAATCAAATAAGGTTGATCTGCAGTTAAAATTGTTGCAAAAAAAATTAACTGAAGATGGTGATATTCTTGAATATCTCTCCAGACTTAAGAATATTAAGCAGGAAATTATTAATGTTGGTTTTCTCGCAATTGATGATAGCTTTATGGTCACAATTGTAATTGTTGGGCTTCCTTCTTCCTATACGCATTTTTTAGAGACTTTACAAGTAACTGGGAAATTAGAAAAACTAAAGTTTGATGAACTTTGTGAAATGTTAAGTCAACATGATAAAACTTTTGGGAAGAAGAAGAAAGTTGGTGAAGATGTTTTTCTCATAGAAGCCAGCACAAGTAAGTCATCAGCAGATAGTTCTCGAGGAAGAGGCAGATGGAATCAGAATCAAGCAGCACATAATCGAGGTCGAAGCCAAAGCAGAGGCAACAATTTTAACAGAGGAGGAAGAAATAATTTTCAAGGTAGAGGAAACAACCAAGGAAGAGGAAATTTTCAAGGAAAAGGATATAGTAGTCAAGGTAGAGGACAATCTCAAAATAGAGGTCAAAGCAGAGGCAGAGGACAATCTTCAGGACGAGGAAGAGACTTAAGTCAAATTGTGTGTCGAAGATGTAACAAAGTTGGCCATTATGCTGAAGATTGTCGAACTTCACTTAATAAAATTCCCAAGTTTCAGCAACATTCAGCACAATTTGCAAATGATCAAGATGAAGATAACTCAGAATATGTTTTTACTTCCTCACCAGCATCACAAATTTCATCTCATCTTAGAAGTGACTATGAAGATGCCTGGATCTTGGATTCCGGGGCAACTCAGCACATGACTTGTCGACGTGATTTTTTCTGGAATTTTCAAGAATGCCAACTTAATTCAAATTTTCTTGCTGATGATACAAAACATACTCCTTATGGAAAAGGAGTAGTAAAAGTTTTTCTCCCTGACATTGGAAAAAAAAATGATTTCCAATGTATAGTATGTACCCAGTTTCAAGAAAAAATTGCTCTCTTTAGTCACGATTTGACAAGCAGGACATAGGTGATTATGGAAGATGGTTTAGTGAAGATTAATTCAGTGAAACAGAACTTGAAAATAGTTATGACAGGTTATGAAGATGGAAAACTGTTACGGATGAAAGGGACAGTTATTCCAAGGCATTCTGATTTTGCAGGGGAAGTAACTACAGGTATTTCACCTATAAGACTATGGCATGTAAGATATGTACATTTGAATTTTGAGAGTCTTGCTCAATTGCAGAAACAAGGAATGGTTAAAGGACTTCCCACATTCAAAAAGGAAAATGCAAAATGTGAAGCTTGCATTTATGGGAAACAAAATCGCGAAAGTTTTCCAACAACTTCATGGCGTGCAAACAGGCGGCTACAACGAGTTCACAGTGATGTTTGTGGTCCACTACAAACTTCATTTGGAGGTTGCAAATATTTCTTACTATTCATTGATGATTTCAGCAGAATGACTTGGGTTTACTTCTTGAAGAACAAGTCAGAAGCATTTGATAAGTTTAAACTTTTTCGCCAACTTGTTGAAAATGAAGTCAAAGAAAAGATAGGTACTCTCAGGATGGATAATGGGGGAGAATTCACTTCAAATGAATTCAAAACTTATTGTATTGAAAATGGCATAAGACGACATCTCACTAATGTTTACACTCCACAGCAAAATGGAGTAGTCGAAAGAATGAATCGCACTTTGTTAGGAATGGCGAGATGCATGTTAACCTTCAAGAGGTTAAGTACAACACATTGGGCGGAAGCAATTCATACAGCTGTCTACTTAAGAAACAGATCTCCAACTGCTTCTTTAGACAGAATCACACCTTATGAAGCTTGGTTTGGTTTCAAACCTCGAGTTAAACATCTTAGAGTTTTTGGGTCAGTGTGTTATGCCTTAGTTCCGAAAGAAAAACGAACTGAGCTTGACTCAAGAAGTTTAAAATGCATAATGATTGGCTATTCTGATAAGAAGAAAGGGTATCGTCTTTTGACCAATGGAAAATTCATTGTGAGCAGGGATGTCATTTTTGATGAAACAAAGAGTAAGAGTGCTGAAGAAATTGAAAATCTTCTTCACAAATTAGAAACTAAGGGAAGTAAAAGAAATGGACAAATGCAAAGTCAACCAACTTCACCAAATTGGTATGAACTTGATTTTCCTTCCTCTGAAGATGAGTCATCCAGTCCATCTACATCAACAACATCATCTGGGTCTTCTAGCAGTTCATCCGCATCTCCAAGCAGCAGCAGTTCTTCAGACAGTGAGTCTCCACATTCTTCACCTGAACGATGTACATCAGTTTATATTAATTCTCTTTACAATGATGGGGACTTTACAGAAGCGCAAACAAGTGAGCACCAACTTCCGAAATGGGCAGTTCAACTTTTGAAAGATGTAAAGCCTGATGAACAGAATAAAATTGGCACCAGAAGGGCACATAGAAGTGAAGGCAATTTTGCCTTGATAGCAAATGATTTTACTGAACCTTCCACATACAAAGAGGCAGTAAAACATAAAGAATGGCAACAGGCTATGGTTGAGGAATATCAAGCAGTAATTGATAACAACACTTGGAAACTTGTTGATTGTCCAGCAAATGTTAAACCCATAGGCTATAAATGGGTTTACAGAATTAAGTATAATCAGAAGGGTGAACTTGACAAGTATAAAGCACGACTTGTCGCAAAAGGTTTTGCACAGCAGGAAGGCATTGATTATGAAGAAACTTTTGCTCCTACAGCTAAATGGAACATCATCCGATTAACACTTGCATTGGCTGCTCAAAAAGGATGGAAAGTTCATCAAATGGATGTAAAAAGTGCTTTTCTCAACGGGGATTTACAGGAGGAAGTGTATATGACCCAACCACCAGGTTTTGAAGTTGAAGGACAAGAACATAAAGTCTACAAATTGATCAAGGCTTTATATGGATTAAAACAAGCTCCCCGAGCTTGGTATGCAAAGATGGATGAATACCTTAAGAAAGTTGGTTTTCAACGCAGTGAATCTGATGATACTTTGTATGTGCGACAACAGGGAAAATATCTGGTAATTCTTGTTATGTATGTAGATGATTTGATCATTACTGGCAACCATGATGATCATATTGCACAGGTAAAAAGGGAGTTACATGCATGTTTTAAGATGACAGATTTGGGATTACTTCACTACTATCTTGGAGTTGAAGTCTTCCAACGTCCACATCATATTTTCATTTCTCAGACTAAGTATGCCACAGAGGTTCTTCAGCGATTTGGCATGCAAAATTGCAAGCCCGTTCTCACCCCCATGGAGCAAAACTTGAAACTTTCAAAATTTGAAGGGGGGGAAAGGTGGACAGTACAACTTACAGACAGTTGATTGGCAGCTTGATTTATTTGACAAATACTCGTCCTCATCTATCTTATGCAGTCAGTATTCTTTCACGTTTTATGCAGGAACCACGAGACAACCACTGGAATGCAGCCAAAAGAGTTCTTCGATATATCCAAGGAACAAAAGATTTTGGTCTTCTTTACACAAAGACTAAATATTTTGTACTTGGTGGATATTCTGACGCTGACTTTGCTGGGAGTATTGATGATCGAGCATCAACATCAGGTTATTTAATGAATATGGGGTCAGCAGCAGTATCTTGGAGTTGTAAAAAACAAGCTACAGTGGTCACTTCTTCAGCAGAAGCAGAGTACATTTCAGCAAGGGAAGCAGCATGTGAAATTGTTTGGTTGCGCCGAATTTTGCAGGACTTGGGCATTTCTCAGGGAGAAGCTACATCATTGTTCATTGACAGCCAGTCAGCCATCAAACTTTCCAAGAACCCAGTTTTTCATTCAAAGACAAAGCATGTGGACACCAAGTATCATCATATCAGGTCTCTCATTGCCAAAGATGTCCTCAAACCAGTTTATTGTCCTTCCGAAGATCAGATCTCCGACATTTTCACAAACCCGCTTGGCAGAATAAAATTTACTAAGTTCAAGGATGAACTTGGTATCTGTTGTAATGTATCTTTGGATCATAGGGGGGAATGTTAGATGATCCAAAAATACAAATTTTATCATAGGTTATAAAATTAGAATAAAATAATTATTAATTTAAGATATTAAATTAATAATTATTATTCTAGAATGTTTAATTATTTAATGGAGACTTTTAGAATTAGCATATTGTTGTAACTAGATATGACTCTCCAAATGTGTCGTATCTTAGGCTTTATTATAGGAGATTAGTTAGCTAGTTGGTTTGAATAGCATTTATTGTAAATGGACACTTGTTATTTAATAAGTGATCCATAATTAGAGGTAGTTAGGACATGGAGCTTATAAATAGCTCATTGCAAGAGTGTTTGGTGGTGCGGGTGTAAACTCTTGCAAAATCAATTATGTAATTGTTTTTTTTCTGATTAATAAAATTACGTGTCTGAGGACACTTCTGCCATTAAATTAGCATTGATGAAGGGGAAGAAGATTTCTTTATCATTCAAACTAACATAATATCCATACTGTTGACTGGACTTATCTAGTTTGGCTCCATGTCTCTCAAAATTTTGGAAAAATGGTGTCCCTAAGTACATTGCATAATCCATGCCTGGTACTATAGGACAAACAAGATGAACACCAGTTTCATTTGTCAGAAATACATCAATTTCTACTTCTGACACAGTTGTAATGTCACCGCTTGCGGTGGTCACTCTTGAGCAGGCAATTGGTCTTCTGAGATGTGTGCTAACAACTGTATTATTGACAATGTTCAACCTGGATCCAATATCCATCAATACTTTCCAATATTCACACTGCGATCCTAATCTAACCTTCATTTTTACGCAATACATAACATCTCTATTAAGTATATTGCATCCTAGACCAACCCTTTCTGTTTCATTATTAGAATCTTCTTGTTCTGTAGAATTCCTAGTCTGGCTTATTTGTTCAGTAATCGGATCGGTATGGAATGTCAAGTTTTCTAATTTACTAGACTGAGGAGGATTCTGAGAAGTTGAGGCTTCTTGTGTACCCATTAACCTGGTGCTTAATTCCTTATGATTTGCTAGGCACAACCTTTTGTTTTCCTTTACTGTCTTTCTAAGCTCTTTAATTGCTTGATGTATACTATGCAAGGTTTGAGGTAGATCTTCGCCAGAATCTTTGTTTCTAAATTTCCTGGCTAGAGATTCGACTGAAAATAAGGAAGCAGGAGGAACATACCCTTTGTGTGGCTGTTCTTTTGGACTCGGATGTGACTGCTTCAAATGACTCATTAGCAGGGATTTGTACATCTCTTTGATCTGCGGATCTGTTGTAGCCATCATTTGTGTGAAATAATTCCTGCTTGTTTCTTTGTAATCATCTTTCATCATTCTGATTGTATTGCATATCAGGGTCACTGCATTTGCAATCTTTGCATTCTGTGCAATGTGGGTCTCTACAGAATTCTTCTTCAGAAGATGAGGAATAGTCAGAATGAACAAAATTCAATTCATTTTTTGATTCAGAATCAGAAGTTAATAATTCATCACAACTGCTAGGTAAATCAAAAAAATTGATCTTTCCTTTTTTATTTTTGTATGGAAATTTCTTCTTTGAAGTTTCTTTCTTCTTCTTAGGGAAATGATTTGAAGTATGCCCCTTTTCGTTGCAGTTGTAGTAGATAATTTCCTTATCTTTTGAAAACATTTCAGTATGTTTGTATGACTTTCTTTTGAAATGTTTCTTATGTGAACTACGGGATGGTTGGAAATTCTTCTTAGCATGTTTATGCTTGCTTGCATGCGGTCTTCACCCCTCAGAATTGCTAGCTTTACCGAGGTGCCATTGTTTACAAAGATGCTGATAACCATGTGGTTTCTTAGGATTTGTAGTAGCGCGGGGAATCTTCATTTGTGAACCCAATTCTCAAATATTTTAACAGCTTGTCCTATGACACCAAACTTATAATCACCCACCTTTCCAGGGAGTTTGTTCACAATTGCAGAAGAAACCCAATGTGGGAGAGAGGAGACAAAAATCTCTTTCCACTTTGGTTCTAAAATAAGATCTGTGGACAGAGTGTGAAGCCGATGACGAAATTCATTGAAATTTTCATCAAAGTGTTGCATATTATGCAACTTCATGGCCAACAGGGTAATAGTAGTAATTTCATTGGTTATTTGTGGGAAACCAATAAAATTAACTATGATTCCATAGATAAGTCTTCCTATCATGTTATTAACAGGAAGATAAGTGACTGGATCCATGTATGTACTACCGTCTGAGTTCTGGACAACTGACTGTTCCCAAGATGGTAGTAGATTTGGTTCTTTCAATGTTTCTGCTTTTAACCATGCATCAAGGGTTCCTTCAAAACCACCAATGATTCTTCTAGTAGCATTGACAGGTCCTATATCATCAGCTAGGTATGTTCTATAGCAGAATAACATGGAATGTAACACAGATATTACCTCAGCTTCTGTGCAATTGTCTATGTTCCATGAGTAAGTAGAATTAGCTGACCAATCCTTGTGATATTCTGATTTCATCAAATCTCTGCGGTCAGCGGCAGGATTCTAGGTGCTTTGCCACTTTGATCTTGAGGATGTAGAATTCACATGAGTATCAGCATGATCATCAGAATTCACAATACCAAACTCTTCTTTATTTACACATGCTTCCCAAAAAATCTGGGATTTGTAAAAGGTGAATACTGGAAAGTCGAACTCGCCGGAGGAAAGTTTATGGAACTGGGGGCTTTGATTAAACTTTCAACTGAAGATGTGATAGAATATGGGACTGAAGTTTTTGGGTCTGAGAATATAGTGGAGAATTTATAAGCCTCTGTACTGGGCTTCTTTTTTAGTGAATCCACTCCTGTGGAAATAATCCAGACTTGTTTCTTTATGAGGTCAAGGTTATTGTTAACCTTAACAATTTCTTTTCCATGAGCAACAGTTGCTTCATGGATCTTTTTCTCTGTCTGCAATGAAATCTTATCAAGACTTTGTACAATAGTTTGATCATTTTCTGTCAAGGTTTTAATACTTTCATTTAGGCACACAGTGTTTTATTTTTGTTTTTGCAAGACTCTTCCATGCATCAGTTTCATTTCTGAGCATGTAGCTTCAACTGAAGCAAATTCCTTTCTTAAAAATTTTTCCAAACTGGATAATGCAAGATTTGTCCAGTTGGTGGCTGCCACTGATTCTTTAGCAGATAAGGATGGATCATCAAGATGGGAAGGAAGCAATTTGTACATTTTTCCATCTTCTTGTTTATTCACAAAATTTTTCCACGGAAGAAACTCTGTTTCTGTTTCAAATATTGAGCCATCTAAGAGTTCCCATTTGTGCTTACTAGGACTGCCTATCCTAATCATATTTACATTGAATTGTAAACAAATATCTCTGACTAACTTTTCTCCTTTTACTCTTACTACTACCAAAGATTTTGGAATATTTGGCTTAGCAAGCATAGCATGTATCTTAGGAGAAAACTCTGGGGGTTTCAGAGGAGAAGGAATAACAACACGGTTTCCTTCTAATTTTTCTTCTATAAACTTCTCTGATTTTAATACCTTCTTTTGTTTTGCTTCATTTCTAAATTGTTTAATCAGAGAGTCTTCAATCTTATTTATGGAGGGATAATACCATTCATAGAATGATATCCATTAATTCTGAGCTTCCATCGAAGCTTTCCAAGCAGAATCATTCTGCTGATTAAAATCATTTCTGTCCTACTTTTCTAGAAGACGCAACTCTTGCATATACAAATGTTCTTTCTCATGAGTGTAAATATCCCAGTTGAACATCTTTTTCTTGCATGAGTATTTTGGATCATACGGACCTATTCCTTTAAATATTTTTAAGAATGCAATGATTTCTGAATCAGAAGGGATCTCAACTGATTTAGGAATCCTATCAATTGGATTTCTTCTGTAGGAAGGAATAGTAGACCGATCAGCAAAACCAAGACCACGGGAGGTAGTCAGAGACACAAAATTTACAAGGAGTTCTTCATGGACATTAAAAAATGAAACTTGTTTATAACTCTGTTCAGAAGAATCTGCTGAAGAAACAAACCTGATCATGTTTATATGATGCTGATCAGGAGATTCTCCATGCGGAGTAGGAGGATCTGAAGAGAACTGATAAAAGGTTTTTGAGCAGTGAGGATGATCATAGATGGAGGAAAAAACTGGATTTGTCATTGGTTGAACAAAAAGTTTCCAAAGTGATTCATAAACTATTGGATCAATAATGATTTGCTGTGGAGTTTGTACAGTAGGCAAACTTGCAGAGCTCGGAATATTTACAGTAGTATTTACACTAGATAGATTTGTTGTGGAAGGTCCACCACGCTCAGCATGCGCATGCTCTGAGAACCGAGTGTGTAAAAAGCCATAAGAAGTGGTAAACATGGTGGAGGATGTGGCAGGTGATGGTCGAGATGGTTTACGAATTGTTTCCCATTGGGTTACCCATTCAGAAGGAGGGTGTAACTCGGAACGGGGAATCATTTGTGGAGCAATGAGATTCATCCCGTAGTCATGTGTAATGAGGGTACTATAACTTGACTGGGAGGTGTAGAAATTTTGAATAATATGACACTTATTCACAGAGATTATCCTGATTATACATTACTTGCGGAATACATGCATAATACATAACCTCCTCTACATTGATCATCAATTTACGGAATCAGAAACATTCACATGCGCACAGAAACATCAATAACACATATCAACACAGTATGTACCCGGGGAAAGCATAAAGTTGAAAACCCCCAACTATCTCTATATTATATTGATTGAGAACATGTAACAATACATAACAATACTCCTCGCAAGTACTCAGTACTAGCTCCACCTGTTACACACAAACTAGCTCAGATCCGAACAAGTCACAGGTTCAAATCTCCTCCGCTTGTTTGCCTGCCTCTACTGTGCAATCCCATGCTTGGAATTGTTAGTGTCAATCTTTCTAGCCTTCCTCTAGTGATCAAATATGCTCTTACAAAGTGGTCTCAAAGTGTCAAGGTCAAATTTTGTCATTTCAAAGAGTTTTCAAGCAAAATTTGGTCACTAGGCATTAGGTCTAGGGTTTCCTTTCACTCTTTTCAAAATTGCCCAAATTCCAATCTATGTCACTATTCATCTGATTCTATCATCATTCATAGGGTTTTCATAATCATGTTAAGTTCTAATGAGTCATTTTACACCTTGTTCATGCTTCAGTTGCGCCTAGGTAAGGTCATTTCCCTCTCTTAGGGTTTTGAAGGCAATTTCTCTTGGACGGTCAAATCATCGGAAAAACTTGTATCCTGATGTTCATACACCTTCCCCTATCCTTAAAGTACCTTATCAAACACTTCCCATCACTGAGATTCCCCAAATTCCTCATTTTTCCACAAACCCTAGTTTCTTGCCACAACTTGGCAATTTTCTAGGTTGGGTCTGTGTTTTGCCCTTTTGGACCCCTTCCCCTCACTCGATCTCTAGGATTCCACTTTCCCCTGCTTCATAACATCCCTCCCTACTTCCAAAAATTTCCCCAAGAATTTAGAAGCCCCTTATCCCCTTCATTTCGCTTCATTTCCACAAAATTCCTTGTTTCACACACCGGGATAAGTTTCATTCAAAAGATATTTCAGAGAAATAAAAGATGAATTTGGGAAAACGGAGAGAGGTTTTTGTCCACAACAGGCCAAGGAAGAAAAACCTCCTTCACTTTTTACACAGGTGTCATGGTTTTAGAGAAATGTCAAAACTACCGTTGCCTCGGGAGAATCAAATGAACCTCTGAAGTGACCTTGGTAAAATCAAGTTTTCTCCTAGCTTGGTTGGCCAAATGACTTTCTTGATGAGTCAAATGATAACTAGACACAAGGAGCTTTCCAAGGAGCTATCATGATCTCAATTTGGAGTTGAGGAAGGTATTCAAAAGTTGACTGCAACAGCACTCTGCCTTGAGGCAGCCTCATTTGGCACATTTTGACCAGTCTTGGGAGATTTGATTATTGATAGGGCAAATGAACTCCAAATTGAAAAATTTCAGCTGTATTGAAAAGTAGACTCAAAGACCTTTGCAAAAAGCTATCCTACGCCCAATTTCGACACCGGGAAGGCCTCCAAAAGCCTCTTGCAAAATGAACTATGTAGCTAGGTGCGCGCTACACGTCAGGGAGGGCGCGCTACGCGTCAGGGGCGTGCTACGCGTCAGGGAGCCTTTCTCAGTGTTATTTTGCACGTGCGCTATGCATCAGAGGGGTGCTACACGTTGGGCAAGGCGCGCTACGCATTGGGTTTTCTGCTCAACAAACTGCTAGCAAGCTACCAAATCCACTTTTCTCTCAAGAAAATTGCAGGTAGGCCTCGCCTCCATGGCTAGATTTGGTTTTGCTTGATGAATGAGAAATTAATATGTTAAAATGCCATGAAAATGAAAAGTCAAAACCCTACTTTGTTGTGGAAGATTTAAAAACTTAATGGTGCTAGGGTTTCAAAATATTTTGCTGTCCAAGGTTGCCCATTTTTTATCCCTCTTTTCCCTCATCTCCATCCATATTCTCCTTCAAATTTTCCCATAAAATTTCGTAATTTTCCTCTCTTAATCCCAAAACCTACTTCACCCCAAAACCCTACAATACCAAGATTTCCATATCCCTTCCCTTCCCTAAATTCCTTGTTTTATTTCCATTATTCCCTAATTTCCTGATATTCTCCCCTTCCTAATATTCCCTTGTTACATTTGTTTTCCCCTTGGTCACAGCATTGTTTAGATCAGAAGAGCAGTTCACATTCAGTTGTATACAGCAGTTTCACATATCAGCATTCATCCAAGGCAGTCGTGCAACAACAGTTATGTCATCCGGTCATTCATCCGATTATGAAGTGGAAACCCAAAGTGACTCACCCTTGGAAGGACATGCACTCATGAGGCTTCATAGAGGTGGCAGAAATATCATTACTTGTCCCGGAACTTGGTGTACAAAGCGAGAATCGGAAGTTTGAAAGCAAAGGTAAAGAGAGCTTCAAGGAGGCAAAAAGTGGATGAAGGACTCTAGATATTGGCTGAGGCATCCTTGGCTCATCATTGCCCTTGATGAAGAACCTACAGTCCAAATTTCAAGAAATTTGGAGAAATTTTTGACATTTTGGAATTTTTGCACTAAAAAACAGGTTTTTTCCCTCAACGCGTAGCGCGCCGCGCGCTACCCTTAAGTTGGGGAGGTCCATTTCACGAAAACTCAGCATTTTTGGATTTTTCATGACAAAATACACTTGCTCAGCCACTTCCAAGACATTTCTTGGAGATTTGGGCCCTCAAAAGGTCAAAAAACAAGCAAAAAATGACCTTCTGCCACTTTTTGGACACACAGGAAGCAGTCTTGGGAGATTGCAATTTTGGAGGGGCAAATGGCCACCAAATTGAGAAATTCCACTTGGGCTGGAGATTAAACATCCAGACCTTTCCAAAAAGCCCACTTGTGCCTCATTTGGATGCCGGGAAGTGCCTCAAAAGTGGCCTGAAAGGCGCGCTACGTGTTGGGAAAATTTGCTAGTTTTGCACCTTCAGCTCAGGAAAACGCAACATTAGACCAATTTTGACTTTTTGGTGGGATTTTTCATCCTCCTTGATGTAATTGATGTAATTTTATGTTGACATGACACTTTTTTACCTATTCTAGAAGATTCATTCACAAAATAGCAAAAATTTAATGAATGAATCAGTTTCCTAGCATATGGGGGTTAGTTGTTTGACTACCTAGATTTCAGTTCCTAGTTTAGAATTGGTTGAAACAGCTCCTAGGATGATGAGCTCGACCCCTAGAGGCAAGGGAATGTGTTAGATTGCCTATATTATGTATTTTCTCAATCATTTTTAGAGGTTGGAGAGGTTGGACTCTTGAGGGATAAGCTTAGACTGTATTACTCTTTGTATCTCTGCAATTTTGACAAAGGAAAGACCAGGGTTTAGCAGCACTATTTTGGATTCCTGTGGTGTTTTGCGTTGATGGTGTGCTTCTCTCATGTACTTGTAAGTTTGTTATGTGTATCAATTTCCTACTTCTCTTTTCTGCACATTAAGTAAATGAAGTGTTAAGGTAGAATTCATGGTTTCTATGCTCTGCCTTTAAGTTTGCTTAATATCTATGTTTTCATCTGTCTAAAGAGAACTCTCGAAGGTTTCTTGCTCTCTTTAGCTCCTCACCAGTCATTTCTATCCATTCAATTAATTCAAAGGCATCAAGACAATCTCCTACCTTGCCCCAAAAAGATCTCTACAAAAACTGTGTCCCATCCACGCACCCAAAATTGCTGTGTTTAGTTTTCCAACAAAAACCCTAGAAATTTAAAATCAAATTTTCCCCATCATTTTACTAGCCTAAAATCCGTGTTCTTAATTGGTCATCTTAGCCCTTTGAAGACCTTTTGCCGAGATAGGCCCGGAGAGAGCCCTCTCCTGTCCCCGTAGGGCTAGCTACGAGGCTAAGTGGTTTGATGTTGCCTTGAATTTTTTTTTTTTTAGCCTGAGGCCAAATTCAAGCGCTAACAGGAATACCTACAAGAATGAATCCCCAAGTGAAAATCATGTGAGCACAAGCTATATTTCATTGGGTATGTACTGCGCAATCCTCATCGGCAATCTCAATCACTGCATGTGCAAATCTCATGCACAACTGATAGTCACAACTCACCCTTTCACTTACCTCTAACACTTGTCTCCATTGAACTGTCCATGCACTGAGTTAACTGATGTATTCTTCAGTTGCTTTATGAGTTAATAATTAGTGAATTAATTAATAATTAATTCACACAACTCATCTCTAGTCTATTTGTCAGTTAGACTAAATACAACCAGTTCAACTAAGTCAAACTGAACACAACTCCATTAACTCCACTGTCAATTCCACTAAACTCAATCACTTGAGTTCCAACTGAAGTCCTGCATGCAATAGCTCAAGTAACCCATAGGAAAAGCGTATTTCCTTCACTCAGCTGCATTTGCCACATCCATAGCTCGAACTGAAGTGCTCCAAGAGAATAAGATAATGTTAATAGTCCAAATATTATTAAGGGCTAATAATATTCGACTGTTCTATATTTAGATTGACAGTCACTCCGCTGTTGTCTAAAAATAGAAGTCCATCTATTTTTCCCAACATGACCAATCATCCATAAACAACACCCTGCAACTCATAGACCATGATCCATATGTCTAAAAATAGACATAGTCTAAAAATAGACTTTGCACCAAAAATAGCCTGCGGGCCCACTTAGTGAAGGCGACTCCTTTTCACTAAGCTCCATCATCTTGTTGCATTCTCAACACTCCCTCTCAACAAGATATGGATTATCATCAACCCCTATCTTGTAACTCTGGAATGTTCTGCATGTAACACATCTGCCCGATCCACTTGCTCCAACAACACTTGGAACAAAAAAAACTCCCAACTGACCACTCTGTTGGGCTATGAACATACTCCGATGCTGAAGCTCTACCTGCTACTGACAAGTGCTCCCTCTCTGACATCTGCGCTACTGCAACATCTCCATGCATCTCACACCACACCTCTCTGTGCCACCTAGCACTGTGCAAAACACTTGTGCCTCTCGCATTGCTGCAACCTGCTAGTTATGTGTTGTCCTGGGATTCCCTGCACTGTCGCTCTCTCTGCCGCTCCATTCGCATCTGTCTCTACTTAATCAGTCAGTTCCTGTTACTCCACATCGGGGCTCCTGTAGCAAGGTCTCATCCAAGAGGTTGGGTACCTCAAGGATCCTACCCCTCCTCCTTGGGACGATCAATCCACATCACCCCACCTCCTGCCTGGAGGTATGGCTGCATGCGATCCCTCAGCCCACTTGGCTCGAAGTTTCCCCCTACTGGAAATCTCTACATGAGTAGATGTCTCTAATTGATCTCCTCTCAGCTTCCCTTGTTGTGGCTGCTCCACAACCTCCTGAAGCTGGTGCACCAATTATGGCTCCTCCACAATCGTCTGAGACTTCTTCTGGCTCTGCATGTTGAGAGGTAATATACGCTCCCTCTCGACCACCAAGTCTCCATCAGTTGCCTCGCTGCTCAAGGCTTCGCATGCATCTTGAACCTCAAGAGCATATAGGTTCTTGACCCGTGAACCGATCTGCTTCACCTGTCTAGTGATGATGTGTCTAAGGAAAACCTTTCCCTTACTGAAAACAACACCATATCCTCTATCTTCCAGCATCACAATCGACACCAAGTTCTCTTCAGTCCTGGTACATACTTGACATCGGTCAAGGTAAGGCGAGCTCCATGCTCCCTTTGAAAAATAACCGTTCCTACACTTGAGACACTATACTTCTAATCATTACCCATCACTATGAGTATCTGGAGATCTTTCTCCTCCAAAGTACTGAACAAACTTTTGTCACCGGTCATGTGGAAAGAAGCTCCACTGTCAAGAAACCAACCACTTTCCACCATGGATGAAACCATGCATGCAAAGAGTGTGAAATCCAACTCAAACTGTGAAGCAAGTGCCTCACCTTCAGATCCTTCCCCGGATCCCTTTTTGGATTTCCTCCTTGGATAATTTGAAGCAAAATATCCCAACTCATGACAACGAAAGCATCGTACTTTCGATTTGTCAACCTTCTTCCCATCATTGGAAGAACTGGATTCGGAAAGAGAAACCTTTCCCTTCCCCTTCTTCGCTTTGGCAGCCAAAGCGCAATTCTCTTCATCAGATACCTTTGATGAAGATCCATTCTCACATTGAATGTTTCTGAGTTTATCCTTGAGCACCAACTTCCTCTGGTCACTCTTGCTTTGGAATAACAATCGCAATCTGTTGAAAGACATTTCAACAACACTGCTACAAATTCGAATTCCACCAGCTCAAAACTCAACCGCTTCTGATCTAAAATTCGTGAGAACAAAGTATTTCTTGTACAGAGATCGACTGTATGGGCATTCACTGGATATCTCACCTTCCAAAAGAAGGATGAATCCAGAGGCTACTTGGCCCGATCACAGACTCTGCCTGAAGAAATAAAATGTAAACACTTTCTGAATAATAGATCCGATGATCAATCTGCTTCTGATATCATGTAGAACTTTTTCTACAAATCAGCCAGCTCTGATACCATGTAGAAATTTTGAATAATATGACACTTATTCACAGAGATTATCCTGATTATACATTACTTGCGGAATACATGCATAATACATAACCTCCTCTATGTTGATCATCAATTTACGGAATCAGAAACATTCACATGCGCACAGAAACATCAATAAAACATATCAACATAGTATGTACTCGGGGAAAGCATAAAGCTGAAAACCCCCAACTATCTCTATATTATATTGATTGAGAACATGTAACCGTACATAGTACAATACTCCTCGCAAGTACTCAGTACTAGCTCCACCTGTTACACACAAACTAGCTCAGATCTGAACAAGTCACAGGTTCAAATCTCCTCCGCTTGTTTTCCTGCCTCTACTGCGCAATCCCATGCTTGGAATACCTGCAAGAATGAATCCCCAAGTGAAAATCACATGAGCAAAAGCTATATTTCACTGGGTATGTACTGCGCAATCCTCATCGGCAATCTCAATCACTGCATGTGCAAATCTCATGCACAACTGATAGTCACAACTCACCCTTTCACTTACCTCTAACACCTGTCTCCACTGAACTATCCATGCACTGAGTTAACTGATGTATTCTTCAGTTGCTTTATGAGTTAATAATTAGTGAATTAATTAATAATTAATTCACACAACTCATCTCTAGTCTATTTGTCAGTTAGACTAAATACAACCAGTTCAACTAAGTGAAACTGAACACAACTCCATTAACTCCACTTTCAACTCCACTAAACTCAATCACTTGAGTTCCAACTGAAGTCCTGAATGCAATAGCTAAAGTAACCTATAGGAAAAGCGTATTTCCTTCACTCAGCTGCATGTGCCACATCCGTAGCTCGAACTGAAGTTCTCTAAGAGAATAAGATAATGTTTATAGTCCAAATATTATTAAGGGCTAATAATATTCGATTGTTCTATATTTAGACTGACAGTCACTCCACTGTTGTCTAAAAATAGAAGTCCATCTATTTTTCCCAACATGACCAATCATCCATAAACAACATCCTGCAACTCATAGACCATGATCCATATGTCTAAAAATAGACATAGTCTAAAAATAGACTTTGCACCAAAAATAGCCTGCTGTCCCACTTAGTGAAGACGACTCCTTTTCACTAAGCTCCATCATCTTGTTGCATTCTCAACAGGAGGAAACAGTTTTGACCATCGAAGGGGTGGTTTTCTTGTAAAACTTGACAACAGAGGACCGCCATATAGCAATATTCTTGCTTTCATCATCAAAGTCATCATAGCCATGAGTTTGTAATCCTAACATAAGGGCATTTACAACATTAGGATCGGAAAGGGCTATAGAGAAATCAGGAGCACAAGACCAACCAGAAAGGCCATAGGCTAAAGTTCCTTGACAACCTCCAATTAAGGCTTTGGGGAAAACTTTCCACATTTTTTCAAAGACGCAGGAGAAGAAAGCTACGTCTTGGCCTTTTCTATGCAGTGGCTGGATACCGACTTGAACATGTCCAAAATGGACGAAATTATAACCAGATTTCTAGGCTGCATCAAATTCATTCTGGTTTATGATGTTTAAAGAATGCAATATTCTATTATTGGAAGTAGTTTGCAAAACTTCTTCCTTAACCTTATATCTCCAGAATTGCAAAGTATCCAGTAATCCTAAGTTTTGATATACATATTTAGGATCAACTCTCGGAAGGGACCAAGATTTTGAATTAGTGGGTTCAAAAAATAACATCATTGAACGTTCACTAATAACTGAATTAGTGACTAAGCATTCAGTGTTCTGTTCATGTTCTTTTCACAACTCATCAAAAGATTTATCTCCAAATTTATGGCTAGCACTTGCAGATAAAGATGAATCCATATTAAAGAAAGAAGATAAATACCGATTTAATTCTTGCCAAAGGCTATCAAGAAGTATTGCGGCTTCCTCTTAAAAGAATTATTGCGGCTTCCCCTCGCGTACCGAAGTACGAGTTCTAGTCCAACGTCTTCAACACCTTCAACGCCTTCCTCGGCAACACAGTCTACAAATGCTATTCAGGACATCAAGAAAACTTGTGAGATCCACTCAAACAATAACTCACAATTAAGATCCACTCATGCAATAACTTGGCTCTGATACCATTTAACAGGACCCTCAATGAGATAGTCAAATTCTTTATTTCTTTATTTATGCGGAAGACCGATTACATGGATATAATAATTACAGACACGAAAGAGTTAGAACTCCGTGATGCAAGCAGATCGAGAAATTTCTCGCAGATGCAGAGCAGGGAAAATCTGACTCGATTCAGACTTGACTCAGACTTGACTCAGACTCGACTCCGACCCGACTCTCGAATGAGAATGAACAAAATTCAATTCATTTTCTGATTCAAAATCAGAAGTTAATAGTTCATCACAACTGCTAGGTAAATCAAAAAAATTGATCTTTCCTTTTTTACTTTTGTATGGCAATTTCTTCTTTGAAGTTTCTTTCTTCTTCTTAGGGCAATGATTTGAAGTCTGCCCCTTTTCGTTGCAGTTGTAGCAGATAATCTCCTTATCTTTTGAAAACATTTCAGTATGTTTGTATGGATTTATTTTGAAATGTTTCTTATGTGAACTACAGGATGGCTGGAAATTCTTCTTAGCATGTTTATGCTTGCTTGCATGCGGTCTTCGCCCCTTAGAATTGCCAGCTTTACCGAGGTGCCATTCTTTACAAAGCTGTTGATAACCATGTGGTTTCTTAGGATTTGTAGCAGCGCGAGCAATCTTCATTTGTGAACACAATTCTACAATAACAGCTTTAACAGCTTGTCTTATGACACCAAACTTATAATCACCAACCTTTCCAGGGAGTTTATTCACAATTGCAGAAGAAACCCAATGTGGGAGAGAGAAGACAAAAATCTCTTTCCACTTTGGTTCTAAAATAAGATTTGTGGACAGAGTGTGAAGCCGATGAAGAAATTCATTGAAATATTCATCAAAGTGATGCATATTATGCAACTTCATGGCCAACAGGGTAATAGTAGTAATTTCATTGGTTATTTGTGGGAAACCAATAAAATTAACTGTGATTCCATAGAGAAGTCTTCCTATCGTGTTATTAAGAGGAAGATGAGTGACTGGATCCATGTATGTACTATCGTCTGAGTTCTGGACAACTGACTGTTCCCAAGATGGTAATAGATTTGGTTCTTTCAATGTTTTTGCTTTTAACCATGCATCAAGGGTTCCTTCAAAACCACCAATGATTCTTCTAGTAGCATTGACAGACTATATCATTAGCTAGGTATGTTCTATAGCAGACTAACATGGAATGTAACACAGACATTACCTCAGCTTCTGTGCAATTGTCTATGTTCCATGAGTAAGTAGAATTGGTTGACCAATCCTTGTGATATTCTGATTTCATCAAATCTCCGTGGTCAGGTGCAGGATTCTAGGTGCTTTGCCACTCTGATCTTGAGGATGTAGAATTCACATGAGTATTAGCATGATCATCGGAATTCATAATACCAAACTGTTCTTTATCTTGAGCAAAAAAATTATTTACACATGCTTCAAGATCTTCTAACTCAAGAGTATAATCAATTTTATGAATACCAGTATCAAATTCATCTTTTGCCTCTGATGATTCAGCATCACCTTTCCCATATAGGAAATCTGAGAGACTACCTTTAGTAGTTTCTTCTGTTTCTTTTGGAGATTTCCCAAAAAAGCTGAGATTTGCAAAAGGTGAATACTGGACAGTCGAACTCGTCGGAGGAAAGTTTATGGAACTGGGGGCTTTGATTAAACTTTCAACTGAAGATGTGATAGAATACGGGACTGACATTTTTGGGTCTAAGAATATAGTGGAGGATTTATAAGCCTCTATACTGGACTTCTTTTTTAGTGAATCCACTCCTGTGGAAACAATCCAGACTTGTTTCTTTATGAGGTCAAGGTTATTGTTAACCTTAACAATTTCTTTTCCGTGAGCAACAGCTGCTTCATGGATCTTTTTCTCTGTCTGCAATGAAAGCTTATCAAGACTTTGTGCAATAGTCTGATCATTTTCTGTCAAGGTTTTAATACTTTCATTTAGGTACACAGTGTTGTAGTCTTGTTTTTGCAAGACTCTTCCAAACATCAGTTTCATTTCTGAGCATGCAGCTTCAACTGAAGCAAATTCCTTTCTTAAATTTTTTTCCAAACTGGATAATGCAAGATTTGTCCAGTTGGTGGCTGCCACTGATTCTTTGGTAGACAAGGATGGATCATCAAGATGGGAAGGAAGCAATTTGTACATTTTTCCATATTGTTGTTTAATCACAAAATTTTTCCACGGAGGAAACTCTGTTTCTGTTTCAAATACTGAGCCATCTAAGAGTTCCCATTTGTGCTTACTAGGACTGCCTATCCTCATCATATTTACATTGAATTGTAAACAAATATCTCTGACTAACTTTTCTCCTTTTACTCTTACTGCTACCAAAGATTTTGGAATATTTGGTTTAGCAAGCATAACATGTACCTTAGGAGAAAACTCTGGGGGTTTCAGAGGAGAAGGAATAACAACACGGTTTCCTTCTAATTTTTCTTCTATAAACTTCTCTGATTTTAATACCTTCTTTTGTTTTTCTTCATTTCTAAATTGTTTAATTAGAGAGTCTTCAATCTGATTTATGGAGGGATAATACCATTCATAGAATGATATCCATTGATTTTGAGCTTCCATCCAAGCTTTCCAAGCAGAATCATTCTGCCGATTAAAATCTTTTCTGTCCTGCTTTTCTAGAAGATGCAGCTCTTGCATATACAAATGTCCTTTCTCATGAGTGTAGATATCCCAGTTGAACATCTTTTTCTTCCATGAGTCTTCTAGATCATACGGACCTATTCCTTTAAATATTTTTAAGAATGAAATGATTTCTGAATCAGAAGGGATCTCAACTGATTTTGGAATCCTATCAATTGGATTTCTTCTGTAGGAAGGAATAGTAGACCGATCAACAAAACCAAGACCACCGGAGGTAGTCGGAGACAGAATTTACAAGGAGTTCTTCATGGACATTAAAAAATGAAACTTGTTTATAACTCTGTTCAGAAGAATCTGCTGACGGAACAAACCTGATCATGTTTATACGATGCTGATCAGGAGATTCTCCATGCGGAGTAGGAGGATATGAAGAGAACTGACAAAAGGTTTTTGAGCAGTGAGGATGATCACAGACAGAGGAAAAAACTGGATTTGTCATTGGTTGAAAAAAAAGTTTCCGAAGTGATTCATAGACTACTGGATCAATAATGATTTGCTGTGGAGTTTGTATAGTGGGAAAACTTGCAGAGCTCGGAATATTTGCAGTAGTATTTACAGTGGATAGATTTTTTGTGGAAGGTCCACCACGCTCAGCATGCATAGGCTCTGAGAACCGAGTGCGGACAAAGCCATTAGAAGTGGTAAACATGGTGGAGGATGTGAAAGGTGATGGTCGAGATGGTTTACGAATTGTTTCCCATTGGGTTACCCATTCAAAAGGAGGGTGTAACTCGGAATGGGGAATCATTTGTGGAGCAATGAGATTCATCCCATAGTCATGTGTAATGAGGGTAGTATAACTTGACTGGGAGGAAACAATTTTGACCATCGAAGGGGTGGTTTTCTTGTAAAACTTGACAACGGAGGACCACCATATAGAAATATTCTTTCTTTCATCATCGAAGTCGTCATAGCCATAAGTTTGTAATCCTAACATAAGGGAATTTACAACATTAGGATCGGAAAGGGCTATAGAGAAATTAGGAGCACAAGACCAAGTAGCATGGACATAGGCTAAAGTTCCTTGCCAACCTCCAATTAAGGCTTTGGGGAAAACTTTCCATCTTTTGTCAAAGACGCAGGAGAAGAAAGCTACGTCTTGGCCTTTTCTATGCAGTGGCTGGATACCGACTTGAACATGTCCAAAATGGACGAAATTATAACCAGCTTTCTTGGCTGCATCAAATTCATTTTGGTTTGTGATGTTTAAAGAATGCAATATTCTATTATTGGAAGTAGTTTGCAGAACTTCTTCTTTAACCTTATATCTCCAGAATTGCAGAGTATCCAGTAATCCTAAGTTTTGATATATAGATTTAGGATCAACTCTTGGAAGGGACCAAGCTTTTGAATTAGTGGGTTCAGAAAATAAATTCATTGAACGTTCACTAATAACTGAATTAGTGACTAAGCATTCAATGTTCTGTTCTTCATGTTCTTTTAACAACTCATCAAAATATTTATCTCCAAATTTATGGCTAGCACTTGCAGATAAAGATGAATCCATATTAAAGAAAGAAGATAAATACTGATTTAATTCTTTCCAAATGTTATCAAGAAGTATTGCAGCTTCCTCTTAAAAGAAGTATTGCGGCTTCCCCTCGCGTACCGAAGTACGAGTTCTAGTCCAACGTCTTCAACACCTTCAACGCCTTCCTCGGCAATACAGGCTACAAACGCTATTCAGGACATCAAGCAAACTTGCGAGATCCACTCATACAATAACTTGGCTCTGATACCATTTAACAGGACCCTCAATGAGATAGTCAAATTCTTTCTTTCTTTATTTATGTGGAAGATCGATTACATGGATATAATAATTACAGACATGAAAGAGTTAGAACTCCATGATGCAAGGAGATTGAGAAATTTCTCGTAAATGCAGAGCAAGGAAAATCTAACTCGATTCAGACTCGACTCAGACTCGACTCCGACTCAACTCTCGAATGAGCCTTACCATTCTTTTATAATCAAGATGGGGGACAAACATCCGTGAAGAGTAAGATTGTTAACTTAGTGACTCAAAGTAAATTTGTACAGACTTGATTCGGGTATGAGTGGACAACTCATATTATCTCATCCCTTTTCCTTTCGGAAAGCCATCTGGCATATGGGGACCGAATCAAGGTACTAAAGTCGGGAATGGAATCCCAAGATATTTACTAAAGCCAACATTATTTGTACTAAAAGTTATATAGTAGTGATTCGAGATCATGAAATATCTACTGAGGCCAGCAATAATTGTACTAAAAGTTACACAGTGGAGATTCAAGATCAGGTGAACCCACTAAAGCTTGTCTAACACCAACGTCGATTAGAAAGACAACACTGTCATATGACATAATATTCGATCTAGGGATGAGTGTAGTGTTGGTACCGGAACCTCTCGATCAGATAATTTGAAAAATACTACACTCGTACATCTTTTTCAGATTTCCATATCTGTGAAACGTGATTGTCAAGCGGTTCCAGGAAATTGATATACTCAAAAGGGTTTGATTCGGGATCCACTTGGTCATGGAAAGCATCATAACTTTGTTGGACTCCACTAGCGCTCGAGGCGATGGTCCTGGCCTTATAGTGATTAGTGACAAACCACCTGACGTGTCCACATCTTCTGACTCCATGAAAGAAATGGAGATCTTCAATATCAGCAATATCTTGAACATATTTGTACAGAATTCCTGACTGATGCGCTGCGGGTTCACTGAATCCATAGATTTTTAGAAAATTGAGTGAATATGGTTTGATGACCAGAGCAAACAAACCATAAATCTTCCACCATTCAATGAACCATTCTGGAGTGGGATCTATGTTCTCCATTGCTTCGACCATTCATCCTTCATAAAGGAAAGAAAACTGCATAGAATAAAAAAGATTAGAAGAATAATTCTACATATTCATACCTGTATAAAATGCCTCTTTCTGTTGATCAGTGTCAAAATTATCTCTGTTGAGATGGTTGTCAAATCCTCTGAAAGTTATATGACAACTTTCAATTAGATCCTCATCATCTTCACTTCTTTCAAGCATATAGATGATGCTTCCAATATGAGCCAAATAATCCAGGGCTTCAATAGCTTCATTGTTCATTCCATCCTGTATCCTTTCATTCCATAAATAAGGAATTCCCATTCTGTATCTAATTTCTTTGATAGGGAACCAATTTTCATCGTGAACCAATAATGGGGTTTCTAGATTACAACTAACCCATCCTCTTGGAGTTTCAATTTGTATGGAACTTTCATTTCTTCTGATAATATTGCAGGATAAAGAGAGGATTGAATGATCTTGCAGAAATTCCCGGCTTAACATATCTGCAAAACTGTTCTTTTCTCCTGAGATGAACTCAATGTCAAAATTATTTGGCTTAGTTGCAGTACCCATCTTACCATTGCAACATCTTCAAATTCGCATTTCTGAATTGCATACTTTAGAGCTTGACAATCGGTCTTTACAATGAACTTGGTGTAAATGACAGTCTTTGAACTTAACAATACCAAGGCAAACAACTCTGAGTTCTTTCTTCAAACTGGCCCAATTCAGCTGGTTCTTGGCCCAAAGTCCTGAAGCATATTGACAGACTTCAATCTCTTTCTTGTTGAGGGGGTTTTTCTGGCACAAAACTGCACCCCGGCCAATGTGGCTAGCATCTATCATAATGATTTTATCCCATTTTTCTTGAATAGGAGATAGAGGCTGAATTTTCCTTACTCTGTTTTTTATCCTTCGTACTGCCTGAGTACAATCACTGTTCCATGGAATTGGATTTTTCTGGAGTCTTATTCAACAACTTTCTTTCTTGTGCACAATGTTTCAAGAATTTTGAAATATAGTTCAGAGTACCAAGAAATCTCTGGAGCTGAACTTTGTCGTGAATTTCATTAGGAAAATGATCAACAAAGTTGAGACTTCTTTAGATTACCTCATATGATCCATACTGAATGTTATATCCCAAAAAGTCTATCATGGTCTTAAACAATTGTTGGCATTATGGCACAGGTTTGGAGCTATGGCACAAGTGTTGTCCTTGATGGCAACTCTCTTTGGTAACAGATCTCAGTTCAGGCATTTAGAATGAAGGAAAAGACATATATGCAGGTTCATCTAGACTAAGATGCGTATACACGCAGGTTAGACGTTTCAAAGGCGTGTATGCGTATACACGCACTTTCATGCAAGGAAAAGCACGTATATGTTGGAGAACTTACCTTTGGTCCGTGGTAGTTAGTCCTTGGTATTTGAACCTATGGTTTTGGACCATGGTACCTCGTCAGAAGTGTTGATCTCAAGTATTGGGTCCATGGTATTGGTTTATTATGGTTTTGGACCGTGGTATTGTGGAAGGCCTAAAACTATAAAAGAGGAAGGAGATCATGTGGCAAAAGATCATCTGAATTATTATTGAATATCTGAAAAAGTGCTAGATCTGGAATACTGGTAATTGGGTTATGGTGCAGATATGGATCTAAATGAAGGCGGAAACTTAGCGCAAAGAGAAGGACAAGTTCTATTGATGGGTCATAATCTTTAAGCTTGAATGATAGTATCTTTGTATGATTTTGATCTGCTATATGTGGCTCTTGCTTGATCTATAAGTTTGATAATCTGGGTTAATTAGTGTCTGAATATCTGAAAGAGCGAATTATCCTTTATAGATCTGTATGCAGGTTCAGTGAAGTGAAGGCGTGTATACACGTTGGTTTAGTGAAGCGAAGGAGCGTATACGCAGGTTGTTCCATCAATAGAAGCGTATGTACACAGGTTTCAGGTTATTAAAGCAGCGTATATCTTTTGAGTTGTGATCTAGCTGCCTCTGTTTATTGTTGCAGTGTTCTGGGTTCAGATTTGGTGTGTGGTTACTGTTACTGTGATCTGGGTACAGTCGTCAGAGAAGTGTTTGTTTTGATTCAGTTTTGATTGGTGAAAAGGTGATTGGTTGATGCAGAAATTCTTGATGTTTGATTGATGTTATTTGTGGATCCAGTTTGAAAATTTATGAAATGTGGTCCCTGAAAGAAAGAGAAGGTTGTAGCTTTCTGTAGGCCAGCACCTACATACTAGTATCTTGGCTAGTGCAAGAGCTAAGGGGGTTGTAGCTCCTTTCCAGGAGAAGCTGGAAAACAAGAGAGGGTTGTAGCTCTCTGCAGGTTGCAGCCTGCATACTGGTAAAGGACTACACTAGTACAATTGTAAAAAGAAGTTTCTAATTAAAGAGAAGATAGAGACGAATTGCAGCAGGTGGTTTTCACCCACATTGGGTTTCCACCTTATATCTTGTGTTCTTGTGTGCAATTGTCTTTCTACTCTGTTTTACTGTTTCTGGTTACTGGTTATTTGCTTCTGAAACACAGATTAACAATCAACATCAGAAAGATAAAGTAAATTAAAAAGTTTTCATTATATACGCGGGTTTCCTTCTGCATAGTTGCGTATATACGCGGGTTTAATTAACTGAAGTAGCGTACATCATTTGATTTTGAAAAAGGAATATTTGACTTGATAATACTGATTCACCCCCCCCTCTCAGTATTATTTCCAACAATTGGTATCAGAGCAGGTTCTTCAGAAGAAGCTTGATCGCTTGAAGAAAGATCTTTCATCATGAGCAACTACGAGAGGGAAGCATCAATCAGGCCACCGATTTTTGATGGGGCAAAATTCGTTTATTGGAAGGTAAGAGTTACTGCCTATCTTCAATCTCTTGGTACAGAAGTCTGGGATATCATAGATACAGGGTATACTTTTCCATCAGCAACTCCTACAGATCCGGCTGAGAAGAAGAAATATGAAACAAATGCAAAGGCGGTCAATACTCTATTAGGATGCCTATCTCAATCAGAATTTGTCAAGGTAATGCAGTTTAAATCCGCAAAAGAGATATGGGACAAGATTGTTCTGAGCTATGAAGGAGATGTAATTTAACGTCTTAAATTTCTCTACATAAATTATCAATTCGGGTATCGTAAACTGATGAAGTGTGGTGCACCATATGTGCTTAGTTAACCTTTCTCTTACTTCGTTGTTTTATAGTTTATGTTGTTTTTGGGGTTTTGTTCTTGTTGGTTTTCTAAAGTGTTTAATGCAAATGGAAATCCTATTCTAAGGTCTTAAGAATACTTTTAAAGGACAAGTATGGATAAAGATTTTAAGACAAGGCCTATGTCCCTAATGGTAACTTCCAAAACTTAGCACTTCAAAAGAACTTAAAACATGTTATTGATGGAATTAGTATTTAAACAAAAGTGTAAATATACAGCTAGTTCAATCAAAATAAAATGCAATAACCAAACAATGAGCTAGTGACTATGAGACCCAGTATCCTTGTTGCTTCAGCAGAAGGACAAGATGATTCTATCATGTCATTAGTCATTAAAAGGCTATGTGCATCACTAATCTACAATCAACTTGAAAGCAATTTATGTACAGCTAATATACAGAAGCATAACAAAATTAATGTAAAACAATAGTAATCAAAACAGCTTGTTATGTACAACTAATATACATGATGAAATAAAACGCAGCATTTAAATGACAACTGTACAGCTAATATACATGAACAGGAAAAAAAAAGTAATGCAAGAGTTAAAGGACAACTGTACAAGGCTTTAGTGAGCAGGGGCCCTCTGCCACTTATGAAATCAAAGCAAAATTGAACACACTTGCATGAATTAAAATTGCATGAATGAAAAATCTAATCTATCAAACTTGAAAGCAATCAAATAACATAATGAAATCAAAGCAAAATTGACAAAATGAAATCTACTCTACCTTACATTCTACAAAGCAATATTTACAAAATGAAATCTACTCTACCTTACATTCTAATATGCTCCATGACATCTACTTCACATCTCCTTCCATGTTGAGAACATCAAAGCTTTATTCAAATTCTTCAAAAGTACAAAGTACAACAAAGTTCTCCAAAGCTTTCAAAAGCCATCAAGGAAGAACTACAAACTTAAGAACTAGGGACTAAAGACTAACAAATGAAGGAGAGAGATCTCCTATTTATACAAAAAGATGAGAGCCATCTCATTAATGAGAATCCATGAATCTCTCCCTCTACCTCTAGAGTCCTAATCAAAATAGGAACTGATAAGACACATGTCTTCTTAGAGTTACAATACAATTAGGAGATGTGACACATATCCTCATGATCCCATGATTCTTTCCACTCAAATTCGAATTTGGCCTTGGGGTGCCACATAAGGGACTTCTAGAAGCCTTCTTTCAACCTACACATGTCAACAATCTCAACCCATTTGTTAGGTATAAGCATATGCACATTATTTTCTAATGTTTAACCACAAATTCACTTAAAAGGCTTAGAAATAATAAAGATTGGAAAAACATAAAGGTGGCCCAATGATAATGAAAGTGGGATGAATGTGGTGACATAGTAGTGAAATGGAGGTGAAATGGAGGTGATATAATGGACATAATAGTGAAAGTGTAATGGAAATGAATGACATTTTCAAGACTCAACATACCCCCTAATTGAAGTTATTGCATGTCCTCATGCAATGTATATTACATTAACTCTTTTGATCCTTGAGCTTTGGCTTAATTTTGCATGATATCATTTGATAACTTCATGTTTCTGCAAAGTGTTTCACTTGAATTGCAACATGGTTGGTTCTTGTGTTACAACCATTTTTTTTTTGTTGCCTTCTATTTTGATCTTTGAACTTTGCATAATGATATTTTGATTATTGTTGCAAAGTATATCTTTATTGGATTGCATGATGGTTGGTTCTTGTGTGACAACCATGATTTTGTTTGTATCCAATTTATCCTTTAAGCACTTTTTTTTCAAAAGCCATTGTATGCTCATAATAACAATGTAATAATTAATATATGTTGGAAGTATGTGAGCTCCTGAATATGATATGGACATGGCAAGATATGAATATGAATGTATTCCCCTCCCCCCAACTGATGGTATTGGCAATTTTATGAAATGTGGAAGAGAAATGTTTTTCCAACAATTATCATTCTAGCTTTTTATGGAATTTTATGGTCAAAAGTTAGAAAATGACGTACCTTCACTTACCCTTTGGAATGGATGAGTTGTATGTGTAGTGGCTGAAAATTTCTGATCATATTCTTCTTCAAGTGGCTGAACAAGAGGAGTCATGGATAGAGAGATAAGATGACTTTTTATTGCTTCTACTAAAACTTGCTGAATCTGCTCCAAAATGCTGAAAATAATAGTCTTCATGTCTTCAAAACTCATTGGCACAATTCCTACTATGTGAAAAGATGTTCTGATGTCAAACATCGTAGGAAATTGTTGGCTTAGTGGCCATTAATGGATGCCACTAGTCAACACGAGAACTTTCACCATTGATGACAATGAGAGTCAAGATGCCCAAACACATCTTGCTAGGTACGAATGAATTTGCTTATGTTGAGTCACCTAGAAGATCTAACGAACAAGGGACATTAATGTATTCCCATTGTTTGTCAGCATGAGGACTTGCCATTAAGGCATGCAAGCCTCAAGGTGTTTTTACAAAGAACTTAGACTCAAAGGACTATGGACTCAATAATTTGCATTGAAGCAGGGCTTATTTGCTGAATGAAAATGACAGGAAATGGAAGATGGAAATGGAGAGTAGAAATGGCAATGGGCAATAAGCATATGAATGAGCCTCTTGCTTTTATTTGTGGGTTATGAATGGACAAAAAGAGATGGAAAGTGTATGTGAATGTAAATGGAAAATATGGAGTGAAATGAGGTGAATGGTTTATTATGAAGTATGGATGTGATGGATGGATGTGATGGAGACAATAGCATCTGAAAGTTTTTCAAGTGTTTGGATCTGATTTTGCATCAGCATATTTCCTCTTTGTTGCTGATCATCCTCTTATGAAACAAATTGGTCTCTTAGAGAGACACCATTCTCTTGTAGTCATTTGTCCTTCCTCTTGGAACCTGCAAAAAACTAATACTTCTTCTGCAATGGAATGTAAGATTATCAAAGGAGAGAGGTGATCAATCTCTCTAGTTATGATATTTACACACAAAACAAAGAATTTGTATTAATGAAACAAGTTCTCAAAGGAAAAATCAAAAGAATTTATACCTGCTTTGAAATTAGTGCCTCAAGTTGATGTTGCTTCTTTTCAGCAATTTATTTCATTATTTTCCATTTCAAACTCAGATGATAGATTTCTATTTCTGTAGATCTTGTTGAGATATTTCCAATGGTACTTAAATCATCAAAATCTGATTTTGTATGAAAAAGTTAGGTTGATTTGAACAATGAGGTTTTTTCTGGCTGCGGAATTGGAGAACAGCTGCGAAATTGGACTTTAGTTGCAGAATGTGCACGGTTCTGTAGCTAAAAATCTTGAATACAAAGTTAGCTATTCATCTTTCATCATCAGTCCAAAATTAATCAATACCTTCAGAAAAGTGAGCAAATAACTTGTTCATTTCATTGATTCAAAATTATTATTTTTTTCTTGACATGTAGCGACTTAGTGTGGCGACTTTGTGATAACACTCAACTTGACTTCCCTTTGACCGGGGTCTTTTTCATCAAATTTGACCGAATGAATAGGACACCATCCATGTACTGACATTCCCCTAGCTACCCATGTGGCTTGTTTTGCTTGATGACACCTGCAACCTAGAGTTTAACAAAACAACTGCGGAAAGTTGAGCCAGCTGCGGAAAGTTGAGCCAGCTGCAGAAAGTGGCTGGAACAGTCAACCGATTTTTTTTTTTATTGTCTGCATTTAGGAACTCTGTGAATGGAGCAAAATAGTTTTATTGATGGAGTTATAATTTGACAAACGGCCTATAACCATGATCATAACTATTTGGCCATTTCATAGACTTAGGCCCTTTCGGTTCTGCCCTTAATAACCGACCCATCCTTTCCTCTATTTAAAATTCAACCTGAAATTCAACTGCGTGTGATGGTTTAAAGGAGGTAAGATGACTATGTTGCAAGGTTTATGGAAGAATAATGACTGAAAATGGAAGATGGATAGGGGTACGGGAGTGTTGAGGAGCTGTAAGCAGAAATAGAGGATGAATAGCTGAGATGAATTCACAAAATGAAATGGAGACGTAGCGAACAAGGTGCAGCTTTAACACAATGGTATGGTAGGGAAGTGGAGTTGGAATTTTTGAACTGAACGGCTGTGTGAGAAACGTTTACACGTTGATGAAATGGTTGCACAAAATACGGTGGAGAGGAGCCGTATGAGTTTTAAACACCTCTTTGTTGCTGGTCGTGAAACTGAAACACAATCACACGTTGCATGGGACTGTTAGTTATTAAACACATGTAATTAAGCTTGAATAACAACACATGCAATCCCTATTTGGATTTCTCTTCCTCAGGCACGCGGAATTGAATCACACATCAAACTATCAGTGAATTAACTCAAAATCCGTTTTTCTTCACGCGGCGGCAAAAATGAGGCTCCAAAGAACCGAGGATTTCTCCCCGACCGCCACAAATTTCTTCAAACGGTTTCTGGGTTATCTAATTGACCCATCTAGAAAAAAAACCCATGTTTTATTTTCTTGAAATTCGTCTCTGTTTGGGCAAATCAAACGATTGAAGTTAGACGTTTTTTCAGCTATTACGTTTTTCTGAGTTTTACTGTTCTGCATTATTACAAATTGTTGCATTCGGCCTTCTGGTTTGATTTGCTGTGTAATTGCCTTAGTTGTGCTTGTCACTAATGGTGGTCCACCTTCACGGAGCGGGAGTGAACAGTCCACAAGTTGATTATGCTGACAGTCCAAAAAAAAAATGAATGCACAGAACAGTACACACATCTTGTTGCATATTGATAAATGGCATGGCATGGGCAGGAAGGACAAACATGATTGATTGGCTTAATTGATAGGATTACAGGGCCAGCGGAAGTAGACACGATAGTCTCCCATCTAACAAGCTACCCCTCCCTCGAAGAGTTTTTTTTTTTTTTTTTTTATCTCTCTCAGATGGATTACATTGGATGTTGATGTACCTCGCCTGCAGATTTGATTATGGATTAGAAAGGGTGCTTTGAGGTGAACGCTGAAGAGAGACAGGGCATGGAACTTAGCTTTAGAGGAAGTGACACACCTGGAGTGTTATCTCCAAAAATGCATGATTCGGTCTTCAAACAAGGAGCTCAACACCTGAAATAAATTTCAGCCTCTAAAAAGAAATGCCGAGGCCCCATGGATTCTACAAGTTTGCATTCACCTCCTCATTGTTACCTAATCATTTTAACATTCGATTCCCCTTTTTTCTCACATATACAGTGCATTTTTTTTAATGTTGCAGGTTTATTTTAGGCCAAAGCTTGATCAAGGAGGCAGATTTTTTTTATTTTTTTTTTGAAGCCACAGTGAAAGCTAAGAATGGAGATAGCTATAGATTGCTTTTCTTTTTTTTTTCTTCTCTGAAATTGTAAAATTTTATAAAAAGGATTAATGATTTTCAATTTCAAGCAGCAAATACTTCAATAAAAACATGCTAAAAACAAGACTTTGACTGAGGTCCTAGGCTGGTTTTTCATCGATCTGAGCTGAGTGACTAGGATAGGATCCATCTCAGGATGATTCTGGAGATGCCCATGTGGTCTATTTCTTTATTGGACGCCTGTAACCTGCGAAACCTTGAAACAACTGCGGAATTCTCAGCTAGCTGCGGAATCATGGCAGTTTCCGCAGCTAAGTTGCAAAACCTTATTAAAACAGGATACAGTGTTTTGAAGACCACTACAAACCATAACCAGACAAGTTTGGACAATTTGAACCTATCAAAGTAGTTGAGTTTCATTTTTTTTTTTTCATTTTTTTTTTTATTGAATCAATTCAAATGTTGAAGTTTATTTTGTCTCCTTTTTTTCTTTTTTTACATAATAATTCTTTTTCTGATCCTCCAGATCACACAAAGTGCAAGAGGAGAGCATACTCAAGAATTATTAACTTTTTTTTTTTTACATAACAATCATTTTTCTGATCCTCGAGATCACACAAAGTGCAGGAGGAGAGCATACTCAAGAATTGTTAATTTTTTATTTTTTTTTTCAGATGTAAGAAATAAGGTCTCCTAATTACACTTCCCCGGCAACGGCGCCAAAATGTCTAGTCAATTTAACGTCTTAAATTGCTCTACATAAATTATCAATCCGGGTATCATAAACTGATGAAGTGTGGTGCACCATATGTGCTTAGTTAACCTTTCTCTTACTTCGTTGTTTTATAGTTTATGTTATTTTTGGGGTTTTGTTCTTGTTGGTTTTCTAAAGTGTTTAATGCAAATGGAAATCCTATTCTAAGGTCTTAAGAATACTTTTAAAGGACAAGTATGGATAAAGATTTCAAGACAAGGCCTATGTCCCTAATGGTAACTTCCAAAACTTAGCACTTCAAAAGAACTTAAAACATGTTATTGATGGAATTAGTATTTAAACAAAGTGTAAATATACAGCTAGTTCAATCAAAATAAAATGCAATAACCAAACAATGAGCTAGTGACTATGAGACCCAGTATCCTTGTTGCTTCGGCAGAAGGACAAGATGATTCTATCATGTCATTAGTCATTAAAAGGCTATGTGCATCACTAATCTACAATCAACTTGAAAGCAATTTATGTACAGCTAATATACATAAGCATAACAAAATTAATGTAAAACAACAGTAATCAAAACAACTTGTTATGTATAGCTAATATACATGATGAAATAAAACGCAGCATTTAAATGACAACTGTACAACTAATATACATGAACAGGAAAAAAAGAGTAATGCAAGAGTTAAAGGACAACTATACAAGGCTTTAGTGAGCAGGGGCCCTCTGCCACTTATGAAATCAAAGCAAAATTGAACACACTTGCATGAATTAAAATTGCATGAATGAAAAATCTAATCTATCAAACTTGAAAGCAATCAAATAACATAATGAAATCAAAGCAAAATTGACAAAATGAAATATACTCTACCTTACATTCTACAAAGCAATATTTACAAAATGAAATCTACTCTACCTTACATTCTAATATGCTCCATGACATCTACTTCACATCTCCTTCCATGTTGAGAACATCAAAGCTTTATTCAAATTCTTCAAAAGTACAAAGTACAACAAAGTTCTCCAAAGCTTTCAAAAGCCATCAAGGAAGAACTACAAACTTAAGAACTAGGGACTAAAGACTAACAAATGAAGGAGAGAGATCTCCTATTTATACAAAAAGATGAGAGTCATCTCATTAATGAGAATCCATGAATCTCTCCCTCTACCTCTAGAGTCATAATCAAAATAGGAACTGATAAGACACATGTCTTCTTAGAGTTACAATACAATTAGGAGATGTGACACATATCCTCATGATCCCATGATTCTTTCCACTCAAATTCGAATTTGGCCTTGGGGTGCCACATAAGGGACTTCTAGAAGCCTTCTTTCAACCTACACATGTCAACAATCTCAACCCATTTGTTAGGTATAAGCATATGCACATTATTTTCTAATGTTTAACCACAAATTCACTTAAAAGGCTTAGAAATAATAAAGATTGGAAAAACATAAAGGTGGCCCAAAGATAATGAAAGTGGGATGAATGTGGTGACATAGTAGTGAAATGGAGGTGAAATGGAGGTGATATAATGGACATTGTTACGCAATAATTTGTCACCATCCCTGTTACTCCTCTTGTCGTACTTTGGAGGACTTATCCCGGGAGTTATAAGAAGTGACAAAGTCTAAAAACACTTGCATTATGTTCCCCTGAGTGTGTACTTCATGTTTCCTGAAGACACTTTATGCAAATTACCCCTAAAAGTGCTCTTTTTCCAGTGGCGCGAGTTCCCAGTGTCCCACCCGCGCCAATCATGAAGATCCTCAAAAAGGGGCGCGACCATTGGCGCTCTGTCTTAGAACAATGCCCGCGCCAGTCAAATTTAGTAATGTTTTTTTGCCAAAAGCACGACTGTATGATTTTTCCTCCCAGATCATGAGCTCCTTTTGGGAAAAATCCATCTGATAAAGCTCGAGAGTCATCATATCTATCCACAGTAGCTTTTCATGGATGTTGCCAATTCACAATAGGTGTCCCGGTTCATCGTATCCTCCTCCCTTCTTCACCTATATAAGCTTGTCCTTATGCATTGGACAGGCTAGTTCCAAGAGTTTAGTTCTAGAGTTTGACAAGTTTGCTAGTGGGAGTTCTGAGTTCTGGGAGTGAGTTCTGAAGTGCTAGAGTTCTTGAGTTAGAGATAGTGAAGCATAGAGAGGTGATGCTGCTGATTGCAAGACACACATAGCTGCCCGCCCAGACAGAGGAGAGGTTCAGCGTCAGAACCTTGGTTGTACTCTTCTCTATTTATCATTAATAATAGAAGACTACTATTATGGTTCCACTTTCATCGTTTACATGGTGTTTGATGTAAAGTTATGTCCTTTCTGACTGACATATAATTGCCTATATCAGATTTCACGCTTGTGTTTGTAACGTTCCTTATATGTGCAGGTGTCTGTTCGCGAGGATAGCGAAGGATTGTGACTGGCCAGGACCAGGGAACGAAGGTGGCTCCGCTTCATCAACACTAGCGTTGGACCCCAAGTAGGTCCTTCTTTACCTTTTTGTTATTTGCAGTTAGGAACCTGCATAGTAGCTTTGATTGATTGTCGCTAGACCCCTGTTGGGCTAGTGGGGTCGCTTCTGTCCGCAGAAGGGATTTGCCTATCCGACAATTTGGCGACTCCACTGGGGAATAAGCTATTTGTCTTGCATGTTAATTTTCTCTTGCTTGCTTGAGCCTATGAGCTTTCTGGGTCAGTTGTGAGCTTGTTTTTTACTGTTTGATCCATCTGAATACTGTCAGCCCGACCTGAGGTCGTGGTATTTATTTTTTTAAGCTGCCAAACTTAGTTGGCGCGGTTTTTCATCCAACAGTCGCGCCAGTTGGCGCAGGTTGCAGACTGACAGTCGCGCCAATCGACTGTTAGCGCAAGTTGCAGGCTGACAGTCGCGCCAGCTCTGTGATTTTTTGCCTGTATGATTGGTTGGAAGCTCTTTTAGCTCAAATTGTTGGTTTTTATATTTTTCACAGTGTCTGGAAGTGTGTTGGACCTCTGGTTGACTGGTTGTGCCTTGATCCTTCAGTTGTTTGAGTGATTCACTTCTAGCCTGTTTGAAGCTTACTCCACTTCATCACATGGTCCATTGAAAAGTCTCTGTGTTCTTCCTTGGTTTGTCTTGGTTTTTCAGAATTGGTCATATTTCTATCAAGTGAATTCTGTTTATATCTCTTAAATTTGCTTGCATGCATCATGTCATCTTAAAGGAAGGAAAAACAAAAAATCTTTTGCATTATATTAGTTAGCTTTTTTTATTTATTGCTTTTAAAAAGAAAAAGAAAAGAAAAATTTCCATTCCTTGTTATTAGCTGCATTAGGATATTTGTTTTTGCTGAGCGATCACTTCGTTTGTGAAAAAATCTCCACTTTCCTATAGATAGGATTCATTGAATGGAATGATTTATTTTTGGCATGTAGTTTGCATTTAGCAAGTTTATGAGAGATCACATACGGTAGGACCAAAAACTGAAACATAATTCAAGATAAACTTTAAAATCAATTGAATGAACATAACAACGCATTGGAACCTAACGTGAACCCTCTAGAGGTCTAGGTAGAGACGTGTTCCGGTGTCTTTAAACCTGGTAGTTTATCGTCGAGTGGTTGGGTGATTCCTCCACGGTGAAACGATAGGTGCCAATACGGACTGTGCTCCCACGTACCGTCGCGTATATATTGGGGGACCCCACTAGGCTATTAACCTTTATCCATAGGAAGCCGAGTCTGCCGCCTTACAAGCTGTAATGCACTGAACACAGCATTCGGGAAGATTGACTGCAGTACGGGAAGTCCTTGGTTTTCATCTGATTGCCATGGTGTATAAGCAGTTTTATGGATTGTTTGGTAAACCCCTTGCCTAGTTCTCCAGAGCAGTCGCTTTTGATCCTTTTCGGACTCCCTAAATGAAAAGGTACCAGTGAGCATCTTGTCACTTCGTGCTCATTAAACATTCGAAGGAGACTAGAGTCATCTTTTATCCTTTTCTCGACTCTTAAAAAATGAAAAGGTCAAGTTTAATGTCTTAAAATTTATTTGCCTACGATAACATTTACCCAATTAGATTTTGTGTGCGTTAGTCTGAGTAGGATTCTGTTCTCGCTAAAATGGCATCCTTCTCTCGGTCCACCGGCCAAGGTGTTCCCCCTGATGGAAACCCTAGTCCACTTCCTTCTAGTGGAAATGTCGGTGTTCAGTATATCGCAACTTTGTCTTTACCCGGGATAACCATCGGTTTGCCCGTATGGTTGTTTTCAAACTCGGTGGTCTCAAGTGTGATAACTCCTGTTCCACCACCACCTCCTGCACCCGAACAACATCATGTTGATTCCAAGGTGAACCCTTCCCCTTCTGTGCCTACTGTTGCGTCCTCATCTTCTACTTCGCTTGGTGAACCTCTGGATTCAAGTAACCAGGTGGCTAAGGAGAAGAAGAAGAAGACGAAGAAGAAGAAGACTCCTAAACGAGAGGCTAAAACTATAACTCGAGTCGAGCCACCTTGTGCTCCTCCGCGGAAGGTCAAATTTCCTTGTAAGTTGTGCAAGGAAGACCATCTTCTCCACGATTGTCCTGGCATTCCCAGGGTTTTAGAAGTATGGTCTCACGATCCAGACTGCCCTGCCTCGCCCTCTGGAGATCATGGCGATGTTACCTTATCACCTGCAAAGGTTAAGGGAAAAGGGAAGATTCGATTCCCCTGTAAGCTTTGTGAAGGCAATCATCCCCTTCACCTTTGTCCATTCATGGATAAAGCCTCCATTGTGTTGGGAAGTCTTACAGCTCCCTCACCCCAACTACCCATTGGCTATCAACGTCTCTCTACAGTCGCAGATCGTTCCCTTGTTGACAAAGAGATCGACCAAGATTCCTCTCTTGTCCAGCCTCCTCTTCCTAAACCTGGCTCTCCTAAGCCTGTTCCAGACCAACCATTGGTCGGAAAGAGTGTCGAATCGAGTTCACCACCCGATCACTCTGTTTCAGAAGAGCATCATGTTCTTCTCGTCTCCTCAGATTCTCCTGAGTCCGAAAATGACTCTCCTACCCCAGCTGTTTCCAAGAGTTCTGCTTCGGTCCCTTTAGAGCAGGGGGGCAATCATACGATTCCCCCGCCAAGTAATTCAGTCGTTTCCTTCGACTGGAGACCTTTGACTTCCTTCCGCCTACCATCCCATGTGCCTTTCTGGGTCACGGTACACGCCTATGACAAGGCAATACCTGGCACTGTTTTGGATGAGGGGGCATCTGTTAGTCTTATGTCTGCCACTATTTGGCAAGCTTTGGGTTCCCCACAGCTTGTGCCAGTCACATCGAATCTGACGGCTTTTGACGGAAGAACTAGCCAACCATTAGGGATCCTTCCGAAGTTACCTGTTACTTTGGGAGGTAAAATCGTCTATATAGACGTAATGGTTACCCAAGGTGCTTTAGATTTCAGTCTTCTCCTTGGCCGCGACTATGTTTATGCCATGGGGGCCCTTGTCTCTTCACTTTTCCGTGTGGTTTGCTTTCCACACGATGGAAGAATTGTGACTATCGATCAATTATCGTTCGTTCGTCCACGGGTCCCCCCTGCGCAGTCGTTTCATCCACTAGTTGCATCTGCCCCACTGCAGGTCAACTACGTGGCCACCTATCCCGTGCCCGTAACTAGCGATGCCGCTGTCGTGCATAGTGTCCTGGGGGCATTGGGCCCTGACTTCCGAGATGTTGTCCTTCCACCGGAAGTGGCACTCTTGGAAGCCCCGACTTCCTGTTCATTATGATGAAGTTCGGTTCGGAGCATAGTTTGTTTTCTTGTGTCAAGCTCCCTAAAAATTGAAACTAGGCGTCCGAGCATAGTTCCTGATCTTGTGTCAAGCTCATTAAAAAATGAAATAAGGGTTATGAGGATAGTTCTTTTACTGTGTCAACCTCATTCAAAAATGAAACAACTCCCTTTCCAAATCGAGTCTTTTGATTAAGATCTCGTAAAATACAAGTCGAGTCTTTCATCGATCTCGAGAGGGAACCTTCATTCCATCCACTCCGTGAATGCCATGAAGCTTGGGGGGCATGTACCTCGATTTGCGTTATTATGATGGGGGCATGCGAGCCTATAACAAGCATAGTTTTTCGTTTCAAGCTTGTGTAAACATGAAACCGAATCCAAGCAGAGTTCTCCATGGTTCAAGCTTGTGTAAAAATGAACCCATACTTGATTTACATCCCGTGATTGCCTTTTATCTGCTAAATTCTGCTAGATGAGCCTTGGTTGTTTCATTCCATCGCCACCATCTCTTTGGCCGATCATATGCTTTCATTTGGTTGTTTATCCTTTCCTGAGGAACCGCAGCGATGAGTGGTTTCATTAGCCAGCCTCTTGACCATTACATGTTTTGAGAAGTTCCACCATTACCGGAACCAGTTGCTACCCTTTATACCACTCGTTCCTTCAGGACGAGTCGCCTTTACGCTCTTTTCTGACTCGTAAAATATGAAAAGATTGCCGAGTATTTTTCCTTTTTGACTCGTTAAAGAGAATAAAAATGGAGGTCCGCTTTAAGCTCTTTTTCTGACCATTTAAAGAGAAAAGATTGCCGAGTTACTCCTCTTAACTCGTTAAACGTTAATAAGGGGCGGTCGTTTTAAGTTCTTTTTGTCGACCGTTAAAACGCAAAAAGATTACCGGGTTTTTTCGTTTCAAACTCGTTAATGGTCATGAAACGACGTGTTTTTGACCGCTTTTTTACTTTTTCGGGTCAGGAACACTATTTACGAAAAGTACTCCTCGATCGTAATGGTCGGGCGGTTCTTTCGAGCATTGTTTTATACTTTTTCGGGCTCGGGAGACACAACTCTACGAAAAAGGACACCCCTGGAATTTCCTTTTCTGCTGTCTTTTCAAACTCTCTAAACATGAAAAGACGCCGAGTTCTTCCTTTGTCAGACTCGTAAAAACCTGATGACATCGGACACACCTCAAGCATATGCTACCCCCATCAAGCTTGTTAAAAATAACTGGGGTACTCGCCAGAAATGGTGGGGTAAAAGAAAATTTTGGAACCATAACCATTGTTGTGTCGGCAGTATGTCGCTCTTGAACATGGCACTCATCTGTTTTCATGTCTAGGTGGGGATATCTCATCTCATTTTTTCACTGGCTTCCATGAATTTGGGTAATCCTATTTGACCTCTCATCTGCTCATTGCCTCGTCATCATGACCTCTGATCCATTGATGTCAAATACTGCCAATTCCACTATCGTGCCGCCGATATGTTCAAGAGAAGTTGACCTCTGAAAAGAAACAACTTCAATCTGATAGTTCACATTTGCAACATTATCTCTCTATCTCGTGTCGATGATGTGGGAAACATTATGGCCCACCTTCGATCAAGGTCACTTCCTGTTGACTCCAGCTCATTATCCAGGAAGATGATCTAGAGACTCCCTTCCGGTGCCTTGGAGCCTACATGCCTTCATGGCAGGTTGTTTGTGTTCGACGTGAGGTTTTTCATCATTGGCCTCCGATCGAATGATTCTACGGGTGTTCGACATCAGCTCATTAATTCGCACGCCGTAGATTGCACCTATAGTACCTTGAGGGCCATTGTCGTTATTGGTGGTACCTCTCGCGTTTGTTAACAGTTTCCACTATCGACTGGTAATCAGACGATGTTCATGCATGTTCGACTTTAGCTCATATATTCGCATGCTTGAACTTGTACTCTTGTTCGGGTCGAGATGGAGCGCAAGACCCTGGATTGTGTCTGTTGTAATCCAGGCGTGATTCTTGATACATGACTCATTCACTGGATGGCTGCGACCATACCTGAGTCAATTCATTGATCCTAACTAGATGGCTGCGTCCATACTATGGATCTAGATTGTTTATGTACTCTCTTATGGATGGCTGCGACCATACCATGTACATCATGTAATTGAACTATCAGTCATATTTCTCAATGCAGATCCTCGGCGGCAGCTATATGTGTTCTTGTGTGTTCTTGTAAAGCATTTCACCCCTCTCTACCTCTCGGACTTCATGCTTTAGGGGGCATCTGTTACACAATAATTTGTCACCATCCCTGTTACTCCTCTTGTCGTACTTTGGAGGACTTATCCCGGGAGTTATAAGAAGTGACAAAGTCTAAAAACACTTGCATTATGTTCCCCTGAGTGTGTACTTCATGTTCCCTGAAGACAATTTCTGCAAATTACCCCTAAAAAGTGCTCTTTTTCCAGTGGCGCGAGTTCCCAGTGTCCCACCCGCGCCAATCATGAAGATCCTCAAAAAGGGGCGCGACCATTGGCGCTCTGTCTTAGAACAATGCCCGCGCCAGTCAAATTTAGTAATGTTTTTTTGCCAAAAGCATGACTGTATGATTTTTCCTCCCAGATCATGAGCTTCTTTTGGGAAAAATCCATCTGATAAAGCTCGAGAGTCATCATATCTATCCACAGTAGCTTTTCATGGATGTTGCCAATTCACAATAGGTGTCCCGGTTCATCGTATCCTCCTCTCTTCTTCACCTATATAAGCTTGTCCTTATGCATTGGACAGGCTAGTTCCAAGAGTTTAGTTCTAGAGTTTGACAAGTTTGCTAGTGGGAGTTCTAAGTTCTGGGAGTGAGTTCTAAAGTGCTAGAGTTCTTGAGTTAGAGATAGTGAAGAATAGAGAGGTGATGCTGCTGATTGCAAGACACACATAGCTATCCGCCTAGACAGAGGAGAGGTTCAGCGTCAGAACCTTGGTTGTACTCTTCTCTATTTATCATTAATAATAGAAGACTACTATTATGGTTCCACTTTCATCATTTACATGGTGTTTGATGTAAATTTATGTCCTTTCTGACTGACATATAATTGCCTATATCAGATTTCACGCTTGTGTTTGTATCGTTCCTTATATGTGCAGGTGTCCGTTCGCGAGGATAGCGAAGGATTGTGACCGGCCAGGACCAGGGAACGAAGGTGGCTCCGCTTCATCAACACTAGCGTTGGACCCTAAGTAGGTCCTTCTTTACCTTTTTGTTATTTGCAGTTAGGAACCTGCGTAGTAGCTTTGATTGATTGTCGCTAGACCCCTGTTGGGCTAGTGGGATCGCTTCTGTCCGCAGAAGGGATTTGCCTATCCGACAGACATAATAGTGAAAGTGTAATGGAAATGAATGACATTTTCAAGACTCAACAAGATGATCAGGTAAAACGAGCAAAACTTCAAACCCTCAGGATTCAGTATGAAAATCTCAGGATGTATAATGATGAAAGTGTGGCTAACTATTTTCTTCGTGTAGATGAGATTGTTAATTGTATGAAAAATTTGGGTGAAGAAATAAAAGAGGCTGTTGTGGTTGAAAAAGTTCTAAGATCTTTGTCCCCTAGGTTTGAATCTAAAGTTTCTGCAATAGAAGAAAAATAGAATCTACAAAACCTTAAAATGTCACAGCTGCACGGAATTCTAACTGCTTATGAAATGAGGAAAGGAGGTCCATCAGACAGGAGAGATGCTGCCTTCAATGCTTCAGGAAAAGGAGAGTACTATGAGTCAGGACACGTGTTAGAAGAAGAAGAAGAATCAAATTTTGTTAGAAATCTTCAACGGGGTACTGGAAGATTCAGAGGTAAGTTACCTTTCAAATGCTTTGCTTGTGGAAGAGTAGGTCACTATGCTGCCAAATGTACTCATAAGGATAAGATTGACAAGGGAAAGGAACCTGTTAGATGGAACAAGAAACAGAATGCAAATAAGAAAAGCTATTACACTCATGAAGACAATTATGGACTATCAAATAGTGATGAAGATGAACGAGGTAATAACTATAAACTTTTAATGGCTTTTGAAGATGATGATTACATGGATGCTATAGATGTGGATGGCTTTTATGAAGATATTTCTAGACTCAAGACATGTTTAGAAGAAAAGAATGTGATCATTGATACTCTGCAATTTCAACTTGATGAAAAAGAAAAATTTCTTGAGAAGTTAGAATGTGAAATTGTTGGCCTTAGAAAAGAAATTGAGAAAACAAAGGCTCCTAATCTTAAATTTGTTAAAGGATCTGAAACTCTGGATGAGATTATCAATGTACAACGTTCTCCACTAATCAAGACAGGTCTGGGGTATAATGGAGAAACATCTCGAGCATCCACCTTAAAGAGTTATCTCAATGTAGCAAGAAGGAATGAGCAAAAGCCCAATGGAGATCACCAGGTAAAACAGGGACGAATTCATCAAGAATAAACAAATACTACCAGGTAAATCAGAGGCAATCCACCTTAAGGATGAACAAAAGCTACAACCAACCATAGGTAAAATCTTCTCAATTTGCCTCAAGAATGGATGACAATAGAAACTACAATCATTTGGCAGGTAGATTTGATAATCGCAGAAGTTTCTTCAATGGCCAATGTTTCTCTTGCCATAACTTTTGCCACAAAGCAGCTCAATGTGTTGCCTATAAAACAATCATGACTAGAGAAGCTCAAAAACAAAGAAATATGACTGGGATCACGAAAAGGACTTATAACAACTTTTCGGCCCTTGAAAATGAAATTGAATGTTCTATTCGTAATAACTTTGGTCATGAAGATTCTGAATGCAGGAGCAAGTTTTGGCAGACAACGGAACAAGCCTCAAGTACCAGAACATGGAGAATAAAGGAACCACAACCAAAAATATGTGGGATAGCTTTTTATGCAGAAGGACAGGAAAATCAATGGTACATCGATAGCGGATGTTCGAAGCATATGACAGGTGATAAAGAAAAACTTGAATCATATACTGCTTTAGAAAAGGGAAAGAAAGTTTCTTTTGGAAATGATACTCCTGCAGCCATACAAGGAAAGGCACTGCTCAGTTGAAAGAAAAGGTCAAAACTGGAAATGTTTTGTATGTTGATGGCTTGAAGCATAATCTACTGAGTTTCAATCAGATGTGCGATCAAGGAACCGAGGTAATATTTCGATCAAATGGATGTAGTGTTCGTGATCTTGATACAGGAAAAACAGTGATCAAAGGCAGAAGAACTCCAAATAATCTATACATATTTGAAGAGGGACAACAACAATGCTATTTGAGAAAGGATGATGAACACTGGTTATGGCACCGGAGGTTGGGTCATCTAAGCTTTTCACAAATAAGGAAAGCATGCAAGTACCAGGCAGTGCATGGTCTTCCAGATATCAAAATTCTAGACAACGCCATATGCAAATCATGTCAGTTTGGTAAGCAAACCAGAACTAACTTCCCTGAGAAGGAAGGATCAGCCAGCAGGCCTCTTGAACTAGTCCATACAGATGTATGTGGTCCATTTAGGACAAGGTCACCTCGAGGAGAAGAATACTTTATATTATTCATTGACGACTTCTCCAGGATGGTTTGGTTAGGACTTATGAAGCACAAAGACAAAGCATTCGAAAAATTCAAATCCTTCAAAGCCTTGGCCGAAAACGAATCAGATCACAAAATTAAGTGCCTCAGGTCCGACAAAGATGGAGAATTTACCTCAAATGAATTTTTCGATTTCTGTGAAGAACATGGAATAAGAAGGGAATTCTCTACAGCTAGGAATCCTCAGCAAAATGGAGTGGTGGAAAGGATGAACAGAACGGTCCAACAAATGGCTCGTGTTATGCTTGATGAGTCTGGAACTCCTGCAACCTTCTGGTGTGAAGCTGCATTTGCTGTGTTTGTTATTCTCAACAAAACAAATGTCCGAGTGAATAGCACTCAAACTCCTCATGAGCTCTGGTATGGTGAGACTCCTTCGGTAAAGCATTTCAAAATTTTTGGAAGCAAATGCTATATTAAGAATAATGATGAACAACTTGGCAAACTTGAACCTAGAGCAGATGAAGGCATTCTCCTTGGTTTTTCTCCCCACAACAAAGCATATAAGTGTTACAATAAAAGACTTGGAAGAATTGTTGACAGCATTGATGTAGTGGTTGATGAAAAAGGATACATTCCTAGGCAAGTAAATTATGAAAATATCGAAGAGGATGAAGACTATTTCCAAATCAGACTGATGAAGAAGAAGAACCTCAAGAGGCACCAGAAACACAGATAAGGATAGAAGAGAAGACTCCATCCAGGTACGTTCAGAAGAATTATCCAGAATCTCAGATTTTGGGACAGAAAGAGGCAGGTGTACAAACAAGAAGAACAATTGCAGAAGCCTAAAGCTATTTAGCATTTCTCTCCTCCACTGAACCTCAAAATGTAAAAGAGGCATGCGAGGATGAATGCTGGGTCAAGGCAATGGATGAAGAACTTGAGCAGATCGAAAAGAATAACACTTGGGAGTTGGTTCCTAGACCAAAAGATAAGAATGTCATAGGGACAAAATGGATCTTCAAAAATAAGTTGAATGAAAATGGGGAAGTAATTAGAAACAAGGCCAGACTTGTTTGTAAAGGGTATGCTCAACAAGAAGGAATAGACTTTGAAGAAACTTTTGCTCCTGTTGCAAGACTTGAGGCCATCTGAATGTTCCTTGCTCTCTCAAGCTTTCAGAAGTTCAAAGTATTTCAAATGGACGTGAAATCAACCTTTCTGAATGGAGATTTAGAAGAAGAAGAATACATTGAGCAGCCAGATGGTTTCATTCTTGGGAATGATCCAAATCTTGTATGCAGATTGAAAAAGGCTCTCTATGGTCTTAAACAAGCTTCAAGGGCTTGGTACTACCGTTTGGACAAATACCTTCATCAACAAGGTTTTTCAAAAGGATCAGCAGATAGCAATCTTTATATAAAAATTGAAAATGACAAATTGCTAATACTTGTTGTGTATGTAGATGATATTATCTTTGGCAGCAATGAAGAAGCTATGAGTCAAAGCTTTGCCTTGGTGATGCAGAAAGAATTCAAAATGTCTTTGCTTGGAGAACTGACATACTTTCTTGGATTGCAAATCCAACAAAATGAAGGCGGTATCTTCTTATCTCAAACCAAGTACCTCAAGCAGATTCTGAAGAAGTATGGCATGGAAGATTCGAAACCAGTATGTACCCATATGGTTACAGGATGCAGTCTCAGTGAAAATGATGAATCAGCAGCAGTACATCAACCAACCTATAGTTCTATGATTGGAAGTCTACTTTATTTGACAGGTTCCCGACCAGACATCATGCATGCAGTAGGAATAGTTGGAAGATTTCAGGCAAATCCAAAGGAAACTCATCTTCAGGCAGTGAAGAGAATTTTCAAGTATCTTCAAGGAACTCAAAACTATGGCTTATGGTATCCCAGAGATACAGATCTCACTCTTCATGCTTATACAGATGCAGATTGGGCTAGAAGCATGGATGATAGGAAGATCACAAGTGGTGGTGCATTCTTTATGGGTTCCAGATTAGTATCTTGGTTCAGCAAGAAACAGAGTTCGATTGCTTTATCTACAACTGAGGCAAAATATGTGGCTGCTGCATCTTGTTGCACTCAACTTCTTTGGATGATGCAAACCTTGCAAGACTTTCAAATCACTTGTACACCACCTATCTCCATCTTATGTGATAATACAAGTGCAATCGGCATTTCAAAGAACCCAGTTATGCATTCAAAGACCAAGCACATACCGATCAAGTATCACTTTCTCCGGGAACAAGTGTTGGAACAAAAGGTCAAATTGGAGTATGTTCCTTCTAAGGAACAAGTTGCTGATATTCTCACCAAACCATTGCCCAGGGAGACATTTGAATACCTCAGACAGAAGCTGGGAGTAGTTGATGCATCATCTTGCTGTTAAAACTTGTCTGTTTCATAGAAAAATGGGTGTACGCGAGTTGCCTGAGGAGGATCAGTGTACATACACCGGTTTGTGCAGAGACAGTCGCGTATATGGAGTTTTGATGGATATCAGTAGGGACAGGCTCTGGTTGAAGGTATTCTGATATGGGTCTGACAGAGATGATCCAGCACAGGTTCAGGGGGAGCAGATAATCTTCTAATAATGCATTGTTGGCATTATCTTAGAATCTTTTGGTTCTAGTTCACAGCTGTTGTTGGTTTCAGGTGGAACAGAGGCAGAGGGAGAACAGAAGGAAATCTTGCTTGCTGATCTGAATGGTGATTAACAGATGCTGTTGCTATCAGTTATTGGTGACTTTCATAAGTCTTGTTCTAGATATTTCATCTCTATGTCATGTATCTCTTTTGTGGTATCTCTTTTATGGCATCAAGGTCATGTAACGGCTTATTTTGGTTTCCCCACTATGCCTGGGATGAACATGTAATGAACTTGGTTGTCATATGTAAATTTCTTATGTATCCCCACTTGGTTGGGTGATGGATGTATGTATTGAGTCTTTTGGTGATCGGAAGGTCTTTTATGATGTATAAGTCATGGTTCTTCTTGAAAACATCTTTTGCAGATCTTGCCTACAGTCAGGGGGAGCATGGTCAGCACAGCAGGGCAGAAATTTCAGCATGTACAGTGAGGGGGAGCACAACCCTTTGCCCTTGATGACAAAGGGGGAGAATGGCTTTGAGGATTTTGGGTTGCCATCAAGTCCAAAGGGGGATATTGTTGGCATTATGGCACAGGTTTAGAGCTATGGAACAGGTGTTGTCCTTGATGGCAACTCTCTTTGGTAACAGATCTCAATTCAAGCTTTCAGAATGAAGGAAATGACATATACGCAAGTTCATCTAGACTAAGACGCGTATACACGCGGGTTAGACGTTTCAAAGGCACGTATGCGTATACACGCACTTTCATGCAAGGAAAAGCACGTATATGTTGGAGAACTTACCTTTGGTCTGTGGTAGTTAGTCCTTGGTATTTGAACCTATGGTTTTGGACCATGGTACCTCATCAGAAGTGTTGATCCCAAGTATTGGGTCCGTGGTATTGGTTTATTATGGTTTTGGACCGTGGTATTGTGGAAGGCCTAAAACTATAAAAGAGGAAGGAGATCATGTGGCAAAAGATCATCTGAATTATTATTGAATATCTGAAAAAGTGCTAGATCTGGAATACTGGTAATTGGGTTATGGTGCAGATTTGGATTTGAATGAAGGCAAAACCTTAGCGCAAAGAGAAGGATAAGTTCTATTGATGCATCATAATCTTTAAGCTTGAATGATAGTATCTTTGTATGATTTTGATATGCTATATGTGGCGCTTGCTTGATCTATAAGTCTGATAATCTGGGTTAATTAGTGTCTGAATATTTGAAAGAGCGAATTATCCTTTATAGATCTGTACCCAGGTTCAGTGAATCGAAGGTGCGTATACACGCTGGTTCAGTGAAGCGAAGGAGCGTATACACAGGTTGTTCCATCAACAGAAGCGTATGTACGCAGGTTTCAGGTTATTAAAGCATCGTATATCTTTTGAGTTGTGATCTAGCTGCCTCTGTTTATTGCTGCAGTGTTCTGGGTTCAGATTTGGTGTGTGGTTACTGTTACTGTGATCTGGGTGTAGTAATTAGAGAAGTGTTTATTTTGATTCAGTTTTGATTGGTGAAAAGGTGATTGGTTGATGCAGAAATTCTTGATGTTTGATTGATGTTATTTGTGGATCCAGTCTGAAAAATTATGAAATGTGGTCCCTGAAAGAAAGAGAAGGTTGTAGCCTTCTGTAGGCCAGCACCTACGTACTAGTATCTGGGCTAGTGCAAGAGCTAAGGGGGTTGTAGCTACTTTCCAGGAGAAGCTGGAAAACGATAGAGGGTTGTAGCTCTCTGCAGGTTGCAGCCTGCGTACTAGCAAAGGACTGCACCAGTACAAACGTAAAAAGAAGTTTCTAATTAAAGAGAAGATAGAGATGAATTGCAGCAGGTGGTTTTCACCCACATTGGGTTTCTACCTTATATCTTGTGTTCTTGTGTGCGATTGTCTTTCTGCTCTGTTTTACTATTTCTGGTTACTGGTTATTTGCTTCTGAAACACAAATTAACAATCAACATCAGAAAGATAAAGTAAATTAAAAATTTTGCATTATATACGCGGGTTTCCTTCTGCATAGTTGCATATATACGCGGGTTTAATTAACTGAAGTAGCGTACATCATTTGATTTTGAAAAAGGAATATTTCACTTGATAATATTGATTTACCCCCCCTCTCAGTATTAGTTCCAACAACAATTTCATCTTTGATTCAGATAAGACTATTCCTTTTTCTCTAACCCTTCTTAGAAAAATATTCAGATGCTTTATGTGCTCAGGAATATTATCTGAATGAATCAATAAATCATATATATATTTTTTGAGGAAGTCATCCATACCTTCGAAGGTTTCATCAATGATTCTTTGAAATGTTGAAGGTGCATTTATCAGGCCAAACTGCATGATATTCCATTCGTAATGTCCTTCTGGTACCAAGAAAGTCGTTTTCCATTTATCTGCTTCTTTTATTCCTATTTGCCAAAAACCAAATTTAAGATCAAATTTTGAAAAAAAAATTTGACTTGGAAATCTGGGCGAGAATTGTGGAAGGCTTCAGAAGAGGATAAGCATCATAATCAAGGATATTATTCAGAGGCTTGTAATTCACAACTAATCTCGGTTTTCCTCTGGCTTGCTCTGAATTCTTGTTGACATAAAAGGCAAAACAGGCAATAGGACTCTTGCTTTTCCTTATCAGTCCTTTCTTTAGCAAATCCTTGATTTCTTCTCTGCACAACTTCATTTGCTCTGAATTCATGGCGACTGCTTTTGATCTTCTCAACTTACCACTGAAATCAGCTTTGAGAGGAAGTTCAACTTCCTGTTTGTTGATATGCCAAAAGGCATTGAGGTCGTCTAAACAACATTCTTTGAACTGAGCAGTTATGTCTGCTATCTCTTTGGCATATTTTCCATTATCCAGATATTCTTCATTTTTCAATATCTCTTTCTTCAACTCCATTTTTGCTAAGAGGTTCTTCATTCTTTCAATTCTTTTTAGCTTGTTTGGAGAATTAGCATTGATGAAGGGGAAGAAGATTTCTTTATCATTCAAACTGACATAATATCCATATTGCTGACTGGACTTATCTAGTTTGGCTCCATGTCTCTCAAAATTTTGGAAAAATGGTGTCCCTAAGTACATTGCACAATCCATGCCTGATACTATAGGACAAACAAGATGAACTCCGGTTTCGTTGGTCAGAAATACATCAATTTCTACTTCTGACACAGTTGTAATGTCACTGCTTGCGGTGGTCACTCTTGGGCAGGTAGTTGGTCTTCTGAGATATGTGCTAACAACTGTATTATTGACAATGTTCAACCTAGATCCAGTATCCATCAATACTTTCCAATATTCATACTGCGATCCTAATCTGACCTTCATTTTGACGCAATACATAACATCTCTATTAAGTATATTACATCCTAGACCAACCCTTTCTGTTTCATTATCAAAATCTTCTTGTTCTGTAGAATTCCTAGTTTGGCTTATCTGTTCAGTAATCGGATTGGTATGGAATGTCCAGTTTTCTAATTTACCAGACTGAGGAGGATTCTGAGAAGTTGAGGCTTCTTGTGTACCCATTAACCTGGTGCTTAATTTCTTATGATTTTCTAGGCACAAACTTCTTTTTTCCTTTACTGTCTTTCTAAGCTCTTTGATTTCTTGATGCATTTATCTGCAAGTGCTAGCCATAAATTTGGAGATAAATCTTTTGATGAGTTGTTAAAAGAACATGAATAACAGAACACTGAATGCTTAGTCACTAATTCAGTTATTAGTGAACATTCAAAGAATTTATTTTCTGAACCCACTAATTTAGAAGCTTGGTCCCTTCCAAGAGTTGATCCTAAATTTGTATATCAAAACTTAGGATTACTGGATACTCTTCAATTCCGGAGATATAAGGTTAAGGAAGAAGTTCTGCAAACTACTTCCAATAATAGAATATTACATTCTTTAAACATCATAAACCATAATGAATTTGATGCAGCCAAGAAAGCTGGTTATAATTTCGTCCATTTTGGACATGTTCAAGTCGGTATCCAGCCACTGCATAGAAAAGGCCAAGACGTAGCTTTCTTCTCCTGCGTTTTTGACAAAAGATGGAAAGTTTTCCCCAAAGCCTTAATTGGAGGTTGTCAAGGATCTTTAGCCTATGGCCCTGCTAGTTGGTCTTGTGCTCCTGATTTCTCTATAGCCCTTTCCGATCCAGTACAGAGGCTTATAAATCCTCCACTATATTCTCAGACCCAAAAACGTTAGTCCCGTATTCTATCACATCTTTAGTTGAAAGTTTAATAAAAGCCCCCAGTTCCATAAACTTTCCTCTGGCGAGTTCGACTTTCCAGTATTCACCTTTTGCAAATCCCAGCTTTTTTGGGAAAACTCCGAAAGAAACAGAAGAAACTACTAAAGGTAGTCTCTCAGATTTCCTATATGGGAAAGGTGATGCTGAATCATCAGAGGCAAAATATGACTTTGGTACTGGTATTCATAACATTGATTATACTCCTGAGTTAGAAGATCTTGAAGCATGTGTAAATAATTTTTCTGCTCAAGATAAAGAACAGTTTGGTATTGTGAATTCCGATGATCATGCTGATACTCATTTGAATTCTACATCCTCAAGATCAAAGTGGCAAAGCACCTGGAATCCTGCACCTGACTGCAGAGATTTGATGAAATCAGAATATCACACGGATTGTTTAGCCAATTCTACTTACTCATGGAACATAGACAATTGCACAAAAGCTAAGGTAATGTCTGTGTTAAATTCCATGTTAATCTGCTATAAAACATACTTAGCTGATGATATAGGACCCGTCAATGCTACTAGAAGAATCATTGGTGGTTTTGAAGGAACCCTTGATGCATGGTTAAAAGCAGAAACATTGAAAGAACCAAATCTACTACCATCTTGGGAACAGTGAGTTGTACAGAACTCAGACGGTAGTACATACATGGATCCAGTCACTCATCTTCCTATTAATAACATGATAGGAAGACTTCTCTATGGAATCATAGTTAATTTTATTGGTTTCCCCCAAATAACCAATGAAATTACTACTATTACCCTGTTGGCCATGAAGTTGCATAATATGCAACACGTTGATGAATATTTCAATGAATTTCTTCACCGGCTTCACACTCTGTCCACAGATTTTATTTTAGAACCAAAGTGGAAAGAGATTTTTGTCTCCTCTCTCCCACATTGGATTTCTTCTACAATTGTGAACAAACTCCCTGGAAAGGTTGGTGATTATAAGTTTGGTGTCATAAGACAAGATTTTAAAGCTGTTATTGTAGAATTTGTTCATAATTGAAGATTACCCGCGCTGCTACAAATTATAAGAATCCACATGGTTATTAGCAGCTTTGTAAATAATGGCACCTCGGTAAAGCTGGCAATTCTGAGGGGTGAAGACCGCATGCAAGCAAGCATAAACATGCTAAGAAGAATTTCCAGCCATCTCGTAGTTCACATAAGAAACATTTCAAAAGAAAGCCATACAAACATATTGAAATGTTTTCAAAAGATAAGGAGATTATCTGCTACAACTGCAATGAAAAGGGTCATTCTTCAAATCGTTGCCCTAAGAAGAAGAAAGAAACTTCAAAGAAGAAATTGCCATAAAAAAATAAAAAAGGAAAGATCAATTTTTTTTATTTACCTAGCAGTTGTGATGAACTATTAACTTCTGATTTTGAATACGAAAATGAATTGAATTTTGCTCATTCTAACTATTCCTCATGTTTTGAAGAAGAATTCTGCAGAGACCCGCATTGCACAGAATGCTAAGATTGTGAGTGCAGTGACCTTGATGTCTGCCAATGCAATGCAGTCAGAATGATGAAAGATGATTACGAAGAAACAAGCAGGAATTATTTCACACAAATGATGGCTGCAACAGATCCACAGATCAAAGAGATGTACAAATCCCTGCTAATGAGACATTTGAAGCAGTCACATCTGAGTCCAAAAGAATAGCCACATAAAGGGTATGTTCCTCCTGCTTCCTTATTTTCAGTCGAAGCTCTAACCAGGCAATTTAGAAACGAAGATTTTGGTGAAGATCTACCTCAAACCTTGCCTAGTATACATCAAGCAATTAAAGAGCTTAGAAAGACAGTAAAGTAAAACAAAAGGTTGTGCCTAGAAAATCATAAGGAATTAAGCATCAGGTTAATGGGTACACAAGAAGCCTCAACTTCTCAGAATCCTCCTAAGTCTGGTAAATTAGAAAACTGGACATTCCATACCACTCTGATTACTGAACAGATAAGCTAGACTAGGAATTCTATAGAACGAGAAGATTTTGATAATGAAACAGAAAGGGTTGGTCTAGGATGCAATATACTTAATAGAGATGTTATGTATTGCGTCAAAATGAAGGTCAGATTAGGATCGCAGTATGAATATTGGAAAGTATTGATGGATATTGGATCCAAGTTGAACATTGTCAATAATACAGTTGTTAGCACATATCTAAGAAGACCAACTGCCTACCCAAGAGTGACCACTGCAAGCGGTGACATTACAACTGTGTCAGAAGTAGAAATTGATGTATTTCTGACCAATGAAACTGGTGTTCATCATGTTTGTCCTATAGTACCAGGCATGGATTGTGCAATGTACTTAGGGACACCATTTTTCCAAAATTTTGAGAGACATGGAGCCAAACTAGATAAGTCCAGTCAGCAGTATGGATATTATTTCAGTTTGAATGATAAAGAAATCTTCTTCCCCTTCATCAATGCTAATTCTCCAAATAGGCTAAAAAGAATTGAAAGAATGGAGAACCTCTTAGAAAAAATGGAGTTGAAGAAAGAGATATTGAAAAATGAAGAATATCTGGATAATGGAAAATATGCCAAAGAGATAGCAGACATAATTGCTCAGTTCAAAGAATGTTGTTCAGACGACCCCAATGCCTTTTGGCATATCAACAGACAGGGAGTTGAACTTCCTCTCAAAGCTGATTTCAGTGGTAAGTTGAGAAGATCAAAAGCAGTCGCCATGAATTCAGAGCAAATGAAGTTGTGCAGAGAAGAAATCAAGGATTTGCTAAAGAAAGGACTGATAAGGAAAAGCAAGAGTCCTATTGCATGTTTTTCCTTTAATGTCAACAAGCATTCAGAGCAAGCAAGAGGAAAACCAAGATTAGTTGTGAATTACAAGCCTCTGAATAATATCCTTGATTATGATGCTTATCCTCTTCCGAAGATTTCCACAATTCTCGCCCCGATTTCCAAGTCAATTTTTTTTTCAAAATTTGATCTTAAATTTGGTTTTTGGAAAATAGGAATAAAAGAAGCAGATGAATGGAAAACGACTTTCTCGGTACCAGAAGGACACTCCGAATGGAATATCATGCCATTTGGCCTGATAAATGCACCTTCAACATTTCAAAGAATCATTGATGAAACCTTCGAAGGTTTGGATGATTTCCTCAAAAAATATATAGATGATTTATTGATTCATTCAGATAATATTCCTGAGCACATGAAGCATTCGAAGATTTTTCTAAGAAGGGTCAAAGAAAAAGGAATAGTCTTATCTGAATCAAAGATGAAATTATTTAAGACCACGATAGACTTTTTGGGATATAACATTCAGTATGGATCATATGAGGTAATCCAAAGAAGTCTCAACTTTGTTGATCATTTTCTTGATGAAATTCACGACAAAGTTTAGCTCCAGAGATTTCTTGGTAGTTTGAACTATATTTCAAAATTCTTGAAACATTGTGCACAAGAAAGAAAGCTATTGAATAAAAGACTCCAGAAAAATCCAATTCCATGGAACAGCGATTGTACTCAGGCAGTAAGAAGGATAAAAGACAGAGTAAGACAAATTCAGCCTCTATCTCCTATTCAAGAAAAATGGGATAAAATCGTTATGACAGATGCTAGCCACATTGGCTGGGGTGTAGTTTTGTGCCAAAAAAACCCCCTCGACAAGAAAGAGATTGAAGTTTGTCAATATGCTTCAAGACTTTGGGCCAAGAGCTAGCTGAATTGGGCCAGTTTGAAGAAAGAACTTAGAGCTGTCTGCCTTGGTATTGCTAAGTTCAAAGACTTTGTCATTTACACCAAGTTCACTGTAAGGACCGATTGTCAAGCTCTAAAGTATGCAATTCAGAAATGCGAATTTGAAGATGCTGCAATGGTAAGATGGGTAATGCAACTGAGCCAATATAATTTTGACATTGAGTTCATCTCAGGAGAAAAGAACAGTTTTGCATATATGTTAAGCCAGGAATTTCTGCAAGATCATTCAATCCTCTCTTTATCCTACAATGTTATCAGAAGTAATGAAAGTTCCATACAGATTGAAACTCCAAGAGGATGGGTTAGTTATAATCTAGAAACCCCATTATTGGTTCACGATGAAAATTGGTTCCCTATCAAAGAAATCAGATGCAGAATGGGAATTCTGTATTTATGGAATGAAAGGATGCAAGATGAAATGAACAGTGAAGCTATTGAAGCCCTGGATTATTTGGCTCATATTGGAAGCATCATCTATATGCTTGAAAGAAGTGAAGATGATGAGGATCTAATTGGAAGTTGTCATATAACTTTTAGAAGATTTGACAACCATCTCAACAGAGATAATTTTGACACTGATCAACAGAAAGAGGCATTTTATACAGTGAACCCGCAGCACATCAGTCAAGAATTCTATACAAATATGTTTGAGATATTGCTGATATTGAAGATATCCATTTCTTTCATGGAGTCAGAAGTTGTGGACACGTCAGGTGGTGTGTCACTAATCACTATAAGGCCAGGACCATTGCCTCAAGCGCTAGAGGAGTCCAACAAAGTTATGATGCTTTCCATGACCAAGTGGATTCCGAATCAAACCCTTTTGAGTATATCAATTTCCTGGAACCGCCTGACAATAGCATGAAGATTAAGGTGGTGGGACCTCCATAAAGAAAATACAGTGTCTGGATTGGAGGGTCTATTTTTTCTTCTCTCAGTACTTTCCAGTAGGTATGTAATACAACTACAATTGCCACTCGCTTCATTTTGCATATTGTATCTCGTTTATCACTTCTTAATTTTATCAAGGAAAAAGTTTTGGATTCACATAAAAATTTGCACTTGTGATGTGTATTGCAGATGTGGATTTCAAAATCAGAATATGATGAGTCTGGCCCCTCTATTGGTCATAGGAAGTGCTTCTAGAGTTTTGGACGTTTGGTACTTCTATCTAGGAGGAGAACTGGATGAAACACATCCAGTTATATATTCAAGTATCAGGCTTGCTGAGATTTTAATTTCCCTGAACTGATTTCTTAAGTCCTTTTTGTCGTCAAAGAGTAAGCACAAGGATCCACTACTTCTGACAAAACAGAGTTGAACATAGTTATGCTAGGCATGATATATTTATTGACGTATACAAGAGTGAAACACAGCCAGTTATATATTCATGTCTCAAGCTTGTTGAGATTTTAATTTCCCTGAACTGATTTCTTAAGTCCTTTTTGTCCTAAAAGAGTAAGGCACAAGGATCCACTACTTCTGACAAAACAGAGTTGAACATAGTTATGCTAGGAATGATCTATTTATTGACATATACAAGAGTGAAACACATCAAGTTATATATTCATGTATCAGGCTTGCTGAGATTTTAATTGCCGTGAACTAATTTCTTAAGTCCTTTTTGTTTTCAAAGAGTAAGCACAAGGATCCACTACTTCTGACAAAACAGAGCTGAACATAGTTATGCTAGGCATGATCTATTTATTGACACATACGAGAGTGAAACACATCTAGTTATATATTCATGTATCAAGCTTGCTGAGATTTTAATTGCCCTGAACTCATTTCTTAAGTCTTTTTTGTCCTCAAAGAGTAAGCACAAGGATCCACTACTTCTGACAAAACAAAGCTGAACATAGTTATGCTAGGCATGATCTATTTATTGGCGTATACGAGAGTGAAACACATCCATTTATATATTCATGTATCAGGCTTGTTGAGATTTTAATTTCCCTAAACTAATTTCTTAAGTCCTTTTTGCCCTCAAAGAGTGAGCACAAGGATCCACTACTTCTAAGAAAATAGAGTTGAACATAGTTATTCTAGGCATGATCTATTTATTGACATATACGAGAGTGAAACACATCCAGTTATATATTCATGTATCAGGCTTGTTGAGATTTTAATTTCCCTAGACTGATTTCTTAAGTCCTTTTTGTCTTCAAAGAGTAAGGCACAAGGGTCCACTACTTCTGACAAAACAAAGCTAAACATAGTTATTCTAGGCATGATCTATTTATTGGCTTGCTTAGTGAGAAGAAATCACTTCCCTTTGCATATAAACTATGCCATATTACCATATGGATATGGAAGCTTGGTCAACAGTGTGAAAATTCTTGTTCCCCACTTGTGACTGGTAATGGCACCCAATTGAGGTAAATTGAGTGCATGTGTTGTACCCCATCCATATATTGTATTTATCAAACAATGGAATAATCAATGCATGCACCTCTTCTCTGTATTCCACGATCAAGGAATTATAACCCTGGCTGCTTGTTTATTGGGGCTAACGGGTGGGCTGAATAAATGATTGAAGCCGCAACTAACTTAATTATGTAGTGAACCCGCACATATAATATACGTTATATTGGTTGTAAGGTGGGTGGCCATCAAAACATGAAGCTCGAACAAACACCCCTCACATATTCACTCACAACCAAGCAGCATACGGGCTTGGTTCGAATTTTACACCAGTTATTTCAGACTTTTCTTCTGGTTACAATACAGGTCTCTTTGTACTCTGCTTGTGCCACTTCTGGAATTACTAAATCACCAACTGCTTGCTTCATCGACTGAACCAACAGAGTGAACAGGTCAGAATCGACTTCTCATATTGCTAGTGCTGGTGCCATTGTTGGTACAGGTAGTGGATAAGATGGAACGAGAGAAGCTGAAACTGGGACTGGCTACCATGATACCTCTTCTGTATTTGGGGATTTTATCGATATCCTCCAATGTTGAGCAGATTGTGTACTCAGTTACTCCAATGCCTTCTTCCACCCGTGCCTAACTAACTGCAAGTCAAAAACTGAGTCAAAATCACAAAAGAGAAACAAAAATCTAATGAAATGCTGAGAAAAAAACCCTAATACTTACCCAAAAGAACTCTGTTGGCCACCATGACATTTATTCTTCTAAACAAGAACCAAAAATCTAATGAAATGCCGAGAAGAAACCCTAATAAAATACTACGCTAATAGGGATACTTTGCTTGTGCCACTTTTGGAATTACTGAATCACCGACTGCTTGCTTCATCGACTGAACCAACAAAATGAACAGGTCATAATCGACTTCTCATATTGCTAGTGTTGGTGCCATTGTTGGTACAGGTAGAGGATAAGCTCGAACGGGAGAAGCTGAAACTGGGATTGGCTACCATGCTCTCTCTTCTGTATTTGGGGATTTTATCGATATCCTCCAATGTTGAGGAGATTGTGTACTCAGTTACTCCAACGCCTTCTTCCACTCGTGCCTGACTAACTGCAAGTCAAAAACTGAGTCAAAAACGGAGTCAGAATCACTAAAGAGAAACAAAACTCTAATGAAATGCCGAGAAAAAACCCCAATACTTACCCAAAAGAACTCTGTTGGCCACCATGGTACTTATTCTTCTAAACAAGAACCAAAACTCTAATGAAATGCCGAGAAGAAATGTAATAAAATACTGCGGTAATAGGGATATGGTACTTACCCAACGGAACTAGTCACCGTGGTATTTGTTCTTCTTTCCTTCAAGAAGCCAATAGGCCAGTTCAAATGTATTCGGGACCCTGAAGAAATAGGGCCTATTAATTTGCAAGATGCAAATGGGCCCTTTCAAATGTATTTGGGACCCTGAACAAAGAGGACCTATGAAGTTGAAGTCCAGATAATGCAAGGATAAGGCAATGGCTGATGGATAGTGAAAAACGCCCAGTATTGCTGCTGATCTTTTTTCGAAATAACCTGCATAACAAGAACAATCAGATAACGTAAGGGTAAGGCAATGGCGGATGGACAGTGAAATGCCCAGTATTGCTGTTGATCTTTTTTCGAAGTAACATGCATAACAAGAACAATCAGAATTGATCAAGAACAGTGTATTGTTACTTTACTTACTTCCTGCAATAAATATGCCCCGCCCTTATGGTTAGCACACTTCAAACCCATGGATTCAAAGAACTCGAACACATCTTCATAGTGCCTGATAAACAGTTACTTATTTCATGCAAGAAATCTGCCACGCCCTTACGGTTAGGGAACTTGAAACCCATGGTTTCAAAGAACTCGAGCACATCTACACAGCTCCTGATAAACAATTCTTCACACCTCGTGATAAACAATTCAACCCTCGCAAAACGATATCATCTAAGAGGTCATAACTAAGTTAATATCGGATAAATCAAAATATTTTAATCGTCTAACACCTAAATCAAAGGTCCACAAATGTACATGTAATTTGAGAGGAGAGTTAATTTCATGAGGGAACGCCTTATGGCGTAATTATTTTATTATTATTTATTATTTATTTACTATTACTATTTTTTTATTTTTTATTTTTTATTTATTTAATATTATATTATATTATTATTTATTATTTATATTTTAAGGGACATTATAGGAAAATATGCACTCTTTTGGAAGGACGCATGACAATAAATACCACATCTAGGGTATCAATGGAATGTTGAAATTTTGAAACCCAAATGATCAATAGGTATTCATCGTGGCAGACGTTTTGAAGCCATATTAGCAATGAAGTTTGTGGTGAAAATCAAAATCGATCAAGGATTTCCCACTTCACTTATATCTTCCCTTTTAGGCTCTTTTATCCAAAGATATTCAGGGTCGTAAATTTTCCTTCTCTCAGGACTAGGATAACTTCAGGTGGGGCTATCAACCTCATGGTTTTCTCACATTGAAGGAAGTTTACACTTTGGTTATGGGACATTAAGAACTACCTCAAGATCCCCTTTGGAGAAAAACTTGGATGAGTCGTGCTTGTCCCAAGGTTTCCCATTTTTTCTATTTGGTAGGCCAATAGAGAATCTTGACATGGGATTGGCTAAGAAAGAAAGGATTTTTGGCACAATCGCTATGCTCATTTAGTTGGGACCATGACGAATCCATGGAGAACATATTAAATTCTTTCCCATACATGGATCATGTTTGGGTAATATACAGGGCACCTTCAATTCCTATGATCCACAGCTAAACAACATCATGGACACTATAGAGTGATGGAGACCTAGTTTGGATACTAGTCCCATGGTCAATAGAGCTTAGAATATGGCTCCATAATTTCTCATATGGACCCTTTGGAAAGAAATAAATGGGAGAATCTTCAAGTAGGATCCCTCAATCAAAGAGGCTCTGTGGATTCATATTCAACAAAGCATAAGGGAAACTATAATTAGTGAACCTTAGTCCCAATATGATTGGAAGTTGAATCCCCATGAGTCCAAGATTCTATCTATTCTTGATCTCTCCCCTTCCATGATCTCCACTTGGACTTCTAAGCCTCCCCATTTTGGTGGTTCTTTCCCTTCATTATACATTCCTCCCCTTGTGGGTTTTTTTAAATTTAATTTTGTTGGGGCCTCTAAAGGAAATCCTAGCCAATCTAGTTATGGGGGCATTTTCCTTGACTGTGAGGGTAGAATCTCGAGATTTTATGCAACGCATTTTGGCCACACTATTAATAATATAGTAGAATTCATTGACCTTGAGAGAGGCTTGTTGGTGGTTACTTAGATGGGGCTTCAACTAGAATTAGATTCCCATCTGGTAATTACGACAGCTAAAAATATTCTTAATGGATCTTTTGTGGGAAAGCACTCTAAAAGTTGGAGGCTAGAACTATTGATTTCTTGTATTTAAACTCTCCTTAGTAGGGTCCCTTCTATTTTTTCTTCTCATTCAAGATCTAACAACAAAGTGGTGGACTTGTTGCCCAATTTGGGCTACCAAGACAACAATACAAACTTTAATATTTCTTGGACTGATGGGGAATGATATAATTGGATAGAGTCTTTAAAATCCACTATGTATGTGTACAATAATACCTCTCGAAGCATTTAATAGGGGGGCGATGTAGCTTACCCCTTTTGAGTAAGATGCATGCAACAACTAAATTTGCACAAGTCTCCAACCTGGGCCATCTACGGATCTTGAGTGCAAAGGTGATAAGAGGGGATTTCCATTTATGGAGTAATAATTATGCCACCTGTTTGCATGTGGGAGTAAACTATCCCTGGCCTAGCTCGATAATTCTGCCAACTAGGTGGGGGTTGATACACATATGGGACAATGTCTAATTATTTCAAGATGAAGCATTGTTGTTTCATAAAGGGTGCAGGGATGAATTTCTAGTTTTATCTAGTTGCATCGGCTTTTGTGTGACATGTTGGGAACATAGTTGCATGAATATTTCTTCATTCAAAGGGTGTTGAGGTTCTATTGGAGGATGCCTTTGTGAGGTTTCTAGTATGTTGATGAGGTCATCACAATTGATTCCTTAGAACTCGTTTGGACTCGCCTTTAACCAAAGTTAGAGTGTCGGTGCTTCCTCAATTTGCCAATCTTTCTAGTCATGTTCATTATTGTTCTACTATTGTGGTTTGGTGAGAGGAGGCCTATGTTTGGAGCTTCTATCTTTGAGTCTTTATATTTTTTTGGGGTTTGTATAAGTATTTTAATTTTTGTTTTTATGTGGAGCCTAAGTCTTTTATTTTTTGTTTGGACCTCATTTTACTTGTATAAGGTTCAATTGACATTCTGGTATTTTATTTACTTTGCTAATTAGGGTGTTTATAATGTTTTTATTTTTATGTCTTGGATAAGGCTTCATTGTTGGGAAGTGTGGTGGGCCCCTATTGGAGACAGGGTCGTGTCTCATTGGGTCTTGCAGGGTAACACTTGGGGTTGTTTTTGGGGGCTATTATTATTGCTCATCATGCTTAAACAAAGAATGAGATTCAAGAGAGGGCTTCCATAACAAGGGGATTATGGCTAGCCTAACTGACTGTGAGCCTAGTCACAAGCTCAAGTAGTTGAAGCCCATTACCATTCAGTAACACCCCCAATACTAGAGAATAAATTAATCAGTTAGAAGCATTATAGAAATTTTGAGGTCTAAAATAGGCCTCCTAAGGAATATTATAAAATAATAGGGTAAATAATAAAATAATATTAGATTACATCATCAAATTTTAGAGGGGAAAAAACCTAAATTTTCAACTTGTATTTTCAATTTATCTCCCTACAATTTTACTCAAATTTCGAGTGGGAGCACTAGTTTGATGCATAATTTAATTTCTCATCCAAGGAATACCCATGTTGCATACTTTCAATGTACCCTTCTACATGAAAAAATGAGAAATACATGAAAAAATGTGATTGCAATAATGTTTTTCATGTATTTCTCATTTTTCATGTAGCAAGGTCCATCAAAAGTATGCAATATGGGTACTCCTTGGATGAGGAATTAAATTTTTCATCCAACAAGTGATCCCACTCAAAATTTGAATAAAGCCACAAGGAAATAAGTTGAAAATAAGAGTTGAAAAAATAGTATTTTTATTTTTTTACTTTTTTAGTCCAAAAATGATGAATCATCCCCCATGCCATGACATCATCATCTTGAATCCTATTCGTTCTTATAAACTTTATTTTGGTTTTACATTTTTGTTTCGAGGCCCATTTTTGACCTCAAAATTTCTCTAATGAGAAAGTGGCTCAGGACCAACAACCATTCTTAGACAGAATTAATTGTAGAGGTCTCCACTTGGTTACATGACCCTAGTCACACTAGGGGTCGAAGGAATCAATACCTGCACTTCGTTACTCCACACTAACAACTAAATACTTGACTTGGTTATGTTCTAAACGAGAAGTGAGAAGAAAAGAATGATATCATCTCAATCCTGAATTATATTTAGAGGATTCAACATCAATAATGATACTTCCTAGAGAGAGTAGATGCCCGCATTGCTAAATTGGAGAGTCATCTCCAATGTGACTCTAAGCCTTTTGGTCTAGTAGGCACCAATGTTTGGGACCTAAATCTAGTGACTTTGTCAGACTCATAAGCTCATCTTCTAGTCTTTGTTAAATTTTATTCAAAGGTATATAGTATCTTTTTGTTATGGCTAATTTCATTTATTATTATGTTACTATGCATACCTGGGTACTGGACTAATTTCAATGGCTCGAGGCAAATTTTCCTATATTTCTAGTTTCTATTCTATCATGACATATATATGATGTACTTTTAAATTTGAAAGTAATACAAAATCAAATTACAAAATAAAATATAGACATGAAAAATAAAATACAAAGCCCTAGATTGGGATTATTCATAAGGTTGTAGAGGATATTTCATCTTCATCTCTATGTTCATAACTATGGATGATGGCTAGTCCTCTCCTCCTTGAATTTTAGAGTTTGGTTGGGTGCCATCTATTCTCCCTTCCTATTTATTTGTTAATTTCACATTGCCCCTCACACTCACCACACTAACTCTTTACATTATATGTAGGTACACATTAATAACTAGATAGGATAACCCATGCAACAATAATTGTATCAGGTGGGTTATGTTCAACTTGCCACCCGCCACCATGGTTTCAAAATTTATTTTATGAACTTGTTAGAAGCAAAAGAAAAATACCTACCCAACCTAGCCCCAAATGGAACAAAACCTAGATGAGATGAAGAAAACCCCATGAGCTAACTAGTGAGTGGTATGGATGACCCATTAGCTCTACTTACTGGACTCTATTTGGCTCCCCTAACTCCTCGAAACAAAAATTAGAAACAAATGAATTCAACCACCCAACCAAGAAAATGAATAAATAAAACTTCTTAAAAGGGAAATTGCTAACCATTTTTCCATTCTCCCTTTCCTTAGTAGATGATGGCATATATATTTCAATTGTGCATCCTTCAACATTCCAATATTTGCATCACCCAATCTTAATGACCGTGGTCCACTTTAAACATCATTCTAAAAGGTTGAATCCAAGAGGAGTTCCCCGCATTCCTCCCCATTATTTGTTCTCCCTTCAGACTAATTGGTGAAGCTCCATTTGTCAATGGATGGGAAGTTAGGCAACATGGTGGATCTAATAGCGTTGGTCACCTTTCACCTTTAAAAATTTTGTAATATTTTCAAAGATAAAATAGGGCACATGGACTGACGTAAAAGGGACACTAATTCCAAAGCTAAAGAGGATTTTTCTTGGAAGATATTTTGGGTTTTTCTTAACTACAACGATGAAGACTGACACATGGAAAGCAAAGGAGTAGGCGGATTCATGGTGCTGGATGGGAAATAAGACATAAAAATAAATTAGCAATGACAAGGTCAACTAAAGAAAAAAATATGGAACAGGATGGACATATGGGTTGCATTTGATTATCTCACAAGTTTTGGTCTAGACTGGAAAAATCAATAGAAAAGGGCTAGACATTCGAGCAACTAGAGGATAGGCGGGAGGAAGAGGATTTAATGATGGAGGGCATTGAGAGGATGGAAACCCCAACAAAGAATTCTCATGGGGCCTTCACGGGGGGATAAATAGCATACCACATGCATTCACATTAGGGGATATATATTGAGGAAAAAATGACATAATATATTGAGCATATAATAAGGGGTAAAGGGTTTTTATATTGGCAGGTTTAAAAAATGGAGCTCAAAGTTAATGAAAAATATAAGGGGTATAAAGAATGTTAATGAAAAAATGGATACATACAATATCTAGTTAAAGTAGGGGTTCTTTTACATTGGGAAGGCGTATTGGGTTCATATTAGTAGTGGGTTAAATATTGTGATTTTTAGAGGTATTTTCCAATATGCAATCAAAATAAGTTTATTGTTTAGTATGCGACGAGCGCACGTGATATGTCAGAGGTTCATTCAGTGAAGCCCCCATGAGAATTCATTTAAAATTGCTAGTGTTTGACTAAATATTTATCCATATACCCATTTTTGAGAGAGGGCAGGGTTAGATAGAGTCGAGGGAAAGAAGCTCATGTAGCTAGGAGAGAGATCCTTGCCACGAGAATTCTCAGATCAATTGGAAGTTGAGGCTTTGTCCTTGGAGTAGTTCCCTCATCTGCTAGAATCTGACTCAAGGGAGACAAGTGCACAAGAATTTTGATTAAAGTTATTTTATGGTTGGGAGGTGAATCATTGTCCCTGACATAATTTCCTATATTCCATTGATGTAAGTGTTTGTCTCATGTTAATCACTTAATGAATTACTGTGGCTATTAGAGTATTGAACCAATGGTGCGTCATAGCCACTCTTGTGTGTTTAAATGTAGTTATGCACCTATTTGCGTATGTATGGTGTGTATATACTTTTTTATAATGTGTTGGGTTTATTTTATGTTATGTAACAAGATTGCATATATAGTATGCCTAAGTATCAATACTCTGACAGATAAATCCTAGCCTAAAATGACAATAGGAACAAGACTATGACAAAGTGACTGATGCTACAAACATATAGTAGACTACCAATGCTTGTCTGTATAGAGGCCAAATGATCACGATCATTCATGAGCTCTAGGATAATTGGGATGTGTTTTAAAATAGATTTTGTGTTGTAATAATATGTCCATGGCATGTGCATGCTAAAATCATGATATATTCTACAAAAATATTCCTATAAGATATTTCGCAAAATCCTATGCAAGCATAGGTACAAGGAATGATAATATTTCCTATGAACTGTGACATGTACAATATCCCCTTCAAATGGACTATTTTATAGACAGTTCTAATATGTTGGACTATCATGATATCAACTTATGCAAAATGTGTACCCACCGATTAGGAATTCAACCTCCTTCACCAAATTGTAGAAAATATGTGTAGGTTAACCCGATAATGCAATATAATTCAAAGAAGAATACTATACCCTACTTGTACTATCAATTTGTGGAAGCTTAAAGATCGAGCTGAACAATATAACCAGAAGAAGAAGAACCAATGGCACAATAAACATGAAAATACTTTGGGGAAATCCTCAACTAAAAACCCTACTCTATTGTATTATCATACATGGTGGAAATACATAGGAATTATACAAAGCCTTAGCTCTCACAGCTAGCCAGCTCTCAGTACAATCCTCACAGATGCTCACAGGCAATCTTGGCTTCTCTCCAGCCTTCCTCTCTACCCTCCAAGCTCCTATTTCCTTGCGTTGTTCCTTTTGGATGATTAGCCTCTTACCAAGTGGAAAACCAATCCTCCAAAACTGCGCAATCCTCAAGGATAAATCCTTATTGCCTGCATGAGTTTTCTCCATGAGAAAACACATGCAACTGATAGTACATTGTCCTTGAAAATTTATCTCAACTGAGTCTTTCTCAGAATAGACATGCATGAGTTTCTGATGAGGGAATCTTCAGTTAATTGGAGTAGCACTAGTTGAGTGCATTAATGCATCAACTGCCTGTTAACTCACCATTAGTTCCTCAAACAGTTTGGAACTAATTTAACTAGACTTAACTCAGTAATGTGAGTTAACTAATTACAACTCAAATATAACTCAATATTATCTCCTTAATTTATGGGATAACTCTTGCATGACTTCAGAAAGACTTCTAACTTGAATTTCTCCAACTAATTAATTTAAAATAAATTAATTAATTATTTCCAAGTAGTTGTTAAGACTAAATTCGATTTTAATTCACAATTTAATTCAAGAACAAATTAAATTGGAATATTCTTGTTGCCATATTTCAACACTCCCTCTCAACAAGAAAGGGATTATCTGCCACCCCGATCTTGTCTCTATGGAACTCGAATTTACACTTTGATAATGCCTTTGTCAAAATGTCAACATCCTTCTCCTCTGTTGAAATATATTGCAGCAACATGATCCTCCTCGCTACACAGTCTCTAAGATGATGATACTGGATGTTTATGTGCTTGGACCTATCATGAAATATTGGATTCTCAAAGAGTTTGATACAACTTTGAATATCACAATAGATCATAGTTGGATCCATCCTTTGATCAAACAAACCAACTAGGATTTTTCGCATCCAGATGGCCACACATGTTACCTGACTTGCAGCCATGTATTCTGCCTCTGCCAAGCTGAGTGCAACTGACATTTGTTTCCTGCTGTACTAGGGAACTGACACTAACCCAAGGTTGAAAATCCCTCCTGATGTGCTCTTCCAATCTGATGGACTCCCTGCCCAATCTACATTAGTGAAGCCCTGTAGCTTAACTCCCTCTGTCCATCTATACCATAATCCATACTGAGATGTGCCTCTGAGGTATCTCAATACATGCTTTTCTGCCTTCCAAAACATCTTGGTAGGCTGAACTATTGCTTGACTCAATTGGTTCACCGCATAGAACAAATCTGGTCCTGTGTTCATTAAGTACATCAATGAACCCACAAGCTGCTTATACGTAGTAGCCTCTACCACTTCTCTTGAAGTAGCAACCTCCTTCCTCCAATTACCTGCTAGAGGAGTCTGCATGGGCTTGCACTTCTCCATGTGGAATCTCCTAAGTATCTCGTTGGCATACTTGCCCTAAGACACAAACAACTCCCTATCCTCCTGCCACACTTCCATGCCAAGGAAGTAATGCATGAGACCCGTGTATTTCATCTCGAATTCTCTTGCAAGGTCCTCCTTGCAAGACACGATCAACTGATCATCACCAGTCAATATGAGATCATCGACATAAAGTACGATGATCAACAACTTACCATTCACCACGATGTGGTACAGGTTCACATCCACTTCACTCTTTGTGAAGCCCAACTCGGTGAAATAGTTGTCTATCCTGGTGTACCAAGCATGAGGTGCTTGCTTCAGCCCCTACAACACTCTCTTGAGTCGGCACACATGCAACTCATGATCGAAGGTCTCAAAAACTTCCAGCTGCTCTATGTACACCTCTTCCTCAATCTGGCCATTGAGGAATGCAGTCTTCACATCCATTTGATGGATCTTCCCGTTAGAGCCTAAATCTACCTTAGGCTGAAGGAAGGAAAAATTCAGGATAACCACAAACCACGCTCAGTCTGGTAGCTAGCCCTACCAGAACAGGAGAGGGCTCTCTCCGGGTCAAACTCAGTAAAAATATGAAATAGGGACCGAGATGACTTAAAATGGGAACTGATTTTAGGTTAGTAAATGGATATGACAGAGGTAATTTAATGAATGACTGAATTTTCTGGGCTGTATGGAACAAAGAACAACATGAGCTGAGAAATTAAATCAAATATACAGAGTGTTTCATGAGGCAAGATAGGCAGGAAGTTTAGCAATCAAATTTGAAATAATACGGAGTGGAAAGACTGTTGAGGGGTTGAAGAGGGCATGTAAAATGAGTCCTTTTTAGACAGAAGAAGACACACAGAGGATGAATGCTTTCCAAGGCAGAGCAATAAACTGGATTCTACCTTTCTTACTTAAAAACATTCAACTGGAAATGATTATGAATGAACTATAAAGCATAACAAGATACATATGAAACAGAGGAGAAACATATTGCTAAACTCACACCACAGGAATCTCATGAATCATAGTTGCATCATTTTATTAATTTCCTGGCCAAACTGTGTAGTGAAGTGCTGAGTTTACTTCCACTTCTCCCAGAAACTCTGACCCCTTACAAATGATTTTCAATACAATAAATAGACTCAATCTGTGGGAAAACAGATCGATGAAAATGGGGAGCTATTTCAATTAAAATCATGAATATAGAAGAAGAGTTGTCCATCTGTTCTATAGACAGAACAACATTACATGATTCCACTTGAAAATTTATGATGACCAATGAAAAGGCGAAAACTGTAGCGCAAACCTTCTGAATCGTAACTGAAGACAAAAATAGACCATCCAATCCTATTTCTCTGCTGGGGTAGATATTCTTCATTCTAATTTTAGGCATTTCAGTCTTTGACTGTTCGCTTTCTCTTTGTCGTTTGAATAAAAACTAATTTTTTGATAAAAATAGCTTTTAAATAAATTTTGCCTTTAATAAAGGGGAAAATGTAGTGTTAATGAACAGCTGTACTCCCACTCTGTGTTGGTAAATGAATGCTTTTACAGATGTTCCATCGATCTTTCATCAGGAACAACACGTCATCAGGAAAGTCCTTAGGATGGGGATATGTGAATCTGAACACATTTCCAGAAATTCAATAGATAGACGGTCTAATAGATTGAAGAAAAAAAGAAAAACGCAGTCCAGTATTCTTCACCCTGCGTATGCTGGAAAAGCCTTGACTAAGAGCCCAACTGATCCCTGTAGGAAATGCATAACTCTCATCAGATACCTTATGGCCTTGAAGAAGAAGACAGACTCGCAATCCATCTCCAAGAAGATTCATAGCTGCCTCCATCACTGTCCTCTTCAAACTGGCAACAGTTGCAGATTCTGGCATATCAATAAAAAGCTCTAGGACCGTAAATGATTTAATAGTCAGTTTAACATGCGATTCACTTGATTGCTGTCCAGACCAACATTAGCAGTGCTTGCATGTCCATCTGATGTAGGAATAAATATTTCTTCAGCTAGTCTCCTCCTTTTAGAAGGTGAACACCTTAAGGTTCTTTGCCTTGTGTAGCTCTCCCCATAGCCAGGAGTTTCGCTCTTCAGCATCTTTTCAGCATTGGCCATTATATCAACGTCAGAACGATTTATTTTTCTTGAAAAAGCTGAAACTGCCATTCTAAACTTTGAAGTAATGGCTCTTCTCATTTTTGCTCCCCTTTGATAATGGAATTTGAATACCATTCTCATCAAGGATAGAGATATCATTATGACTGTTCACATTCTGACCAATGAGCACTACTTCTTTTGCACCTTGCTCCCAAGCACCAGCTAACATTAATAGTTGAAGGCCACAAACTTACTTGGATCACTAGGAAACCGAATTGATTTGAAATTTGGTGAAGCGGTGGAGAAAATTTGATTGGGGGCTCTCTGCGCCGCGCACAAACCCAGTGCGCCGCGCTCATTGGATGCACCGCGCCCTTTGGAAAATGCACAGTGTATTTCAGCTCTATGCGCCACGCTCTGTGGGTGCGTCGCGGCCTATCCCAATGCGCCGTGCTGTATTTCAACACACAGTCGGCCTTCTAAACTCAAAGTTTTGTCCCTTTAAACTTCAACATCGACTTCTCTCTTGGATTTTTAAATATCTTTTGATGCAAATGGATTAATAACTTGAGAAATATCTTATATAGAGATGGATTACATTTTTGCTTCTCAATAACCCATTTTGTAATGTTTTTAACTTTGGCACTTTTTGCATTTAATACAATTTCTGTCTTTTCACATTTCCTTCTGATTTTAGGACTGATGATGAAATTACTTTGTCTGCTTGCAGGGATGATTGGCAGTAGGCTTTGGCAGAGGATGACCAGAGTCGGCATTTGAAGTACCTCATGGCGGAAAGCTTTTAAAAATACATATTTGTTACAAACAATTAATTTGACGATTTCTTCTTCAAAACAGAGTTTTGAAGAAGAATCATTCTCGAGCATGATTGACGATGAAAATTCCGAAAATGAAAACTTATTGAACCTCCCTCTGGCCTACTGGCTTTATTGGACTTTGAGGACTAAATCAACTAAACCCCAAACCTAAAAGACCTCAACCCTTAAACAACACTTTGCCGACCAAGAGATTAGAACGGGACTGTAAATGACTTTAAAATTGATTCGACAAACATACCTAAACCAGCAGGATACAACATGAGTGGAAATGACTGACAAGACCCTTCTGTCAGATTATGGCATGCCCCTAGTGGAATGCAGATGAATAAATGGAATGAGACACCTAAAAATGAAATGCAAAAAGAGTTTTGATCTCTGACAGAGGACTGACAAGACCGACTCTAACATTGGATCCAATGGGGATGGTAGCTCCTTGGAGGTGTTAAGAACGTCCGATCTCTGGGAGATCAGACAGTGCCTTTGTCCATTGGGATATGGAGTCCAAATCCACACCAGACTGTTAACTAATTTACTGACTGAAAATTTGACTCAAACTAACTTGATGCAAATTGAAATGACTAAAAAAAACTTGACTCTAACAAACTAACTCAAAATACTAAGACCTACACTTAAAACTTAAAGCTTAATGGCAGTACATGACTACCTGTGTTTCTTGCAAGACAATATACCATCAAACTATATCAAAATGCCAATGTAACCAATCAAGCAGATGCCTTCTTGATTGATTCCCCTGATCAGATCTCCTGGTCAACAGTAGATACTTGTAATTGGGCATCCAAAAACACAGTTGACCATGATCTCCTTCATCACTGAATACTGCAATAGTCACCTTCACTGCTGACTGCAACAGATTTTCCAAAGGATCGTGAAAAACATGAAGATCTACTTCCTGCTGAAAGAGCAAGGTGTCTTTCTCCTTTGATTCTGATCTTTCTTTATAATGTACTTCAATAAAAGCATGTTCCTGGTCCTCAAAAAATTCTGAACAAGTAGATGAGCAGATCTCCTCTTGTTAAAACATTTCAAAACATGAGGCATATGAAGAAGAATCTGAAAGGTAGTCCTGAATGTTCTGATCTTCTGTAGTCTGAATATATTGTAGGTCATTTTCATATGATATGACAACCAGATTCTCATTACATTCATCAATCATGAGAAAAGAAACTTCAGATGATTCTTGAAACCCAACACTATCATTTCTATCATCTACCACAAATTCATCCAGAGAAACTTTTTCACTTACTTGAACAAAGATCTCATCTTGTTGTTCATGAACTGACTGGATTACCTCTTTATGAAGGCTTTGTTCTGATGACACGAGAACGGTTGGATCCATAACTCTTTCTTCTTTATTCCAGATGATTTCAACAGTAGAGCTCTCCTTCATGGGATTCAAAACAAGGTTGTCTTCATCATCATGATCTGAATCTAGATCTAAAATAGCTAACTTGACTTGATCACATTCTGAAATTGAAACTTGACTTCCCTGCATGCTGTTTTCTTCTATGGACAGATCTGAAACAAAACTTTCTCTTTCATCATTTTCAGCCATATGGAAATCTTCAACCTGCTGATCTTGATAAGTATCCTCTAAGATTTCTGTGTGCTGCTGAAACGAATTTTCATACAATGCTTCCATGATTTCTCCGTCCATGAAGTCATTATCTCCATAAAAATTCTCAAGATCTTCAATGAAACTACTAACGTGTTCACAACAGTTCTGAACTAAAGCCAAGGATGGATATGATTCTTTATACCTTTCAAAGAATATTGTATGAAAATCCTTTAGACAATAAATAGAAGCAGGTGGAAAAATTTCATACCAAGATCGGGCTTCATCTTCCAGAGTAGCCATAAACATTTTCATCAAACAGTCTTCAGGAAAATCGATCTTTAACTTATGCACATGAATGTGAAATTTGACCAGATGAAGAGCAACGTCATTACCTTCCACATTTCTGAACATAGGCAAATTCTGAAGCCAATCCACCTTGGGCATTTTATTTGGAAAACCTGGGATATGATCTCGGCTCATAGGAGCATATCTTCTTGCAACCCGTTCCATCTTGAAAATCTTAAAGCTATTGAGCTTCCTACAGTGGAGTCATCATGAAGGATTGATCTCTGGATTTTGTAGTGAATGAAGTCGCCAGGTGAATGTTTTCAGCCTATCGAAATCTAGACTCATCACCCAAAGTCTAGAACGATCTAATGTACTAGGGGTAATTCACAAGTTAGATGTCACTTCAGGCTCTGTCTGTAACTTATAAATCAAACGAAATCAACAAGCAAACCATTTTTCCCTAGTGGAGTCACCATTATGTTAGAGCCTAAATCTGCCTTAGGCTGAAGGAAGGCAAAATTTAGGATAACCACAAACCACGCTCAGTCTGGTAGCTAGCCCTACCAGAACAAGAGAGGGCTTTCTCCGGGTCAAACTTAGTAAAAATATTGATAGGGACTGAGATGACTTAACATGGGAACCGATTTTAGGCTAGTAAATGGATATGACAGAGGTAATTTAATGAATGACTGAATTTTCTGGGCTGTATGGAACAAAGAACAACATGAGCTGAGAAATTAAATCAAATACACAGAGTGTTTCATGAGGCAAGATAGGCAGGAAGTTTAGCAATCAAATTTGAAATAATATGGAGTGGAAAGACTGTTGAGAGGCTGAAGAGGGCATGTAAAATGAATCCTTTTCAGACAGAAGAAGACACACAGAGGATGAATGCTTTCCAAGGCAGAGCAATAAACTGGATTCTACCTTTCTTACTTAAAAACATTCAACTGGAAATGATTGTGAATGAACTATAAAACATAACAAGATACATATGAAACAGAGAAGAAACATATTGCTAAACTCACACCACAGGAATCTCATGAATCAGAGTTGCATCATTTTATTAATTTCCTGGCCAAACTGTGCACTGAAGCGCTGAGTTTACTTCCACTTTTCCCAGAAACTCTGACCCCTTACAAATGATTTTCAATACAATAAATAGACTCAATATGTGGGAAAATAGATCGATGAAAATGGGGAGCTGTTTCAACTAAAATCATGAAGATAGAAGAAGAGTTGTCCATCTGTTCTATAGACAGAACAACGTTACATTATTCCACTTGAAAATTTCTAATGACCAATGAAAAGGCGAAAGCTATAGCGTAGACCTTCTAAATTGCAACTGAAGACAAAAATAGACCATCCAATCCTATTTCTCTACTGGGGTAGATATTCTTCATTCTAATTTTAGGCGTTTCGATCTTTGACTGTTCGCTTTCTCTTTGTCGTTTGAATAAAAACTATTTTTTTGATAAAAATAGCTTTTAAATAAATTTTGCCTTTAATAAAGGGGAAAACGTAGTGTTAATGAACAGCTGTACTCCCACTATGTGTTGGTAAATGAATGCTTTTACAGATGTTCCATCGATCTTTCATCAGGAACAACACATCATCAGGAAAGTTCTTAGGATGGGGATATGTGAATCTGAACGCATTTCCAGAAATTCAATAGATAGACGGTCTAATAGATTGAAGAAAAAAATAAAAACGCAGTCCAGTATTCCTCACCCTGCGTATGCTGGAAAAGCCTTGACTAAGAGCCCAAATAATCCCTATAGGAAATGCATAACTCTCATCAGATACCTTATTGCCTTGAAGAAGAAGACAGATGCGCAATCCATCTCCAAGAAGATTCATAGCTACCTCCATCACTGTCCTCTTCAAACTGGCAACAGTTGCAGATTCTGGCATATCAATAAAAAGCTCTGGGACCGTAAATGATTTAATAGTCAGTTTAACATGCGATTCACTTGATTGTTGTCCAGACCAACATTAGCAGTGCTTGCATGTCCATCTGATGTAGGAATAAATATTTCTTCAGCTAGTCTCCTCCTTTTAGAAGGTGAACACCTTAAGGTTCTTTGCCTTGTGTAGCTCTCCCCATAGCCAGGAGTTTCGCTCTTCAGCATCTTTTCAGCATTGGCCATTATATCAACGTCAAAACGATTTATTGTTCTTGAAGAAGCTGAAACTGCCATTCTAAACTTTGAAGTAATGGCTCTTCTCATTTTTGCTCCCCTTTGATAATGGAATTTGAATATCATTCTCATCAAGGATAGAGATATCATTATGACTGTTCACATTCTGACCAAGGAGCACTACTTCTTTCACACCTTGCTCCCAAACACCAGCTAACATCAATAGTCAAAGGCCACAAACTTACTTGGATCACTAGAAAACCGAATTGATTTGAAATTTGGTGAAGCGGTGGAGAAAATTTGATTGGGGGCTCTATGTGCCGCGCTCACTGGATGCGCCGCGCCCTTTGGAAAATGCACAATGTATTTTGACTCTACGCGCTGTGCTCTGTGGGTGCGCCGCACTGTATTTCAACACACAATCGACCTTCTAAACTCAAAGTTTCGTCCCTTTAAACTTCAACATCGACTTCTCTCTTGGATTTTTAAATATCTTTTGATGCAAATGGATTAATAACTTGAGAAATATCTTATATAGATATGGATTACATTTTTGCTTCTCAATAACCCATTTTGTAATGTTTTTAACTTTGGCACTTTTTGCATTTAATACAATTTCTATCTTTTCACATTTCCTTCTGATTTTAGGACTGATGATGAAATTACTTTGTCTGCTTGCAGGGATGATTGGCAGTAGGCTTTGGCAAAGGATGACCAGAGTCCGCATTTGAAGTACCTCATGGCGGAAAGCTTTTAAAAATACATATTTGTTACAAACAATTAATTTGATGATTTCTTCTTCAAAACAGAGTTTTGAAGAAGAATCATTCTCGAGCATGATTGACGATGAAAATTATGAAAATGAAAACTTATTGAACCTCCCTCTGGCCTGCTAGCTTTATTGGACTTTCAGGACTAAATCAACTAAACCCTAGACCTAAAAGACGTCAACCCTTAAATAACTCTTTTCCGACCAAGAGATTAGAATAGGACTGTAAATGACTTTAACATTGATTCGACAAACATACCTAAACCAGCAGGATACGGCATGAGGGGAAATGACTGATAAGACCCTTCCATCAGATTATGGCATGCCCCTAGTGGAATGCAGATGAATAAACAGAATGAGACACCTAAAAATGAAATGCAAAAAGAGTTTTGATCTTTGACGGAGGACTGACAAGACCGACTCTAACACTTCCAACCCATGTGTGTTGATAGTGCTAACATAGATTTGATAGATGAGTACCTTGCCACAAGAGAAAAATTCTCATCATAGTCAATCCCCTAGACCTGTGAAAAGCCACAGGCAACAAATCTTTCCTTGTGCCTCTCTACACTACCATCAACATCTTTATTTACCCTGTAAAGCCAACGGGAATTCACATTTGACTTGTTCTTCGGTCTTGGAACCACGTCCCAAACGTTGTTATGAACTATGGAGTCATACTCCTCCACCATAGCATTAATGCAAATTGGTTACTGCACTGCTTCCTCAAAGGAAGATGGCTTGGTCTCAATACATTCCCTAGCAAGGGCCATGTATCTTATGTACCTCTCAGGTGACCTCCTTTGTCTGCACTGAGAAGATGGTGCTCCCACATTCTCTCTCGCATCCTCCAATAATCTGTCAGCTTCTCTTGTGTGGTTCCATCCATCTCTGGAAGACTCTGCTTGAGTGGATGTCTCCACTCCTGGAACTTTTGCATGTGGTTGCTCCGCATCAGTCTAAGGCTTCTCCTCCTTAGGAACCAACAATTCCTCCACAGCCTGTAGTTGGAGCTCCCTATCAAGGGAAACTCGCATGGCCTTCTGCTCATCAAACTTGAGATCTTTGCGAACTAATGTCCTCCAACTGGTAGGCAAGTATACCCAATAGTTGTGAGGTGTATCAATGTACCCCACAAATATCCCCAACTCTGTTGTCGGATCAAGATTCTTCCGTGCATCCTTTGTCACATGGACATATATCGATGAGCCAAAGATCCTAAAGTGACCCACATCTGGTCTCTTACCAGAGAAAGCTTCCTCTGGTGTCTTCATCCCAAGTATGCGATGTGGGCTTCTATTCTACAAATAGTCCACTGTGTTGCATGCCTCAACCCACAAGTGAAGTGGTAGGCCTTTGTCATGCAGCATTGCCCGTGCTGCCCTACAATAGTTATGTTCTTCCTCTCGACCACCCCATTCTATTGTGGGTTATGAGGTGCCGTCAACTCTCGTTTAATTCCTTCCACTACACATAGGTCCTTAAACTCTTAAGAGACATATTCTCCACCATTTTCACTTCTAAAGGCCTTGATCTTCTTCCTTGACTCTTTCTCGACTAAAGCTTTGAATGCACAAAACTTTGTGAAAGTTTGGTCCTTCTTCTGCATGAAATAAATCCAGCATTTATGAGAATAGTCATCAATGAAAATCAGATAACACCTTTGCTTCGTTATGGATGCTGTCGAGAATGGTCCGCACAAATCAGTATGAACTCGCTCTAAGATAGCCTCTGCTCGACTGTCTCGATCATGAAAGGAAGACTTGGTGTAATTTCCCAAGGTACAACCTTTGCATGTGTCAACTTGCTCAAGTTTACCTTTGGGAAGTCTTGTAGATATCTGCTGCATTATCTTCAAAGCCCCATGATGCAAATGGCCCAACTGCCTATGCCACAACTCGCCAATGTCTTGGCTTTACACCAATTCTACTTTCATACTCAATGATGCACAATCATATACCTCTAGTTTATAGAGATTCTTCACCCGAATCCCTATCCTCTTGGTCTGACCCGTGGCTATGTGTCTTAGGAATGCCTTTCCTTTACTGAAGACAACATCGTAGCCTTTGTCCTCCAACATTGCGACCGATACCAAGTTCTTCTTCAGTCTAGGCACATACATCACATTTGTCAAGGTTAGAGGAGCTCCATGCTCCCTCTAAAAAGCAACTACGCCCACTCCTGAAACACTATACCTTTCGTCGTCACCCATCTCTATGTGCATCTTGAGGTCTTTCTCCTCCAAGGCACTGAATAAACTTTTATCACCGGTCATGTGGAATGAGGCTCCACTGTCAAGATACTAGACACAACTCATCATCGATGACACCATGCATGCGATGAGGGTAAAGTCCATTTATAACTGAGAGGCTTATGCCTCACCTTTCGATCCTTCCGAGGATCCCTTCTTGGACTTCTTCGATGGGAAATTAGTTGCATAATGTCCCATCTTGTGACAATTAAAGCATCTTACTTTAGACATGTAACCCTTCTTCCCTCCATGAGAAGAATTCGATTTGAAATGGGAAGCCTTCCCCTTCCCTTTCCTTGCCTTACTTTCTAAGGCTATATTTTCGTCATCATCATTCTTGGATGAAGAACCATCTCGTATGCTCCTCCTAATCTCCTCCTGCATAAGATCCGACCACAGTCGTTCGCAATCTGGCAGTTTCTCCCTTCCATTCAAAGAGTCCTGGTAGCTATTCCAACTCTTTGGAAGGCCAAGGAAAGCAAGGTAGGTGGTGAGCTTGTTCAGATACGTGGAAATAGTATCGCCCTTCTCCATCTTGATTCTTCGAAGCTTATCCTTGAGCACCAATTTCCTCTGGTCACTAGTGTTCTGGTAGAGGTCCTTCAATGTCTTCCACATTGAAAATGGAGTATCCTTCCCATGGAGACTTGAGACAATATGGTCTCGAACTCCCTCAACGACGATCCGTCTCGCCTTCGCCACACACTTCTTCCACTAAGCCAGCTCTTATGCATTAGTTGAAGTTGGTTTTGGGATTTCTTGATCAATGAATTCCTTCAAGCCATTTTCTTCTAATACATCCTCCATTCTATATTTCCATGCTATGTAATTCGAGCTACCTTCCAAGGCATACTCGAGTCTCAAGCCATAGAATGCCATTGGCCAACCTTAAAGTATGCTATGAATTCGATTTGCACCTGCAACCCCAAACTTAAAAATTCGAATTCTCTTCTTAGTATAGTGTTCATAGATCTGATACCATGTAGAAAATTTGTGTAGGTTAACTTGATAATGCAATATAAATCAAAGCAGAATACTATAACCTACTTCTACTATTAATTTACGAAATCTTAAAGATCGAGATGAACAATATAACCTGAAGAAGAAGAATCAATGGCACAATACACATGAAAATACTTTGGGGAAAGCCTTAGCTAAAAACCCCACTCTATTGTAATATCATACATGGTGGAAATACATAGGAATTATAAAAATAATTAGCTCTCACAACTAGCTAGCTCACAGTACAATCCCATAGATGCTCACAAGCAATCTTAGCTTCTCTCCAACCCTCCTCTTTGCCCTCCAAGATCCTATTTCCTTGCGTTGTTCCTTGTGGATGATTAGCCTCTTACCAAGTGGAAAACCAATCCTCAAGTATAAATCCTTTACTGCATGCATGAGTTTTCTCCATGAGAAAACACATCCAACTGATAGTACACTGTCCTTGAACATTTATCTCAACTGGGTCTTTCTCAGAATAGACATGCATGAGTTTCTGATGAGGGAATCTTTAGTTAACTGGAGTAGCACTAGTTGAGTGCATTAATGCATCAACTGACTGTTAACTCACTATTAGTTTCTCAAACAGTTTGGAACTAATTTAACCGAATTTAACTTAGTAAACTGAGTTAACTAATTACAACTCAAATATAACTCAATCTTATCTCCTTAATTTAAGGGATAACTCTTTCATGACTTCAGAAAGACTTCTAATTTGAATTTCTCCAACTAAATAATTTAAGATAAATAAATTATTTCCAATTAGCTGTTAAGACTAAATTCAATTTTAGTTCACAATTTTATTCAAGGACAAATTAAATTGGAATATTCTTGTTGCCGTATTTCAACACAAATATAGCAAACCAATTTCCAACCAAATCACTTCACCTTTTTCATCATAATTTCAACATATGCTCGCTTAGAGCCTTTGGAACAAAGTATGGAAATCCATGGGAAAATCATAGGGAGTAGATTTTCAATATGAGGTATTTTGGTGAATTCTCCTTTACATGTATGCAAAATGTGAGAGAATGGAGTTTGTGCATGACGTGTTTGATAAAATATCAGAGATAGACATGGTTTATTGGATAGCACTAATTGATGGATATTCCATGCATGGCTCTTCCAAGGAGATCCTTAATCTTTTGAAGATATGAAACACTCTAGCATAAGCCAAAACCATGTCACTTTAATTTTTGTAGAAGGTTTTGACATTACACCATTTCCATAATCACCACAAGCTAAATTCTCTATTAATGGAGGGATAAATGATACTCTAAGCTCTAACATTAAGTTCAAATTCCATTGAGTAAATTGGTTGTTCCACAAGACTTAGATTAATCATATCTTACACAAATGATTGATTTCACATTTGCAATTTTGTATGTTCTTCTCTTGTTCAAATATCTCATAGTAAAACACCACTGGGGCACATTATAAAAAGTTCATATAGTGCATAACTAAGGATACTATAGAACTATTGTGTGTAATCAATTAGATAACTAGAATCTTTGAGCATTTCCATTTGCTCAAAAAATTGATCAATTTTATTTTTCATTTATTTTTCATTTGGGTATATGATTCTTTATTGGCACACTTTCACGATTTTCCATAATATGTATGATTAGTTTGAATGAACACATAAATATGGTAAACTAAAGGGCTAATTGATACTCTAAGCTTTGACATTGAGTTCAAATGCAATTTACAAAATTGGTTGTTCCACAAAACAAATTAATTGTATCATACACAAATGATTCACATTTACAATTTCACATGTTATGTATTTCTTTCAAATATCTCACTATAAAATACCACTTGGACACATTCTAAAAAATTCATACATTACATAACTAAGGATACTACATAACTATTGTGTGTAATCAATTAAATAACTAGAATGTTGAACATTTCCATTTTCTCATAAATTTGGTCATTTTTTTTCATTTGGGTATATGCTTCTTTATTGGCACACTTCTCGTTATTTACCATAATATATATGTTTCATTTGAATGAGCATATAAATATGGTAAGATAAACTTTTCTTTTTGGGTTTCGTAGTTCCCGCTTTTGATTTGTTGGAACCCTCACAATATTCTCGTTCACACAACTACAATAACGACATCCATGAAATTTATTAATTTGTGTACTCTATAAACATCGGTTAATTCAATTTTTTTCTAAACATTTGATTGATACATGATTGTATCACTACACATACAAAGGGATCCACGATCTTGGGCTTTCCATTCATGGACTCCCAGTAGTTAGAAGAGACATCTTGCCAATGAAATGCAAAAAATATTTTCTTACCACTCTTTTGACTTCTACCCATTGCCATAGACAATGGGAAAGAATACCGAATTTTATTGTTGCCACACTCTCACTGGTTGCTAGAATGATTCGTATTTTTTGAGATGAATTAGCATCCCTTCCAGGTTCATCAAGTTGATAATTAGTCAAGTGCGTCTAATTAATGGTTCTACACTGAAATTGTTGGAATTATGGCTAATATGTTGTCCTTGATGGAAACCTGCATGTCCAATATGTTATGCAACCAGCTCACAAAAAGATAGAAAAGACAGATCAATGCCTTTGAATTCAGCCTCTTCGAGGGGCCAACCTCCTTTACATTACATTAATGAACAATTCTTGCATGATACAAATGACAAAACCTCCTTTCTATATATAAGAGTCTAAGGAGTCACAATATAACCCAGCCGACCTAACAATAATAATATAAAGCCACAAAAATAACAATAGAGGGTTTCTATGGGGCACAATAATAACAATATGGGGACAATAGGGGCACAACAATATTAATAAGGGATACAACTACAATAGTAATGGGGTAATCACTAGTATTATAGGGACCTAATATGCCCCTCTCCTTCAAAAAAGTGTTGTCCTCAACACTTGAGTAGTTCTAGATGCTTCTGTATAAAATTCTCATCCTCCCATGTGGAATCTTCCGCGGATAAGTTCTTCCACTTGATGAGATACTCCAAAATTGATCGATTTCGTAGCTGTCAAGTTCTTGTCTCTATGACTGCTTCTGGTTCCAATATCATTTTTCCTTCCTCGTCAAGTTCTGGCAATATTGTTTGAGTTGGGAGCTTGTCGCCTATAACCTTCTTTAAAAATGAAACATGGAAAACTGGGTTCACTCGAGAAGCTGCAGGAAGCTCCAATTTGTATGCCATAGTACCAATCTTTTGCAACACCTTGTACAGACCATAATACTTTGGTGATAATTTATTATCCTTCTTAGCTTGCTTCAAGGACATTTGTTTAGTGTAGCCGTAGGAATACCCAATCACCTACATCAAAACTTATTTCACTGCAATGTTGATCTGCCTGTTGTTTCATTCTATTCTATGCCAACACGAGGTTATCCTTTAAGAGTTGGAGGACTTGTTGTTGATGTTCGATGTGATGTTCCACTGCTTGAACCTTAAAATTTTCTCTTAAATATGATGTGATGGATGGTGGCTGATATCCATTAAGTGCCATAAATGGGGTCATTTTTGTTGTTGTATGGAAGGATGTGTTATACCACCATTCAGCCAGAGGCAACCATTTGACCCATTGTGTCTGTTTATCAGAGACAAAGCAATGAAGATATCCTTCCAAACATTTGTTTACTATCTCAGTTTGCCCATCAGATTGAGGATGATAAGATAAGCTATGAGCTAACTGAGTACCAAGACAAGAAAATAATTCTGTCCAAAAATTTCCAGTGAAAATGGGATCTCTGTCACTTACAATAATCTTTGGATTTCCATGTAGCTTTTGAATTGTTTCCATAAATGCAGTAGAAATTGTATTGGCTTTAAATGGATGTGATAATGCACAAAAGTGTGCATACTTGGTAAGTCTATCAACTACCACCATGATGACACTCTTTCCGTCAGACTTGGGTAAACTTGTGATAAAATCAATTGAACCTCCTCCCAACGTTGGCTTGGAATGGATAAAGGTTGTAATAGACCCGGGGTCTTAATTGTTTCAACTTTATTTTGTTGGCAAAGCAAACATTCCGCCACAAACTTTTGAATATCCGATTTAAGGCCATCCCAAAAAAATTCCTTCTTAACCCTATGGTAAGTTTTTAAAAATCCTGAGTGCCCTCCTAAGGGAGAAATGTGCAATTCCATAAGAATCTTTTGTTTGAGTTGGAAATTCTTATAGAGGTATAAGCGATCTTTGTACCATAACGAATCATTTTGCCAGCTAAATGTATTAGATGTACTGGAATCTTGTTGTAACTTTCGAATAAGTGCCCACACTTCTTCATCATTCTTCCATTCCTCCCTTGCTTCATTTATCCAATCTGATTGGATAATAGAAATGGAACACAACAATGCTTCCACATCCTCATCCTTTCTTGAGAGTGCATTTGCCACCACATTTTGCTTCCCTTTTTTGTAGATGATTTCAAAGTCATAACCAAACATCTTTGTGACCCACTTTTGTTGCTCTTCAGAGGATAATCTTTGTTCTAAAAAGTATTTAAGGCTATCATGATCCATTTTTACCTTGAAGTGTCTTCCCATTAGGTAGAGTTGCCATTTCTTAAGTGCATGTAGTATTGCCAACATTTCCTTCTCATAAATAGCTTTGTGTAAAAACTTTCCCTTGATTGGACAACTTTCAAAAGCAATGGGTCTTTCATCTTGCATTAAAACAACACCAATTCCATTTCCTGAAGCATCACATTCCACAATAAAGGTTTTTGTGAAGTCAGGTGTAGCTAAGACCGGTGCTTGGCACATTGCCTCTTTAAGATGTTCGAAGGCCTTTGTTGCTTCTGGAGTCCATGAAAATGCATCTTTCTTCAATAATGTTGTTAGAGGTGCTGCTATTCTCCCATAATTCTTAACAAACTTGCGATAATACCTTGTCAACCCAAGAAATCCTCGAAGATGCTTTATGGATGTGGGGATTTTCCATTCCTTAATGGCTTTAATTTTGCTAGGGTCTACCTTAACTCCTTCATGAGATACAATATGACCAAGATATTCCACCTCTTGTACTCCAAAGAAACATTTGGATCTTTTTGCATATAATTGTTTCTCCTCCAATAGTTGTAGCACCCTGTCAACATGTTCAACATGATCCTTCCAAGACTTGTTGTAGATTAGTATATCATCAAAAAATACTAACACAAATTTTCTAAGGAAGTGTTTGAAAATGGAATTCATCAAACCTTGAAATGTAGAAGGTGCATTGGTAAGGCCAAAAGGCATGACCAAAAATTCATAATGACCCTCATGAGTTCTAAATGTTGTTTTCGGAATGTCTTCAATCTTCATTTTGATTTGATGATATCCTGAACGAAGATCCAACTTGGTGAAGTAAATTGATCCATGCAATTCATCCAGTAATTCATCAATGACAGGAATGGGAAACTTATCTTTAATAGTGAGCTTGTTGAGCTCCCTATAATCTGGACACATGCGCCATGATCCATCCTTCTTGTGCACCAATACTACTGGAGCAGAGAAAGAACTTTGACTAGGTTGAATTATACCAGCCTCTAGCATTTCTGCAACCATACATTCAATTTCACTCTTTTGGGCATAGGGATATCTGTACGGCCTGATGTTTGGAGGAACACTTCCTGGAATCAGATGAATAGCATGATCATGATCACGAATAGGTGGGAGACCTTTGGGAGTCTCAAATACCTTGGAATGATTGTCCAAGACTTTTTGGAGATCTGGAGAAATAGATGATTCCGATGTGGAAACATCTAGCGAACATAATTGTGCAATTACACCTCTTTGTTCCTTTTTTAGAAGCTTTGTCATACCATTAGAGCTGATTATCTTTCCTGGTTTCCCTGCAATACCCCTTAATTCAACTTCCTTTCCTTCTGCATAAAATTTCATGAAAAGTTCTTGAAAATTAAAAGCTATTGTACCCAAGGATTGTAGCCATTGGACTCCTAGTACAACATCAGCACCTCCCATTGGAATGGAAAGCATTGGGCTAGTCAATACATATTCTCCCATGGATAGCTTGATATTATGGCACTTTCCAGAGAAATTTATTGTTCCTCCATTTGCAATCATCACTTGACACTCTGGTGCTGGATATAGGAAGCAATTCAATTCTTTTGCTACCTTACAATGAATAAAATTGTGGGTACTTCCTGAATCAATCAACACTATTACCTTTTTCTTCTTGATTTGTCCTTCTATCTTGATGGTTTGAGGAGTGGTAATTCCAACCAATGCATTACAAGATATGGTCGGATTCATTTCTTCTTTATCTAGGCTTTGTTCCTGGAGTATATCCTCTTCTTTTGACCTTTCTTGCTCCTTTTCTTCTTCCTCTTCACAATCTATGTAGAATAATTTCTTCTCAGCACACTTATGACCTTTAGTGTATTTGCTATCACAACTGTAACAAAGCCCTTTTGCTCTTTTTTCTTCCAATTGTTGTGGTGTCAACCTTATAGGTTGTGGAAGACTAGGGGCAACAACACTTCCATCTTTATAGTTGTGAGTGGTATGCTTCCTGGTTGCCATAATTTTGCTTTCCATTTTTCTTGCTAACCTGAATGCCTTCTCTAATGAATCAGGTTCCCAAAGGCGAACATCATGTTGGATATTATCCTTTAAAGTCCCTATGAACACATCAATCCTATGCTCCTCTGGAATATTTTTACCCTTATGTTCAATTTTTGGAACTCCTCAATGTGCTCCATTATTGAACCCTTTTGTTTGAGACTTATCAATTGGCTAAAAAAAGTGTTGCTTTTTGTATCCTCATAATGTGCTGTCAATTCTTCCGTAAAAATTGCCCAAGTGATAATTTGTTTACGAGAGCAAAGCCATTGATACCATACAAACTGATTTGGTTCCAAATATAAAGTTGCAATACGTACCTTTTGTGTGTTTTGCACATTATTGAGATCGAAAAATTGCTCCATCTGTAATATCCATGTTGCAGGATCCTTGCCATCAAACTTCCTCATATCGATTTTTGGAATATGGTGGGTCTTCGATCCAACATTAGAGTCTATGAAATCATGATTAACATTTCTTTTGTTCTCATCATGAGTTTCCTTTACTACCCTTTCACCATTAGTAAGCATTTCTTGTAGAAACTTTGTCAAATCTGTCTTCAAATCTTCCATGCTTGTCTTTAAACAATCCATCTTAGCTTCTATGCCTTTCTTTAAACCATCCATCTTAGCTTCTACATCTTTCTTTAAACCATCCATCTTAGATTCTGTTGCTTTTTGTGCAAGTGACACTTGTTGCACTTGGTCTTGTAATTTTGATATATCATGTTGCATTTCTTCCTCTTCTTCATGAGTCATGCTAGAGCTTTCAGGTTGCTTACTAGGTGTTTGCATTTTCTTTCCTCGGGGCATCAATTACCGATAATAATGCTTTACTATGCCCTTTGAATTCCTTCAAACTAATTTTTCAAACCAAGCTTATGAAAAAATTTAAAAAAACTACACACCTTTTTTCACTTTGTAGGAGCTTGATATTGAATCTGATGTATCTTGTAATTTCAGATCATCTAGTTTTGAAATTGTGACCTACGGTAGCCCTTTGTGTCCTCTTTCCAATGCCACCAGTCTGATCCAAATTGGATTCTCCAGGGAAGAGTTATGCCAAATCTCCCACAGTGACCTGATTATAGACTAGTTCAGTAGAGTGAACTTGTACGACATGCCACGAGTCACTGTTTCGACCTTTGGCTCTAAAAAATATATACAAGAAACTACATTCCATTCTATTTCTGCACCTTCTTACGAAATTTAAATCCGATGCTCAGAGAGAAAGTTATGACGATTTTCCCAGGTCACCTGTTTGGAATGTAATTCAAGAGTTTGCAAAAAGACCAACTTCCTCAGATCATATCTCCACAAATATAGCGTGAAAAGCTCTGAAATTTGGACCTGAGATTCAGCGCAATGTCTTCTCAAATAAGTTTTTTTTCTTCAGCTTCTGAAACGTCACAGAAAAAAGTTATAGCGAAAATTCCACGATGACCTGTTTGGAGCAGCGAAACCCTAGAATCCAAAGCTCTGATACCAAATGTTATGAAACCAGCTCACAAAAAGATAGAAAAGAGAGATCAACGCCTTAGAATTTAGCCTCTTCGAGGGGGAAACCTCCTTTACATTACATAAATGAACAATTCTTGGATGATACAAATGACAAAACCTCCTTTCTATATATAGGAGTCTAAGGAGTCACAATATAACCCAGCCGACCTAACAATAATAATATAAAGCCACAAAAATAACAATAGAGGGTTTATATGGGGCACAATAATAACAATATGGGGACAATAGGGGCACAACAATATTAATAAGGGATACAACTACAATAGTAATGGGGTAATCACTAGTATTATAGGGACCTAACATGGACCTAACACAATATGTCCTTGATTTCAACATCGTTATAATATGATGATTATAGAACTGCTACAGATGACATGAATATTGGTACAAGTATTGAAAAAATGAAGTAAATTGGTAGCCTTGTCACATGTTTGATTTGAGAAAGGATGAAAATATGTATTTGAAAAAGTATATGTGAACTTTATGAAGAAAAGTCACATACATATTCATGTTCAATGAACAAGAGTTGCATATGCAATCATAACCATTGAAAATACAAAACCATGAGATTTTCCCATGGTAATCTCCCACAGTGTTGCGTCGGCAATGTCTAATTGATCTCATAAAAAATTTCCAACAACATTACCTAAGGATTTTCCTATGGTATTGGCAAGGCAAATGGTTGTAAAAGGAGAAGGAGATCAAGGAGTTGTGTGTGCATTTGATAGATTATTCATGTGTGATTTGATCTGGAACATGTGAGCACTAGGGAGGAAGGAGATGGCTCAAATCTGAAAGATCTAATAGTGTTGAGATATATTTTGATAAAAATCACATAAAGAAACTATAAGTTGACGCAATTCAAACTAACTAGTGTGGTTCATATTTAGGACAAGATGAAGAACATATCATGGCATTAGATTAAATAGATGAAGAGAGATGTTTTCTGGCTGTTAGAATATAACAACTAGTTTTGACTAAAGAATTAATAAATATTTTTTTAATTAAAATAAAGTAATAGATGGAAATTAGTTGTAAATAAAAACTTAAATGAATTTTATTATTATTATTATTTTAATCAAAATGAAGGTCAGTAACAATAAGGTATGTTAGGATGGGGTCCCCTGGGTTAGTTTTGGGGTTAAGATAACCCAAGTTTTGATACAATTTTGTAACTAATGTAAAGTCTCCACGATTTGTGGATGCAGAGCAAGTAGACGATTAGGAGTCAAAGGGGTTTAGCCCCTTGTGTTATGTAAAGTATGAGTCGGTTTTGAGATCCACGCATGGTCCACAGACCATGGGATTGTATGATAAAGGCTATAAATAGGCGTGTCTTAGAGAGTCTAAGGCATGTTTTAGATTGATTGATGCAATGGGTCAATAGAATAGAAGTGATAGCAAAGAGAAGTGGGTCGGGTAGGGGAAGGAAGGCTCTGCATCTGAGTGCACAAAGGCATAGGTAGAGTCCACAACTAAGTGAGTAGACCCCTGTAGCTGAGTGAGCAGGGTAGTTTTGAGTATGTAAATTTGAATTGAATATCAATAAAGACAGTTACCAAAGAATCCCTGTGTATATTTGTTTTATCTCTGTTTCTGCTAATGATATATGCTGCCTATGAATAATGCAATTTATGGAATATTGATTCAATATTGCACGAATCTGTTGAATAATTGTTAAATGATATACACAAGCACATTTATGTAATTTCTCAAAGACTCTGATGAATTCTCAGATGCTTACTAATAACTTAAGTAAATCTCTGTGAACCCTTGTTTAGTCAATTTAGTGTTCCTAAATTGATATCATTAATTGTCAACCCGGGGCTCGTAAGCTGATGAAGTGAAGGTGTACTATATGTACTTAAGCAACCTCTTAGAGATTTTTGTCGTTTGGGGTGTTGTTTGTGGTTAATTTTATCTTCCTAAGATGGAGTGATGATTATAAACAGATGAGTGAAAGTGTGTGTAAGGTGAATTCTAGATGAGTGAGGGTGTGTGATTGGTGATTTCTAACTACTTGCTGAATTTGTAAAGGAAAAACTTAAAGGAAATAAATAACTTGAAATGAACTGAAAGCAAAGAACCACTTTCTAATGGCATTAGTCACTACTCATGTTGCTGCAAATAAAAATAAGAAAATCACTTCAAAGACCAATGATAATGTTTATCTCTTCCTAACTCTCTGCTTCTAACACATAGTACTGTGTAAAACACGATTAGGAAGTAGCTAAAGACAAGTCTAAGAAATGATAAAACTCTAAATGACAAATTATAACACTACTATGCCTTTCTCCAACATACTGCTTCCTACATACATGGTTATGTGTAACAAGTGGAAAAAGAGTTAGTGCTATAAGCCAAGACTACTTCAAAACAAGCTGTAATTCATTAGTATTCTGCTCTCTTAAAGATAAACAATTTATGATAAAGAGACCATTAATCAATTAGCATACAACTTGTGAAACTAAACTAAAATCTAACTAGAAAACAGAGTAAAAGGGCAGCACTACGAATATGACAACTACAACTACCACTAGATATAAAGCAAATACACAAGCACACACACAATCCCGGGTTAAAAACCTGCAGAAAAACAAATATGATCAGTCAAAGTAAAGACTGCAAATGAAATAGCAAGGAAAATAAATCAAGCTGTACATGTTTCAAGAAAAGGAAATGCTGAATGTAAAATAAGGAAATTGCAAGAATATAAACATGAAATACTATACAAGGGCTGTCATGAACGGGGGCCCTCCATCCATAAAACCCAAAGAAGACTCAGGTACTTGAAAACGTCAACACAGCACTGTTTTCTATTACTCCATATGCAGAAAAATACAGTCAAGAGTGCTAGAACAGCACTATAAAAACAGAGTCTTGGAATGCACTAAAATTATAACGAGTACATAAAACACAGCAACTAAAAAGTAACATTAAGCGTATGCAGACGCAAGTTTTTATAGGCATCTGAAAGATGGCCTAATGCGTAAAGCTAAAACTGAAAAATAACTAATCTGTCATGCGTAATAAAGGTTCAGCAACACGTCATAAGCCTCGTGGATGAGCCGGAGGTTCTGGTCGTCATGGGAATTGAATCCAGAGTTGGATTATGTCCCCCACAACCTGCGTAACACAGACAAATCACCGTTTGCACTGACGTGACCCAACAACTTACGCATCACCGTTAAGCTGCCTTTGTTGTCTGTGGCTTGACCCTCGTTGACCGGAGGTGTAGATGATGTGGCTGGCCGAACCAATAGCACAGGAACCTCGAGCACCTTTATTCCCACGTGCCCATGTGGTTCATTTTGCAAAATGACACGTGGAACCTTGAGATTAACAAAAAGGCTGCGGAATCATCAGATGGCTGCGGAATCGCCAGACAGCTGCGGAATCTCTCTAAATATGTCAAAATCTAAACAAAACAGTCACACATTAGCAAAGTTCACTTGATCATGCTTAAAGACATCTAATGTAATGATCTGGGTAGGTTTTCAATGAAAATGAGGCAAAAGAGAGGGATAAGTGAGGAAAAACAGTAGGTAATAATGGATGATGAGGTGCAAGTTAGAGGCTCTACATACCCCCACTACGAGGGCATTGCATGTCCTCATGCAAAAACACTGCTTAATCAACCTGCTGAGATGCCTCTGCTAAGACATCTAATCTTCTCTTCTTCCTCTGTGTGGCCACATTAACTCTTGGTTTCTTTACCAAGCATCTGAACTTTAGATTGACCAAGGCTCTACTTAATTTTCTGCATTTCTTCCTTAGCTTTTTGTTATTCCTTTGCCACAGGCCCAGATGTAGCATGGTATTATCATGAATCATCTTATCCACTTTAGCTTGCTCCTTCAATTTTTCATTTTCTTGTATGATATGGTGATTTAGAACCTCAATCTCAAAAATTTCCTGTTTGAGTGAGTGAACTTGCTGCTCCAAAGGTTGAACATTGCTTGGGCTAGCAGCTGCTTGTTCCAACGTCTCCAGGTAATTATAAACTTTCTGCTGATCTGGGTCAACCTCTGGTGACTTCTTTGGACTAGGCTCATACTCAAATTTGGATCCATGTTCATATTCAGGTTCATGCTCAAAAGGACTTTCCTCACGTGGAGGACTAGTCTCAACATACTCAGCGTGTGGAGGACTTTTCTCAAAGTCAAGTCTTGTAGCAACCTTTTCAGGTGTGCTCAAGTCAATGATGAGTGACTTTTTACCTTTTTTGGCCCCCACTTTATCTTGTATCCTTCTGCTCCTTCTCACGGTGGTGATGCTCTGTTTTTCTTTTTGTGCCTTTTGCCTTTGTTTTTCCACCTTCTTGGAAAGGGCAGTCTCATGGAGTTTGGCCATTCTTTGTGCTAAGGGCTGAGTGTCTTCTTCACTAGAATTTTCAGGAGTGAGGTAGGTTTCTTGGACTACAGCTTTGCCTTTATCTTTCTTTTGTTTCTTCCTACTCTCTTTTCTCTTTTGAGCAACTTCTTGGGCAAGTTCTGCAAGGGTTTCTGTGATGATTCCTTGGGCTGTTTGGTCAGTAACTTCAGTAAGTCCAGGGTCAATTTCCTGTTCAGAATGATGTACATCAGTTTCCTCCTCAATCTGTTCTTGGACAGTTGTTTCAAGGACAGTAGTTTCAGGAACAGTAGTTTCAGCTTGGGCAATAATTTCTGGGTTAATTCCCTCTCCTCTTTTTCTCCTACTCCTTTTAGGTACTTGAGGGGAACCACCAGAAGTTTCTCCTATTTCTTGAAAATGATTTCTTATAAGAAATCTCTCCCATGTGTCTCTTTTTGATTTCAACTGTTCCTCAACTAGCATTTTAACAAGACCATGATGACACAGATGAGGTTCAATGTTTCTTGGGTTCCTTTGGACAATTGCACACATTTTCTTAAGACTTGAGAGTAGAAAATATGGAAGGTTAATATCATCTCCTAAGAAATGCATCATGACCTTGGCATGGTAAACATATAAAACTCCAAACCTTCCCTCACAAGTAAAGAATTTTTGGACTAATAAAAGTAAAGTTGTCCATTCTTCCTTGACATAAGTAACAGGAATCCCTTTTGTAAAGATGTTGGTATCCATACCTGGGTTCTTTAAGATTTGCTTCCACTGTTGATCTTGAACTGACCGGTTTTTAAACCATCTTTCTCCAGTTTGTGGGAGTGAGGTAGCTTGTGCTATGCTGCTCTCAGTGACTGTAAACTTTAAATCCCCTATCTCCACTTGATTATCTTTGTCTCTAAAGGAACGTGCAAAGGCCTTCGTAACCTCTTTGTGGTAACCTCTGAATTTCTGGATGCATTGTAGCCAGTTTGCTTTCTGCAACGCTTCTTTAACTTGAGGATATCCCTCCAGAAATTTTGAACCCTCTGGTTCTGCCCTTAAGAGTTTACCCATTGGCTCTACGGCTCTGTTCTAAAACTTTTGGAAGAAAGGTTACACGGCTTCAACAGTGGCCTTAACACAGTAAATTTACGGCTCTGTTCTAGAACTTTTTGGAAAAGGAGGTTACACGGCTTCAGCAGTGGCCTTAACACAGTAAATTTACGGCCTTGACACAGTGGATTTACGGCCTTGACACAGCCGTAATATACTTTCACTGGTAATCAGAATTAGCAGAGAGGAAGGAGTAAAACAGAGTATGGTTAATGGTAGCAGCGTAGTGAGCACAGCGGAATAAGGGAACTGTGGAAATGAAACAGCGTGAATGGAATGATACGAGCGTAGGAGCGTAGAAGGGTTATGAAATGATGGGTAGAAACGGTTAGGTCCTTAGGTTTCGGTCATAGATTTACACTTGGCTGCTGGATTATGTCATAGAGAGACGTAGTACAATAGGCTACGTCACTTAGGTACGAAAACCTTAATGGAAGAACAGCCGCAATTGAATTTCAAAATCGTGATGAACAAGGACTGATAGGTTTGGGGGATACGTGGATTTATGGTCGCATGATGGAAAAAGCTGGTAATCATTACATTAAGTGGCAAAAAAAATAACCCAGAAACTTTGCAAAATGAGATAACCGTAAGTTTAGGATTTAGATCATACCTCATATCCGCGCTTGGATTGCCTTTGATCATTTGCCACTAACCCTTCATTGATTTATTGCTGTTGCATGACTCTTTCCCACTTATTGTTGATGACTTTTGAACTGTAATTTTTTTTTTCAAACAGACTGTGTTTTTTTTTATGCAGGTGCAGAGGGCTGCGGAATGGCTGAATGGCTGCAGAATTGCCAGACAGCTGCGGAAACTGCAGGGGTATCCTCCGGCTGCACAAAAACAACTTTAGCTATCTAAAAAATGACTTTATTGATGGAATGAATATGTAATGAATGGATGGATGGATGAAAAGAAATGAGGTGGAGTGAAAATGAATGAGATGGTGGATGAAATGGCTGTAATGATGAAATGAGATGGAATAAGTAGAGAAAGAGAATTTTTTTATAGAAAATATGAGGTGTCAGGTGACCCTGATTTTCACCTCAGATTTTCTGTATAGGACTGCCAATCAGAGACTGGTTTTCAGGCCTATATATTTATTATTTTTTTCTTTTTTTTTTTTCAAAAACCAAAGCTTAGGCTGATGGAGGAGAAGAATCCTTCTCCACCAACCTGATTGCAGAATCTTCTTTAAACAGCTTGACAAACTCTTCTTTTGAGAATGGCTTTTGGTAGATCTTCAAGCGATGGCCATTCAAAATAAGAGGAGTATGAAATTCATCAATAGTTTTCACTCGAACTGCTCCATTGCTAAAGACTTCATCAATCTCATATGGCCCAAGCCAATGAGTTTGAAACTTTCCTTTGAAGTCTTTGAACTTTGAATCAAACAATAGAGCCCAATCTCCTTTCTGAAACTTTCTTTCTTTGATATGACGATCATGCCATTTAGATCTTTGGTGCTGAACTAGATCGGTCCTTAGAATTGCATCTTGTCTTATTTCATCTAGCTCATTTAGTTGGTCCATTCTGTGTTTTTGGGCTTCTGAGAGGCTCATTCCCAATTGGACTGCCATCTTGAAGGTCTTGATTTGGAACTTAATAGGAAGCAGGACTTCCTTCCCATAAACAAGTTCATAGGGAGAATGTCCTGTTGTGTTCTTCCATGTAGTTCTATAGGCCCATAAGGCTTCAGGAAGCCTTTCCGCCCAATCTCTTCTATGAAGATGAACAGTCTTGGTGATAATGCCTTCAAGAACTTTATTGGTAGATTCCACTTGGCCATTTGATTGTGGATGGTATGGAGTAGATGTTCTATGCTTGATCTTATATTCCTCCATCAGCTTCTCCATCAATTTAGATGTAAACTAGCTGCCCTGATCTGTCACAATTTCCCTTGGGACACCAAAACGAGTGAAAATATCCTTAAAAAGAAATTGAACAACTGAATTTTCAGTGGTAGAAGGCAATGCTTTCGCTTCTACCCACTTAGTAACATAGTCAGTACAAACCAGTATATACTTCTTTTGCTTTGAAGGTGGATTAATTGGTCCAACGAAATCTAGAGCCCATTTCTCAAAGGGTTCGATGCATACCTGAGGCTGTAGAGGCATTTCATTTGAAGGAGTTGGTTTCCCAACTCTTTGGCAGCTGTCACACCTTCTAACATACTGCTTTGCATCTTTAAAGAGAGAAGGCCAATAATATCCTAGAGAAAGGATTTTATAGGCTGTCCTCTTGTCAGCAAAGTGCCCGCCGCATGGTTCATAAGGATGTTAGGAATTTCATCTTCCCGAACACACCTTCTGATTATACAATCTGACCCTGTTTTGAACAATTCATTAGAAATCCAAGAAAAATGTGAACTCTCCTGAATGATTTTCCTTTTCTCATTAGGAAATAAGTGTAGAGGTAGCTTCCCTGTAACTAGATAATTAGCCATATCTGCATACCAAGGAGTCTTGGTAGTCACTGCAAACAAGTATTCATCTGGAAACTTATCTTCTACTGGAGAATCTTCATTAGTGTTTTGGATTCTAGACAAGAAATCAGCCACTGTGTTTTGCTTTCCAGGTCTATCTAACACAGTAATGTTGAATTCTTGTAAAAGTAAAAGCCATCTTGTAACTCTACCATTAGTGACAGGTTTGTTCATTAAATATCTTATGGCAGAGTGATCAGTATGGACAAAGGTTTCATAGCCGGTTATGTAGTGTCTAAACTTATTAATCGCATGTACCACAGCTAAGAACTCTTTTTCTGTAACAGTATAATTTAACTCAGTGGGCGTCAAATTTTTACTGGTGTAATAAATGGCATAAGGGATCAAGTCCTTTTGTCCCAAAACAGCTCCTAGAGATGTATCTGAAGCATCAGTGGAAATGTGGAAAGGGAGTTTCCAATTTGGCCCCCTTAAGATAGGTGCTTCAGATATTCTACTCTTTAAAGCTTCAAAAGCAGATTGACACTCAAGATCCCATTTGAACTCACAGTCCTTAGTAAGCAATTTGAAAAGAGGAGATGCTATCTTAGTGAAGTTTTCAATAAATCTTCTGTAATACCCAGTAAACCCAAGAAAACTTCTAACATCCTTCTGGCAATTTGGAATAGGTAACTTAGAGATGACTTCAACTTTGGATCTATCAACCTTAATCCCATCTCCTGAAATATGATGTCCTAAAACAATCCCTTCAGTAAACATCATAAAACACTTTTCATGACTTAAAGAAAGATTTGTTTCCTTACATCTTACCGGTACTTTTTCCAAATTTTCCAAAGCTTCTTCAAATGTATTACCATAAACTATGAAATCGTCCATGTAAACCTCTACACAATCATGAATTAGATCTGAAAAGATTCCTAGTACAGCCTTTTGAAATGTAGCGGGTGCATTGCACAATCCAAAAGGAAGTACTCGGTAGGCAAAAGTTCCCCAAGGACAAGTAAATGTGGTTTTGTCTTGATCTTCAGGTGCTACCTGGATTTGATTATACCCACTAAAACCATCCAAGAATGAGAAATACTTTTTACCTGCTAAAGTATCTAGTACCTGATCAATAAAAGGTAGAGGAAAATGATCCTTTAAGGTTGCCTTGTTCAATTCTCGATAATCAATGCAAACTCTCCATTTACCATTCTTTTTGGGCACTATAACCAAGGGAGAAACCCATTGGCTATCTGAAATGGGGTAAATGAAGTTTACCTTGAGCAATTTCTGAAGTTCTTCTTTCACGATTTCCCTAAGGTTTGGATTCATCCGTCTTTGTGGTTGCCTAATAGGTCTGCTGTTTTCTTCAATATAGATGTGATGAATACAAGTCTTAGGATCGATTCCTTTCATGTCAGTGTATTCCCATGCAAATGCTGTAGAATGCTTTTGCAAAAGTTTGGTTAACTCTTCTTGTTGTGGTCTTTCCAAGTTTCTATTAATGTTCAAAGTTTTTCCTGGAAGGATTTCAACTGTAGAACTACCAAACTCTTCCATTGAGAAGAGAGACATCTGTCTAGAGGAGAGATATTCAATGTCTGCATCTATCTGAAAATGTGCAGAGTCATATTCTAAAGATACTTCAAAATTTTCTAATGTATTTAGAATTTGACTGTCTTCACTGATCTCAGAGATGGTTAGAACAGGTTGTATAGTATCTTCATCATCTACCCATTCATCTTCTCCTATTTCTGTTATAGCTTTTGCTGGGGGATACAAGTTGAATTTCTTGGTGGAATTACCATCTGATATATACATGTCCCCAGACCTACAACTGATGAAAGCATCAGCTGTTGCTAGCCAAGGTCTTCCTAAGATAAGAGGATGTCCTCCTAGATTGTTCTTGGGAGTTAAAATCATAAAATCAACTGGATATTCCCAAGAGTCTAGAGAGACTGGAATGTCTTCCAATACACCATCAGGTTTAATGATTGATCTATCTGCAAGTTGCAGTAAAGTAGGTGTAAAAAGAAGGTTAGGAAGCTTTAACTGATCCATGGTCTGTCTACTCATGATGTTGATAGCGGCTCCTAAGTCAATCAAAGTATTTGGGATTTCGACCCCATTAATATGAGTTTTGACAATAGGACTACCGGGATCTACATACTTTTGCATGGTAATTTTACCCATCATAATGTCTGCAATTTTTCCAACTAGATGTATCCTTTTGGTATCTCTGGTTCTTTTTACTGTTTTCTTCAAACTCAACTCCTTTATTGTCTTTGCTAGAATGGGAATTTCTTTAATGGCTTGTAACAAGGGAATCTTGATACAGACATTCTTCAATTCATCTAGAAAACTATAGTCAGGCAACCAAATTTGTTTTTCCACTCCTTTGTCAATTTGTAATCTTTCAGGAAAAGGAGGTGTAGCTAAAGATGTAGGTTGCTCAACTATGGGAGTTGTAGAGGTTGATTCTTTTTCTTTTTCTTTTTGGATATTTTGGTTTTGAAGTGATACTTCAGAACCTTTATTGACTTTGAGAGATTCTTCCTCAGAAATGCTTGGTTGTTGAACACTTGTAGAAGGTTGATCTAGGATTCTACCTGATCTGAGTTGTACTTCATTGAGAGGAACAACCATATAGGTAGGGAATGGTTGACCTTCCATCATGTAAGCATTTTGAGGGTTCCTATTATTTGGATTTGGTAATGGCTGAGAGGGAAGTTGATTTGACTTCTGCTGGGAGAGTTGAGAATTTTGATTTTGTGGAGGAGGTTGTTGTTGTTGAGGGTATGGCAATGATAATTGTTGACCTTGATTTGGAATTTGTGGGGCTTGCTGATTCTGAAATGATGGAGGATATTGATAGAATTGAGCAAGTCTCCCATAAGGATTTTGCATGCTTTGTATCCATGCTTGAAAAGCATTTTGAGGTTGAGACCAAGTTTGTTGCCAAGGATTCCAATTTGGTTGGGGTTGAAAATTCATAGAGTTGTTAAACCCTGATTTTGTTGTCCTTGCCATGGTCTCCTTGCAACAAAACAGAGAGATTCAAGTGTGTTTGGATCCTCTTGAAAGACTGCTTTGAGGCCAGGAATTGAAGGACAATCCTTGGTCTCATGAGTTTCTGAGCAAATTACACATGTTTCTACAACGTGTGCATCTAAGGGACATTCCCTTAGAGCATGTTTCTTTCTACATTTCGGGCAAAAGATAGCCAAAGCCTCAGCTTCTGCTTGTTGTTTATTGTGAATCTTAAGGGTATCTAGTTGTTCACTAAGACTCCCTAAGATGTCAGTTTTGAATTCGTCAAGCATATTGCCAATTTCAGCCCTACTTACTGATCCTGTTGCAGATTTATTTGCTCTAAGGAGAGAGGGATCTCTAGGCCCTTTTTGAGTTTTTGATTTGCCCCTTGAGAGATGGATACAGAGTTCTGCTATATCATTGAGTGAAAGTTGAGAAATATCCCCTTTCCCCATCATGTTTAAGATATCTATCCATTCATCCCTAATGGCTTTTAATAAGAGGGCTTTTAAGGTCTCTTCATCCAAAGTACTCATTTTTGCTCTTTTCAAGTTATATTGAAATCTTTCAAGCAAATCTTCCAAACTTTCATCTTCTCTTTGTATCATTTTAAACACCTCATCTTTGTGATTAGTAGGCGTACAATAGTCCTGATACCTATCCAAAAAGGTTTGTTTCATTTCATCCCAAGACCTAATGGATTGAGTGAGTAACCCCATGAACCATTTCAAAGCTTGATCTTTTAATGTTGAGGGGAACAATTTGAGTTTTTGAGTATCATCCAGATAGTCATAAGTTTGACACACAACTTCAAATTCAAACAAAAATGTTTCAGGGTCCTCAGTTCTTAACCCATGGAAATTTGGGAGGACAGATGGTGATATGTTTTTCATAGTAGCTCGGGAATCCTCATTAACAATCGGAAACCCAAATGAGTTATCCCCATCTCTATTTCCTCCTCCAAAGGGACCTCTACCTCCTCCATTATTATTGTTGTTTCCTCCTCCTCCTCTACCTCTACCACCTCCTTCTTCCTCTGCCATGATGGTTCTCCTAGGGATTTCAAAATCTTCTGGTTCCTCTACAAAGGGTGAATGAGAAGAGATTTCTCCTTCTTCTTCAGGTGATTCTACTTCCTCAATTACAATTGGTCTTCCTGTAGGAGAAAGAGAAGAGTCTCTTCCTGGTTCAAACTCAATAGAAGGTGTAGGAGAGTCAATTCTTGGCTCTTGAATTCCAGGAATTCTAGGACTAGGAGTTTCGGTTGGAGATAAGGGAGGTGTCTCTTGTCTATCCCTTGAAGCAGATGGACTTGTAAAGATTGAACTTCGAGCTCTAGCTAAAAACCTTCCCTAGAATCTCTAGCTCTATGCATGTCATTTTTTTTTTTTTTTTTTATTATTTGTCTTCAAGTCAAGTTAATAGTTCTTTTTCTGATCTTCCAGGTCACTCTAGGTGCAAGAAGAGAGCATACTCAAGAAACTACTAAATCAATAACTTTCTCTTTTTTGATCCTCCAGATCACTTTGAAGTGCAAGAGGAGAGCATACTTTGATAGGTTATCAACTTCTTTCCTTGAAATTTTATGTTTTTTTTTTTCTAAGAATATGGCTACTTAATTTCACTTCCCCGGCAACGGCACCAAAATGTTTAGTCAATTTAGTGTTCCTAAATTGATATCATTAATTGTCAACCCGGGGCTTGTAAGCTGATGAAGTGAAGGTGTACTATATGTACTTAAGCAACCTCTTAGAGCTTTTTGTCGTTTGGGGTGTTGTTTGTGGTTAATTTTATCTTCCTAAGATGGAGTGATGATTATAAACAGATGAGTGAAAGTGTGTGTAAGGTGAATTCTAGATGAGTGAGGGTGTGTGATTGGTGATTTCTAACTACTTGCTGAATTTGTAAAGGAAAAACTTAAAGGAAATAAATAACTTGAAATGAACTGAAAGCAAAGAACCACTTTCTAATGGCATTAGTCACTACTCATGTTGCTGCAAATAAAAATAAGAAAATCACTTCAAAGACCAATGATAATGTTTATCTCTTCCTAACTCTCTACTTCTAACACATAGTACTGTGTAAAACACGATTAGGAAGTAGCTAAAGACAAGTCTAAGAAATGATAAAACTCTAAATGACAAATTATAACACTACTATGCCTTTCTCCAACATACTGCTTCCTACATACATGGTTATGTGTAACAAGTGGAAAAAGAGTTAGTGCTATAAGCCAAGACTACTTCAAAACAAGCTATAATTCATTAGTATTCTGCTCTCTTAAAGATAAACAATTTATGATAAAGAGACCATTAATCAATTAGCATACAACTTGTGAAACTAAACTAAAAGCTAACTAGAAAACAGAGTAAAAGGGCAGCACTACGAATATGACAACTGCAACTACCACTAGATATAAAGCAAATACACAAGCACACACACAATCCCGGGTTAAAAACCTGCAGAAAAACAAATCTGATCAGTCAAAGTAAAGGCTGCAAATGAAATAGCAATGAAAATAAATCAAGCTGTACATGTTTCAAGAAAAGGAAATGCTGAATGTAAAATAAGGAAATTGCAAGAATATAAACATGAAATACTATACAAGGGCTGTCATGAACGGGGGCCCTCCATCCATAAAACCCAAAGAAGACTCAGGTACTTGAAAACGTCAACACAGCACTGTTTTCTATTACTCCATATGCAGAAAAATACAGTCAAGAGTGCTAGAACAACACTATAAAAACAGAGTCTTGGAATGCACTAAAATTATAACGAGTACATAAAACACAGCAACTAAAAAGTAACATTAAGTGTACGCAGACGCAAGTTTTTATAGGCATCTGAAAGATGGCCTAATGCGTAAAGCTAAAACTGAAAAATAACTAATCTGTCATGCGTAATAAAGGTTCAGCAACACGTCATAAGCCTCGTGGATGAGCTGGAGGTTCTGGTCGTCATGGGAATTGAATCCAGAGTTGGATTATGTCCCCCACAACCTGCGTAACACGGACAAATCACCGTTTGCACTGACGTGACCCAACAGCTTACGCATCACCGTTAAGCTGCCTTTGTTGTCTGTGGCTTGACCCTCGTTGACCGGAGGTGTAGATGATGTGGCTGGCCGAACCAATAGCACAGGAACCTCGAGCACCTTTATTCCCACGTGCCCATGTGGTTCATTTTGCAAAATGACACGTGGAACCTTGAGATTAACAAAAAGGCTGCGGAATCATCAGATGGCTGCGGAATCGCCAGACAGCTGCGGAATCTCTGTAAATATGTCAAAATCTAAACAAAACAGTCACACATTAGCAAAGTTCACTTGATCATGCTTAAAGACATCTAATGTAATGATCTGGGTAGGTTTTCAATGAAAATGAGGCAAAAGAGAGGGATAAGTGAGGAAAAACAGTAGGTAATAATGGATGATGAGGTGCAAGTTAGAGGCTCTACAACCCTAATTTAAGACTACTTTCTGATGCGTGTAAGTAGATAGCTAAATTGTTAAAGGTACACAAAGACTGATCGTAGACCTTCGCGAAGGTCTAAAGACCATTTGGACAGATTTGCAGCAGTGAGCCCTAAGAGTGTATAAATATACGCGATGGCAAATCTGAGGCGATAAAAGACATCACACTAGTCTTTGGATGCAAAAAATTGGTTCTATCATCCCCCCATGCTGCTTCGGTTGAGACTACAGCCTGCGCTACGGAGGTTGTTACCGAAAGGGCCATTAGTGTAGGGATTTGTTGGTTGGCACAACTAACTCTGAACCTAGGTTAGGACCCCCTAAGACAACAAATGGTTCCATTGTTGGGACTGGGATCTGCTTGAAAGAGATGTGTGATGTCGCATCAATGGAATTTGACCAAGAAAGAAATTGAAAAGTGGTTTAATTGGAAGATTCACGAGTTCGCAGTGCAAGAAAACAGGAATCCACACATGTCGAAGGAAGAGTGGTTGAACATGTATCTGTATATAGAGATACATAAGATCTTCTTCTACGCTTTTCCCATTGAATTGTACGAGTGATTAGCTAAATTGATAGAGAACCAAGGAAGGTGGAAGCTTAATAATTCTATAGTGTGGACTCTTGAATTAGTGAGATGATTAGAAGATTCTGAAAACAAGATCACACGGGTTGTCGATCATTGGCTCGATCGGATTTTGGGAGGATTTGTTACAAAATTCGCAGTTGATACCTTAGTCAGCTACAGCAAAGCGGAGCAGAAATTTTTCAAGGGACCACGAGGTAAGTATTTAAGATCATTGAATACTTGGATTAAAATGTTGTTGTGTGAAAAATGGGTGATTCCATTACCTTGATGTTTGGGGCTACGCAAAGTGGACGACTCTTTAGAAATCGTCAAGGATCAGGACCGGAGTATAGTCCCTTGACATGACCTCCTTTAATTGATGATGAAGGGGCAGAATGGGCTCCACCACGAAGCGTTGTTCAGCTAATCACTCAGGGGATTCCTTGAGTATATCATTCGTCCATTCCACCTCCACCTCCACCTCCACCGCATACACCTCCACCCACACCTCCACCTCCACCACCACCATCCAACATGGTGAATACGATGAAGCTGCCGATTTTCAAAGGCAAAGGGAGTGAAGATACAGAGAAATTTTGGTTTGTTATGAATGTTGTGTAGAAAACGCAACAAATTACTGATGACAATATAAAGAAGGCACAATTGGTTACCGTTCTACAGGATTGCGCACTGAGTTTAGTAAGCCTAAGTCTAACTTGCAATCAGTTGTTGGATTTAAGGAAATCATGATGAGGATTGATGAGACACCATGGGAATTAGATCAAAGGTTGAAGCGTCAAAATTAAGAAGCTAACATGCAGCTCATAGATGGTTAACATTGCGAGTGCTTTACAACTTCACTTCTGCCCCACTTGAGAATTTCTATGTCGCAACAGAAGATAGGAACGTAGGAAGAAGCCTTAGAAATCGCGATGAGGTTGCATGAAACACCTATTAAGGATGTGAATTTGGATGTACAACATATCCACTCTCAGTTACAGAGACTCTGCTTAGAATTGCACAGCTTGAAGAAAGACAAGGAGACTAAACCAGAGATGCGCACAGAAGTCTGGTGTTTGAAGTGCAAGAGCTAGGGGCACGATAAAGACCATTGTCTCATATTCGTGAATTATATCACAGGAGGGGGACCAATTCCCCTAAAGCCAGAAGCCCCAGCAGGGCCGAGCATGGGGGCTGCGCTATGGTGTGTTATTTGTCAGGTTACTAGACAACATGTAACGAATAATTTCCATTTGCTTCAAAAGTTCATCCAAACCCCTCAACAACTATTTTGTAACTTCTGAAAATTTGTGGGCCATGATGAATGCCAATGTCAGAGCTATGAGTTGATGATGGAAAGAACACCTACATATCGGATGCAAGAAGAAACTCAGCCTCCAGATCAGGGAGCTGGGTGTGGGGGGTGGGGGGGGGGGGGGGTGGGTGTGTGGCACGGAGGTTATAAGGGATGAGGACGAGGTTGAGGAGGAGGAGGGCATGGTAGAGGTCGTGGTTAGGTCATCTACTAAAACTACAGAATGCCAGGGCACTGCATACGCGAATTCCAGAATCAGACACACCCGTCATGTCAATACTGTGCCATTTTGACCATACCATAGAAGAATTCTCAGTGATGATAGCTAAAATGCAAGAGAAGAAAGCACAGCCTCAACAGCCTATGCAGAACTTACAAACCATTAGAGTTGAGCCCCATGAGAAAGATCAAAATGTGAATATAGTGCTTAGAAGTGGAATAACAACTGGCAATGATAAAGGTAAACAACCTGAAGAGGATGGATGGGTCCGCAAGGCCCAAGAGAAGGAAGTGGATTTTGATATGAATCGTGTGAAGGAAAATTTTATGGAGGCCAAGAAAAGATTCAGTGAGGCATCCATCTCAGGAACTCGGGACAAGGTGCAGAAACCAACGTGCTTGAAAAGGTTGATCCCTCTATGCTTACTACGTTTTAAGAGACCTGCATAAAGCTTGTGCACGATAGAAAAGTTGTGGAAGGATTGCAGGAATTAATAAACAAATGTGCCAACAAAGAGAAGGTCCCTAATGGACACTGGGTGGTCAGAAAATTTGGAAAACATAAGGCAAGAATAGGGCGCGAGATTAGATAGGTGATTATGAGATGGACCAGGTCATCTTGGACTTGGGGTCTGATGCAAACGTTTTGCCAAAACAAACATGGGAAATAATGGGGAGACGTGCTGTAGTGGTCTCTAATTAAGCTCGGAATGGAAAACCAACATAAAATCATCCCTGTGGCATGATTATATGAAGTAACCATTGATATCAAAGGTGTGAGTGCGATGGCCAACTTTGAGGTAATAGAGATCGTTGATGACATTAATACATACCCTGTGCTCTTGGGAATTGATTGGGCCACTGATATGAATGGGGTCATCAATTTGAAAAAAAGGACAATGTCGTTTGTAAAGAAATCGCTTCAAGTTGTAGTATGATTTTACCTTGCAGAAGGGGCGCGACATACTGAACCAGTCCGCGATTGAAGAAAGCGATGATGAACTGGATCAAATTTATAAAATAATAGTGTGAGACTAGGACTGGATCAATCCGACGGCATATGGATGGATTGCATGGGATTGGGAGAGTTTGTTGGGTCCCTATAATACTAGTGATTACCCCATTGCTATTGTAGTTATACCCCTTATTTATATTGTTGTGCCCCTATTACCCCCATATTGTTATTTCTGTGCCCCATAGAATCCCTCTATTGTTATTTTTGTGGCTTTATATTATTATTGTTAGGTCGACTGGATTATATTGTGACTCCCTAGACTCCTATATATAGAAAGTAGGTTTTGTCATTTGTATCATCTAAGAATTGTTCATTTATGTAATGTAAAGGAGGTTTCCCCCTCGAAGAGGCTGAATTCTAAGGTGTTGATCTATCTTTTCTATCTTTTCTTGAGCTGGTTTCATAACATTTGGTATCAGAGCTAAAATAAAGTTGTCAACAAAATAAAGTTGGTTTGCCAGCAAAATAAAGTTGAAACAATTAAGACACCGGGTCTATTACAACCTTTATCCATTCCAAGCCAACGTTGGGAGGAGGTTTCAATGGATTTTATCACAGGTTTACCCAAGTCTGAGGGAAAGAGTGTCATCATGGTGGTAGTTGACAGACTTACCAAGTACGCACACTTTTGGGCATTATCACATCCACTTAAAGCCAGTACAGTTTCTACTGCATTTATGGAAACAGTTCAAAAGCTACATGGAAACCCAAAGATTATTGTAAGTGACAGAGATCCCATTTTCACTGGAAATTTTTGGACATAATTATTTTCTTGTCTTGGTACTCAATTAGCTCATAGCTCATCTTATCATCCTCAATCGGATGGGCAAACTGAGATAGTAAACAAATGTTTGGAAGGATATCTTCGTTGCTTTGTATCTGATAAACAGACACAATGGGTCAAATGGTTGCCTCTGGCTGAATGGTGGTATAACACTTCCTTCCATACAGCAACAAAAATGACCCCATTTATGGCACTTTATGGGTATCAACCACCATCCATCACATCATATTTAAGAGAAAATTCTAAGGTTCAGGCAGTGGAACATCACATCGAACATCAACAACAAGTCCTCCAACTCTTAAAGGATAACCTCGTGTTGGCACAAAATAGAATGAAACAACAGGCAGATCAACATCGCAATGAAAGAAGTTTTGATGTAGGTGATTGGGTATTCCTACAACTACAACCATATAAGCAAATGTCCCTAAAGCAAGCTAAGAAGGATAATAAATTATCACCAAAGTATTATGGTCTATACAAGGTGTTGCAAAATATTGGTACTATGGCATACAAATTGGAGCTTCCTGCAGCTTCTCGATTGCACCCAGTTTTCCATGTTTCATGTTTAAAGAAGGTTATAGGTGACAAGCTCCCAATTCAAACAATATTGCCAGAACTTGACGAGGAAGGAAAAATTATATTGGAACCAGAAGCAGTCACAGAAACAAGAACTCGATAGCTACGAAATCGATCAATTTCAGAGTATCTTATCAAGTGGAAGAACTTATCCGCTGAAGATTCCACATGGGAGGATGATAATTTTATGCAGAAGTATCCAGAACTACTCAAGCGTTGAGGACAACACTTTTTTTGAAGGAGAGGGGAATGTTGGGTCCCTATAATACTAGTGATTACCCCATTACTATTGTAGTTATACCCCTTATTTATATTGTTGTGCCCCTATTACCCCCATATTGTTATTTCTGTGCCCCATAGAATCCCTCTATTGTTATTTTTGTGGCTTTATATTATTATTGTTAGGTCGGCTGGATTATATTGTGACTCCCTAGACTCCTATATATAGAAAGTAGGTTTTGTCATTTGTATCATCCAAGAATTGTTCATTTATGTAATGTAAATGAGGTTGCCCCCTCGAAGAGGCTGAATTCTAAGGCGTTGATCTATCTTTTCTATCTTTTCTTGAGCTGGTTTCATAACAGAGTTCTTGCACCTATGATTTAGATGAAGAGTTGGAGCATTAGCAGAATTGTTTGCATGAAGTATCCATGTTGCGATGCATTTGAGCATGAAGTCCCTGAGGATCACCGCTTCCAAGCATTAGATTTCACATTGCGCGCTACGCCTGCACGATGGTGGGGTATGCACAAGGATAACTTTGATGGATGGAAGGATTACATAAAGAATGATGAGACCTAGCCAAATGGACTAAAGTATGGGGGATAGAACCACAACTAGAATGGGTGCACATATTTTTCCATACTTTAGATACAATTCCCATGAACTCGTATTTGGAAACGGAGCTCCGCCGTGACACCTCAGAGTGGGATATATTGAGGGAAGAGTTTTTATTGACCTTCAACATCGAAGACAGCTTCGCCATCATCGATGAAGCTCTACAGGAGATTAAGGAAATTATCTTCAAAATTCCGCAAGAACCTATGGAATGGATCCAACCAGACTGGAGCACCCAGCTACGCCATGAGCTGGAATGCTATAATGTGACCGTTGAAGAGGAGGATGAACATTTGAGAAACATTAATATTCTAGAGGTAGAAGGGCATCGCAAAATCGAGAGCCCACAAATAAACAACTTGTACATCACTGCGTCATTGAAGGCAAATCTAGTAAACATTGGTACTGAAGCAGAACCAAAGTTTAGAAATATTGGAGATTATTGGGACGACGCTATTATGGATAAAGTTGTTGAGTTACTCTGTGAATACCAAGATCTATTTCCTACCAAGTTTTCAGATTTGAAGGGCATAATTGGCGATTTGGGCATTATGAAGATCACTTTGAAGCCGAACGAGAAGCCTAATAAACAAAGGTTGTATCTCCTTAATCCTAAATACAAGGAAAAGGTTCACCTAAAGTTGGATAAGATGTTGGAAGTACGCATCATAGAACCAGTTGAGGAATTTGATTGGGTGAGCCTGATGGTGGTTCAAGAGAAGAAGCAGAAGGGCGAGATAAGTATTTGTGTAGATCCGTGGAAGCTTAATGATGCATGTGTCCATGATCCATTTCTAACGTCGTTTACCGATGAAGTGCGAAACAATGTTGGAGGGCAGGAAGCCTACTCTTTCACTAACAGGTTCTCTGGATATCATCATATTAAGATCGCACTTGAGGATAGGAGTAAAAAGGCCTTACCAACGGAGTGGGGTTGTTTTCAGTACATTGTGATGTCGTTTGGACTCAAGAATGTTCCTGTGATATTTTCTCATGTAATCATCACTTCGTTCAAGGAGTTCATTCATAAATTCCTGAAAGTGTACTTTGATGACTGGATGGTGTTAGGATTAGTAAAGTGCCATGTAGCAAGCCTGCCACTGATGTTATACATTTCGTAGAAGTCAGATTGCACTAAACTTGATGAAATGTATATTTTGCGTTCCCTTTGGAATCTTGCTGGGTCACGTGGTGTGCAAGCAAGGGTTGTTGGTGGACCTTGCAAAGATTACGGTGATAGTGAATCTGGAGGCCCCTCTGAATGTTAAGCAAATGCGTGCGACGCTGGGACATACGAGATATTACAGAAAAGTTATCAAATCATATGCTCAAATTACTGCGCCTATGGTGAAACTACTGAAGAAGGATGCAACATTTTGTTGGTACGAAGAATGTCAGCATAACTCAGATGTATTGAAAGAAAAGATGGTCACTACGCCAATCTTGGTATTCCCTAATTGGAAAAAGGAGTTTCACGTACATGTGGATGCCTCTTGCATTGTGTTGGGTGCAGTGTTAACGCAAGTTGATGAAGGAGAAATGGACCATCTAATAGCCTTCATGAGTAGGAAATTATCAAAGTCTGAGAAGAATTAATCAACCATTGAGCATGAAGGATTGACCATGGTGTACACACTGCAGAAGTTTAGGCATTATATGTTAGGTGGGCATTTTAAAATGTACACAGATCATTATTCCTTGAAATACCTAGTCAATAAGCCTGTGTTGGGGGGGGGGGGGGGGGGGGGGAATATTTGAAGATGGTTACTACTATTCTAAGAGTATGACTTTGAAGTAATTGTGAAGCCAGAGAGGTTAAATGTGGGACCTAACCATCTGTCACTGATAGAAACAAGAGGGGATCCTAATAATCTAGAGGAAGGGTTTCCAGATGTGCAGCTCTTTGCGGTACGCGTAGCAAATAATCATTTTGTAGATATTATTCACTTCTTGACTACAGGGACGACACCACAAGGATATACAAGTTAGCAAAATAAGGAACTCGTAGTGGGTGTGACAGATTTTTTAGTTATTGCAGGACATCTTTATAAGATGGGTATAGATGAAATATTGCAAAGATATGTGCCAGATTTTGAGAGGGATAGTGTTCTCGCTAAAGCTCATGGAGGGGCTACGGGAGATCATTGTGCAGAAAAAGTGATTACACAGAAGATTTTGCGCACAGGTCTATGGTGGCCAACATTGCACAAGGATTCCAAGGCGTATTGTAAGGCATGCGATGCATGTCAGAGAATGGGCATACTATCCCGAAGGGATGAATTTCCATTATAACCTCAAGTATCTTTGCATCCATTTGAAAAATGGGTGTTTGATTTTGTTGGGCCAATTCAACCCCCATGGAAGAAAACTGGTGTGCACTATATCATCACCGCGACGGTATATCTAACCAGGTGGGCAAAGGCATAGCCGGTTAAGGATTTTCTAGGGGCTACATTAGCAGAGTTTTTGTTTGAGTATGTCTTAACCAGATTTAGCTACCCTGAAAATGTTGATGAGCGACAGAGGTACACACTTTCTGAATGAAATGATCAGCGTGTTGACAGAAGAATTCCAGGTCTACCATCAGAAGAGTACACCATATCACCCACAGGCTAATGGAACTGTTGAAGCGTTCAACAAGATTTTGGAGAACGCACTGACAAAGATCTGCAACACACAACGAAATGAATGGGATGTGCGCATACCTGTCGTACTATGGGCTTATAAGACTACTTGCAAGAAGCTGACATGGAAAACGTCGTTTAGATTGGTATATGGTGTAGAAGCGATAATGTCGATGGAGTGTATTGTACCTAGCCTATGCATATAAGCTCTCACAGGTATGGTGGATTGTGAGGCTTTGGAGGAACGGCTCACATAATTGATGGAGCTCAAAGAGGATCGATTTTTGGTAGGATTTCATCAACTAGTATAGAAGGAACATGAGAAGGCATGACACGATCGCCACATCAAGCTTCGCATGTTCAAGGTAAATGATCTTGTCTTGTTATATGACAGTAAATTCACTAAGTTTCTGGGAAAATTCTAGATTCATTGGCTAGGGTCATATATTATCAAAGAAATTACAGATGGAGGCGCGTTTCAGCTCGCGAAGCTGAATGGAGAACCTTTTCCGAGACGAGTGAATGGGAGAAAATTGAAGTTGTATACAGGGGATCCTGCGCAATGACTATATGGCACAGGACTGTCTTAGTACTCCAGGCAGTTGCAAGGGAGCGCGGGACTATAAACTACACTGCTAGGTTTGGAGGACTACGCAGCAAGCAGGCAGTGTGGAAAATAATGAAGTTGCAACCTCAAAAGATGCGCACAAGAAGCTGCACCATGGAGGGAGGTGTTGTGCAGCACAACAGAAAAATGATCATTGGAGTCACTGTTCATGACTTGACGGCCAAAAGATGGTTAAGAGGAGCGGGCTGGCGGCATTTAAGGAAAAAATATTTTAAGATATGCCACCAAAACAACATTTATTGTCAAAATTTGGGGGGAACAGTTAGATTTGAATTCCAAACTCCCTATAAATTATGCATGCCAGTCCAACAGAGAACACTTTGCGCTCTTAGAGTTGTTGTTGAAATTCGCTGTCTATCACCTATGAGTCGAGCGTTTTGGGAAGAATTCCTGGCACACACAAACATTTCTCTTGAAGCCCATGAGTTGTTTATGGAGAGGATGACTGCCACCAACCCCGCTGAAGCCCTGAGTTCAGAAGTAGTTGTATCCGACGCTCCAGGACCAAAAGTATCTAGTGTAGAAGCTACGCTTGTGGTGCCCACGACGCCGAGGTCACCAAGGCCAAAACAAACCATGGAAAAAGACAAACAACTTGCCATGAAAGAGAAGCAACCTGCAACAAAGGAAAAGCAGAAAAAGTCAATGCAGGTACGCGCTTCCCCAAGGAAGCATACCGTGACACAAACATAGAAGAAAGATAAGCAGCCAATGAAAGATAAGCAGAAGGTAGTGGACCTAGAGGCGGAAGAAGGCCAGGGAACAAAAGACATTGATGTTGAAGGAGTGAGCCCGTAACAAGGCTCCCTGAATATATCCCTCTACATAAGGGAAAAATGAAGGTCAAGAAGGACCCGAATTCTGAAAAGTTTACCATCTCCATGCCCCTGCTACCTGAGTAGGTCTCGTTTGAAGGTCCTTGGCTCGCGCGGATCCCACTATTGAAAATGGAGGATTGGGACGTCACAGATTGTTGGGCTAATTTATTAACATAAATTAACACAAGTATTTAATTATCAATTTGGGTTTGTAAAACTTGGAGGCAAATCCACAGTATATGGACATCAGATATAATCAAGTTTAGAAGATAAAATTTGAAGATTTAAAGAAGTACATATTACAAATATAAACCTATTTTAACAATTTCTAATTCATTTATGTAATATATGAGGGAAGAGGCTCCTAACTTAGGAGAACCAGGTTGTCCTTCCCTACAATACTACTTTCGTGAAGATAAATCTAAGAGCACTAATTAATAATGGTTTATGATGCAGAAGATGTAAAAGAAGAGGCTCCTAACTAAGGAGGTCCAGGTTGTCCTTCTTCACAATCCTACTATATCACAATCACCATTGCTTCAAACCAGAAATGCAGAAATAACTTCAAATAAGAAATGGAGAATGAAATTCAGTTTTAGTTCAAGATCAAATAGAAGGGGAATTTAACTTAAATTCCTGTGTGTCCCTTCATATGTAGATTAGAATTAAACCAATATTCATTCAGTAATCATCACACATCTAAATACATTTGAAACAAGAACTAATCTATGAAAACTATGAAAATTGAACCAAGAAGTGTACTTAGCTTGGTGTGGGGGCCCTCCACCCTTGCCTTGCACACTTGAAGAAATCTCAGCTACAACAACTTCAGTAAATCAACCAAGCATGAACAAAAAATTGAAATGAAATAGGTTCTTCAAATTAGCTTCAAACTCCAAAGTGTCTCAGCATAAAACTATACAAAAGTTACATATAAATTTTTTTCTTAAGCCATCAAAGTCATGGCTTTAAATAGAGGTTTTATGAAACAAACTGATCTACATTATCTCTAACACTCATATTTACTCATATCCACCTATCTAGGCTGAACTCATCCAATTCATCCCAAGAAATATGGTCAATCCCATAAAATCTCAAAACTGCCCTATTTCCTAGGGATTTTCTGGTGACTAGTCATGTTTGACCAGCTTTGACCAGGCCTAATAAAGCTTGTTTTGACTGAACCAAGTGGAGTCAGCTGAGTCCTAGTTCCCAAGATTTCCATTCATGCATCCATCTCGAGCCCAAGTGTCCTGCAAATATGTCATCCACATAGCTATTACGGGAATTTCTGATTCAGTCCAAAATTGCACTTGAAACTCAATTTTCATAAAAACTTCCAGAAATTGAAAAATTAAAATTAAAATCCTGAATATGCATAAAATACATCAAAATGAGATGGATGTGATGGAAAATGGATGGAAAATATAAGGATTAAGTAATTTTTCTTAAGCAAAAATATACCAAAACTGAGGGCCAACACGGATCACGCTAAGTTCCCACACTTTGCGACAATAAAATATATGAGGAGAGTTTATTATGAAGAGACAGGTGTTACAGCATTGGAAATGGAGGAATGGGTTAGCGGTGTCGAGCAATATAGGTTTCTCAACTTGCTATGGGTGCCACATTATCACCGCACCCCCATTAACACAATCTGTGTGCGCCAAGTGCTCACTTTGGTGCATGATGGGTGTTTATGGCTAGGAGGGCCTATCCCCATCACTGACATGCTAATTCACAGAATCACGCACCTTCCCTATGAAAGCCTGAACCTGAATAAGGATTTTGGTGAAAAGACGGGGGAAAAGGACCTCGTTGAAAGAATGAAGAGAGATTACGGCCTCGTGAAGAAGTCACGAGGTTATTCTATATTTTTTATCACAGACCCAATAGTCTAATTAACCACCCAAATTTTAGCGAGGGAAGGTGACGAGGAAATGTTGCGCAGATGAAGTTCCTGCACCCGCAGTTTCCCTAACTGCATAGTGCACGAAAGGCGTACAATTCAATTGGGCAAGATACCTCTGCCAGGAGTTCCTGGTGAATTTCCGTGAAGCCCAGGATGAGACCAAGTCATTTCATTATGTTTGGTTATTTCTATCCATTGTGTTAATTGCATGGGAATTGCCGAAGGATAGCCAATTTCCTCCGCTTGAGGAAGGATTTCCGGAGGAAACACAATTCGCCTCCTTATTCCCACGCGAGTTAAAAAAGCGAAGATATTTTGTGTCCTTATGTAATCAAGTCTCTGCATGGCCATTAACTAGCATCTGAGGTTGTCCCCAACCTTGTTCACGTAGCTGTCAGCCTACGCGACATTCAAGGCTGACTTCCACAGGGTGTATATCCAAGCATGGAAAGATCCACAACAGAAGTGGCATGACTTGCCATATTTGGTAATGGAAATAGATGTGTAGGAGGTGGTAGCGAGATGGCCTACAGAGTGGCATGCCCCATCAGACTTAGTTGTGGGACCAAGCACGGGTGCGGAGAGTTCTATTCCGAAGAAAAGGAATGAGGCAGCTAAGCAGGTTATGCATAACCTGTCTGCACAGAAAAATAAGGACGCCAGAGAGAAGGCTTGTGTTGAGAAGGAACACGCTGATAAGGAGCAAGCAGACAAAGACTAGCGTGTGTCCCAAAAAGGTGAGAAGTCACCTTCGCCAAAATCAGAGACAGAAGAGATTACAAGGAAAGGCAGTGGAGGCATGGAAGGGAAGCGCACCCCCTTCATTTGTAAAAGATGTGACCTTGAGCAACAAGGTGGATTGCGAAAAAAATAGAAAGCCCAAAAACACAGGTTGATCCCATGGTCTTAACAGAAAGCGATATTGATGAGATCGGCGATAAAGTAAGGGATACCACAACAGAAGTGTTGCATTAGTTTGAACAGCAGTACATGTAGACATTGGGAGGAGTTCAGAAGGATCTTCGAGAGTTGTAGCTCCACGCAACCAAGATCCAAGAAGATGTCAAGAAAGCGAGCGACGCCCAAGGCAGTTTGGCATGGGGTAAGAGTATAGTTGTGGAGATGGCCTGGCCGTAGGATGTGAGAGTATTCCCCTTTCCTAAATTTTCAGTCCGTTCTGAAACTGAGGAACAACATGCCCTCCTTGACAAGGTCACAAAAATGGGCTTGAACCTTGCTGCAATATTATTTGAGTCACTGCATGCATTATTACAGGGAGTTGTGGAAGAGCTTCAAATCAAGGAATAGCAAGCACTCAATGCTATCATTGAAATCAAAGTCAATAATCAATAGTTGTTAGTTGAAAAGATGCAGTTTCTGAAGGAGAAGCAGACGCTACAAGCACACAGTTCAAAATTGGAGTCAGCAGTAGCAGAGGCATGCAAGTCAGTGCCTGCACTTCACATGACAGAGGATGCACAACCAGAAGCAAGGTTCATAAAATTGGTTGTTGGGGTGTGCGAAGCTAAAGCAGAGGTTGGTCGAGTTCAGTTTAAACTGAACATGAAGATCACAGAGTTGCAATTAAAGTTGCATCCCATGACTCCACCTAAGGTCTGGGAGTAGCGCAGAGCCGCGATAAAGGAAGGAATGGCCATCTTAGATACCATAGTCATTGATTGGATGACATTGTTCGAGCAAACAATGGAGTTAGTGACCAATCTATAGGAGGATCAGAACCTACAGACATTGAACACTGAGGTCAGGGAGCTGCAGCGATAGTATGATGAATTTAGGGTGACTGCGCGCTCCATAGCACCAACGCAGCACCTTGCTAAACTGCAGGAAGGAAAGCAACTCTTAACATAGATGGAGGAAGCATAGAAAAAGGAGGCCTTGTTGAAGGCCATGTTTCAGCCATGGTTGGAAGAAGCTTATCAAGTCATGAATACTATTCAGGATAAGCTTAAAGGCTTGCAGTAGACACAACAGACAATGAGGCTAGCCATAGAAGGACCAACCACGAAGAAATTAGTTGAGGAAGTCAAGCAGGCAGCGATGCAGAGTGTTACCGAAGTTGCAGTGATCCAGATGTAGTTGGAGGATCTTCGCAGTAAGATCACAGTGCCAGCTGAGTGACTCAAGGATGGGTCACGATCTTTGTGTTGGGGGCTTGTTGGGATGGGGTCCCCTAGGTCAGTGTTGGGGTTAAGATAACCCAAGTTTTGATACAATTTTGTAACTAATGTAAAGTCTCTGCAATTTGTGGATTCGGAGCATGTAGATGATTAGGAGTCAAAGGGGTTTAGCCCCTTGTGTTATGTAAAGTATGAGTCGGTTTTGAGATCCACCCATGGTCCGTGGACCATGGCATTGTATGCTAAAGGCTATAAATAGGCATGTCTTAGAGAGTCTAAGGAATGTTTGAGATAGATAGATGCAATGGGTGAATAGAAGAGAATTTAGTTGGATAGGGGAAGGGAGGCTCTACAGATGAGTGCATAGAGGCCTAGGTAGAGTCCACTGCTGAGTGCGCAGAACCTTGCAGCTGAGTGCGCAGGGTAGTTTTGAGTCTGTAAATCTGAATTGAAGATCAATAAATATAGTTATCGAAGAATTCTTGTGTATATTTGTTTTATCTCTGTTTCAGTTAATGATATCTATTGCCTATGAATAATGTGATTTATGGAATATCGATTCAATGTTGCACGAATCTGTTGAATAACTATGAAATGATATATGCAAGCACATTTATGTAATTATGTGAAGACTCTAATAAATTCTCTGATTCTTACTAATAACTTAAGTAAATCTACGCGAGCCCTAATTTAAAACTGCTTTCTGATGCGCATAAGTGGATAAATTGACAGCTAAAGGTCTCCAAAGATTGATCGTAGACCTTCACGAAGATCTAAAGACCATCTGGACAGAGTTGCAACAGTGAGCCCTAAGAGTGCATAGATTTGTGTGAAGGAAGATCTGAGGCACTAAAAGACATCACACTAGTCTCTGGATGCAGAAACTTAGTTCTAGCATCCCCCCATACTACTTCGGGTGAGACTAAAACCTGTGCTACATGGATTGTTGTCGAAAGGGCCAAGTGTAGGGATTTGTTGGTTGGCACAACTAACTCTGAACCTGGGTCAAGACCCCCTAAGCCAACAAGGTCAAACTTAATTATTCGAAACAATAAAACTGAAAAATAGTAATAAGAAAATGGAAAAAAAAATAAAAACAAAATAAATAAATAAACAAAATGAAACAACAAGGTCAAATTTAACTATTCTAAACAATAAAACTAAAAATAGTAATAAGAAAATGAAAAAAATGAAAAAAAAAATATATAAATCAAAATAATGAATTAAATCAATTTTATTATTTAAATCCAAAAAAGAAAAGAATATCGTAAAAAAAATGAAATGAATGGTAAATAAATAAGAAATAAAGGAATACCATAAATTCTGATTAAAATAAATAAATGAAATAAATAATTATTAAATATTATAAAAACTTAGGAGTACAAGGTAGGGATCCAACACCTGCTAATACTCAAACCATCTCTTTATTCAGATTGATAGGCCTCCTTTCAATTTCCAAGGCCTCCCTAAACTTACAGTGATGAAAATAATCAATCCTTGCAATGACCCTCGCCTCTTCAATGCAAATGTGATGGTTTGTATTTTCTTCATTTCTGCCAAAGCAAAGGAGCAGGACCTTCCATGTTTGATGTCAGTTGTGTGCTCAAGAATCCTCTAATTAATTGAGTGACTAGTCTCACCAATGTACGGAGTCCCACAGGAGAAAGGGATGACATAAACACCTTTCCCATATTTAGGGTTCACAGGGTCCTTCAATGATCATAGGGAGCTTCGGATAGTGTTTAGGGGCCTAAATGTCGAAGGAACCTTATGATTATTCAGGATCTTAGCAATATTATTTGTGGTTCCTTGGATAAAAGGAAGATGCACCCCTGGAAATTGATATTTAAGATCATTTTTAATCCTAGGACCTTTTTCAGCCTTAAGGAAGGCTCTAAGACATTGGCACTTACTATAACCGTTCTTACTAGAAAAACCAAGGAGATGGGTTTTTTCATCATTGAGGTGGTTTTCCTTAGAAACTCGTAACACTCGAGTGGCTAAGGTGTTGAGAACACCTAGCTTTTGAGCGGGGAAATGATGCGAATTCGCATGAAGATATTGTTTGGTGTGATTTTTCTTCGGAAAAACCTAGCGGGAGAAAGAACCATCATCTCTCTTTGAAATGAGAACATTGAGGAAAGGGAGGCTGCCATTGATTTCAAATTCCATAGTAAAGTTTATGGAACTAGATTGTTTGTTAAGATGTTGGAAAAGGAGCTCCAACTTTTTCTGACCATGAGACCAAATGGCACAAGTGTCATACACAAACCTTTTCCAAAGATTAGGCTGGAATGGAGCTGAGGACAAGGCCTTAGAGTCAAATTCCTCCATAAATAGATTAGACACTAGTGGGGAAAGAGGGAAACCCATGGAAACTCCACAAGTTTGTTCATCAAATTCACCTTCAAAACTGAAGAAAGTAGAAGTAAGACAAATTTCAATAAAGTAAGTTTTATTTGGGTATGTAATGTTCTTGATAACTTCAATGGCCTCAGTAATGGGGATATTAGTGTACAAGGAGACCACATCGAAACTCACCAAATTAACACTAGGATCCAACTTATACCCTTTAATTACTTGACAAACGAAGATGAATCTTTAACAAAGGATTCAGTCTAGCCAACAAGAGGTTTTAGCTTATTGGCTAAAAACTTAGCAAGAAGATAGATCATCTGACCTAGCTTCTTGCTAATTTTTTATCCAATAAGATAAAACCTCTTATTGGACGGACTGAATCCTTTGTCAAATATTTATCTTTGTTTGTCAATGAATTAAAGGGTATAAAGATGGATTCAAGTGATAATTTGGTGAGTTTCGATGTGGTATCCTTGTACGCTAATATCACCATTAATGAGGCCATTGAAGTCATGAAGCGCATTATGGACCCAAATACAACTTAATTGGTTGAAAGTTGTCTTACTTCTACTTTCTTTGGTTTTGAAGGTAAATTTTATGAACAAACTTGTGTAGTTTCCATGGGTTCACTGCTTTCCCTAGTAGTGGCTAATATGTTTATGGAGGACTTTGAATCTAAGGCCTTGTCCTTAGCTCCATTCTAGCATAATATTTGGAAAATGTTTGAGGATGATACTCGTGTCATCTGGTCTCATGGTCAGAAAAAGTTGGAGCTCTTTTTCCGGCATCTTAACAAACAATCTAGTTCCATAAAGTTTACTATGGAATGTGAAATCAATGGTAGCCTCCCTTTCCTTGACATTCTTATTTCAAAGAGAGATGATGGTTGTTTCTCCCACCAGGTTTTTCAGAAGAAAAATCACATCGAACAATATCTTCATGTGAATTCGCATCATTTCCCCACTCAAAATCTAGGTGTTCTCAACACCTTAGCCACTCGGGCGTTACGAGTTTCTAATGAAAAAACTCATCTCCTTAGTGTTTTTAATAAGAATGGTTATAGTAAGCACCAATGTCTTAGAGCCTTCCTTAAGGCTAAAAAATGTCCTAGGATTAAAAATGATCTTAACAATCAGTTCTCAAGGGTGCATCTTCCATTTATCTAAGGAACCATACACAAGATTGCTAAGATCCTGAAAAAGCATAAGGTTCCTTTGACATTTAGGCCCCTAAACACTATTTGAAGCTCCCTAAGATCAGTGAAGGACCCTATGAACCCTAAAGATGGGAAAGGTGTTTATGTCATCCCTTGCTCCTGTGGGACTCTGTACATTGGTGAAACTGGCCGCTCAATTAATCAGAAAATTCTCGAGCATGCAACTGACATCAAACATGGAAGGTCTCACTCCTCCGCTTTGGTAGAACATGCAGAAAAGACTAACCGTCACATCTGTATTGAAGAGGTGCCATTGCAAGGATTGATCATTTTCATCAACGTAAGTTTAAGGAGGCCTTGGAAATTGAAAAGAGGTCTATCAATCTGAATAGAGATGATGGTTGAAGTATTAACAGGTGTTGGATCCCTACCTTGTACTCCTAAGTTTTATAATATTTAATTATTCAATTATTTATTTATTTTAATCAAAATTTCTAGTATTCCTTTATTTCTTATGTATTTACTATTCATTTTATTTTTTATTTATTTATTTTTATTTTTTATTATATTATATTATTTTTTGGATTTAAATAATAAAATTGAGTTAATTCATTATATATATATCTATATATATATATATATATATATATATATATATTCATTTTCTTATTAATATGTTTAGTTTTTTTGTTTAGAATAGTTAAATTTGACCTTATTATTTTTATTTTGTTTATTTTTATTTTTTCCATTTTCTTATTATTATTTTTCATTTTTATTGTTTAGAATAATTAAGTTTGACCTTATTGTTACTGGCCTTCATTTTTATTAAAATAATAATAATAATAATAAAATTAATTTAAGTTTTTATTTACAACTAATTTCCATTTATTACTTTATTTTAATTTAAAAAAATGCTTATTAATTAGCGATAATTCTTTAGTCAAAACTAGTTGTTATATTCTAATGACTAGAAAACATCTCTCTTCATCTATTTAATCTAATGCCATGATGTGTTCTTCATCTTGTCCCGAAGATGAACCTCACTAGTTGGTTCGAAACACGTCAACTCATAGTTTCTTTATGTGATTTTTACCAAAATATCTCTCAACATTCATAATATGGACCACAAAAGCCCGAATTTAGATCTCACAGTGTATTGGAAACTAATGGATATGCTTGATTTATTTTCTTATGTTTAAGTAGATAAAGATGCGAGATTTGTGATTATAGTGGAGTTATTTTTTTGCATAGGTCTGTGATTTTGACAGTGAAGTATGCAAAATGTGTGTTTGACATGGGTTGTGTTTGATTTAGTGATTTGAGATCTATATGTAGGTTGTACTCCTAAATTTCACGTACATATGTGGACCTGCTTTAGAATAGTCATGTATACTGTCTAAGTAAATGTGGTTTGCTTAATGTTGTTTCCTGTTGATAAGTATGGTCTTGTCTATTATTGGTTATTGGTTAACAAACATTGATGAAGTTTCATTGATATATGGTTTTCTGTCAGGGACTAGTGAAAAATATGTTTTGAGATTTGTATGCATGTTTCATTCACATGAAGTGTGTACATACAAAAATATATTTAATTGCAGTCACACATATGTTCTAAGTTGATTAAGGTTTGAAGTGTTGCTTATTTATGAGAGTAGATTGGTTATATATTATTTGTTGTTGCTTGTCAAGGATGTATTTATTACAGCTATCAAGTTGCTGATCAAAAGTTGTTTCTTGAGTTAGTTGATCTATCAATGGTTTTTGGTATTCATAGAATTGACTTGGTATTCACAGTATTGGTATATTGGTTTGATCTGGTTCAACTGGTATTGGTTTTCAGTGATTCAATGATTGGTGCATTGGTATTCAGTATAAGTTTTAGTATTATGTGATTTGAGATCCATACGCAAGTTTTATGCATAACAAACATGTATGTACTTGGGTCCCTTTCATAATAGTCACATATATATTCTGAGTGATTGGTTGATGATTGGTCTTGGTTTGACCAGTGATTGGTTGATTAGTATCTTGGTTGCACAAACATTATTGACATTCAATATTCAATTTTTGGTTTTGGTAATTGGTATTGAGCATAAGGTTGGGTGCGGGTCCAGTTTGAAAATATGATGAAAAGTGGCCTACATGTTGTTTGATGGTTGATTGATAGGTGGATCCAGTGTGAAATATTTTGAAACATGGTCCATATATTTATTGAGGGTCGCAACCCTCAAAGAGGAAGCAGGAGCTTCCTTCTAGTAGGAGATGGAGAAAGGTTGGAGGTTGTAGCCTCTTGTAGGTAGGAGCTTGCATGCTGGAAAGAGTCTGCACCAGCACAAGATCAATATGTATTGAAACTTTTCTTTATATAATAAAAAATAATATATATATATGACAACAATAGTGGTTTTCTCCAACATTGGGTTTCCACCTAAAATCCTAGTGTCCTTATGTTTTGATGTGTTACTTATCTGTTATGGTCTATCTAATCTTTACTAATCTTGGATTACTAAATAATTTATATGTAAAAAAATAATGATTTAATGGTTAAGATAAATAACTTATGGGAATTGTGAAGAAATGGTAATCTACAAATACGCGGTTATCATTCACTGAAAAAGCATACACACATGAGTTGTTTGAATAACAATAGTGTATACTTCTCTGAATTTGAAATTGAAAATTAAGTAATCAAAAATATTGATTCCCCCCTCTCAATATTTTTATAATAATTAGTATTAGAGTCAGGTCCCTCAGAAGGAGCTTGATCGCTTAAAGGGAGATTTAGAAATATGAGTAGTCAATATGGACTTTTTTCTAACAAATCATCTGTGTTTATTGGAACTAATTTCATGTTCTTGAATATCATAATGAAATCTTATTTGCATTCTCTAGGGGTTGATGTATGGGAAAATTTTGAAATTGGATATCAATATCCAACCTCCATTCCCACTGATGAAGCAGGAAAGAAGCAATATGAGAACAATGCAAAGGAAGTAAATGCTATCTTAGGAGGATTAAGATAATTTGACTTCATGAAATTCATGCAGCTGAACACCACAGAAAGCAATATAGTATAAGCTTGTCCAAAGCTATGGAGGTGACACTAAGGTAAAAGGTGTCAAACTTAAATCATATAGAATTTAGTATGAGTCTCTTATAATGCATGATGATGAGAGCATTGCAATTTTTTTGTTATAGTAGACGAGATTGTTATCACAATGAGAGGACTTGGTGATAATATTGATGATGTTACAGTATCTAAAAATATATTGAGATCGCTAACCCCTAAGTTCAATGCAAATGTTTTAGCCATTGAAGAATTGCAGGATTTGAAACAATTGTCTTTAGAAAAACCCCATGGGATCTTGACATCAAATGAAATGAGAACTAAAAGGGGTACATCTGAAATTAGAGACTTTTCCTTCAAAGCTACTAGCAAAGGTAAACAAAAGTTAGAACCAAATGATGCTAGCTACATTTCTGATGAATAAGAAGCAAAGCTTGTCAGGAAATTGCAAGTGGGGACTGGTAAATTCAAAGGTAAATTTCCCTATAAATTTTTTTTTTTGTGGAAGAGTAAGGCATTATGTTGCTAAGTGTCCTTATAAAGAAAATCACGATAAGAAAGAAAAAGGAAATATTTTTTCAAAGAAGAATGTCAAAAGAACTTTTACTAGAAATAAGAGTTTTTATACTCATAAAGATAGTGAATACTCTTTCGATGATGAGGATGATGAATCGGATTCTAATCAAGAATACCAATTACTTATGGCATTTAAGACCAATTTGTGACTGAGCCTGATGGTGGTGATGATTTTATGGATACACTAGAGGAGATTGATAGAATCAAGATCATAAACAAGAATCAATAAAAAGGAATCAGTATGTCTAAGAAAAATAGCATAGTTGAAGAAATAACATAGCTAAAAATATGCCTAGAAGATGCTAACTTATAAGAAGAGGCATTAAGGAAATAGGTCCAAGTAAAGGGAAAAACATTGTGAAAATTTAAAACTTGAAATTGTGGTATTAAGAAAAGAGCTTGAGAAAAAAAAAGCACAATTGAATCTAAATCTCAGATTTGAAAAAGGATCTAGAATCTTAGAAGAATTCATATTGGTCCAACGTTGTCAATTAATCAAGATAGGTCTAGGATATAATGAAAATAAAAATGGTGAAACATCAGAATCTATGAAATCTTTTGAAGGAGGTAAAAAAAATCTATGCCAATGTTGCAAGAGGAAGAAATCGTCAGGACAAAAAAACTCAACAAAAGAATGAAGGATCAAGTTATACTCAAGAAAAGAAACCTTCCCATGATCAAAGGCCAAGTTATTCTAGAGGTACTTCACTCCTAAGTGTTCTTACTTCAATGGAAAATGCTTTACTTTCCATAACTTTGGTCACAAGGCAATTGATTGTGTTGCCTATAAAAATATCATGACTAGACAAGAAATAAATCACCATAATGTGAATAGGACAAAGAAGTCTTCCTATAATGTTTTCTCTCCTCTTCAGAACGAAATTGAATGTTTTTTTTGCAATAACCTTGGACATGAATAAAATGAATATAGAAGCAAGATGATCCCATCTTATTAGATTGAGTAGAAGAGAGAACCTCCAAAATTTTGGAAAAGGAAGATCGCTTCTAGTGAAAAATGTGGTTTAGCTCTATGTGAAAGAGATTAAGAGAATCTATGGTATATTGATAGTGGTTACTCAAAAGATATGACAAGTGACAAAGATAAGTTTGCTTCTTTTAATGAAATTAAAAAGGAAAATAATGTCACTTTTGGTAATGATTCACTTGCTACTGTTAAAGGAAAAGAATTTGTTGTGTTGAAAGGAAAGGTCAAAGTTGAGAATTTATTATTTGTTGATGGACTAAAGTTTAACTTGTTGAGTGTTGGTCAAATGTGTAAGCAGGGGAGTGAAGTCATTTTCAAGTCAAAATGTTGGTTGGTGAAAGAGTTGGGTACAAGTAAAAGCATAATCAAGGGAACCAGAACTCCATGCCATGTCTACATCTTAGAAGGTAGAAAATAACACTTGTTTTTTAGTAGATCTGAAGAAAGTTGGTTATGGCATAAAATATTGGGATACCTCAGTTTTTCTCAACTATATAAATCAAGAAATAAGGGAGTATTTCGTGACATGCTAGACATCATACCACCTGAAAATAACATTTGAAAATCATGCCAATTTGGTAAGCAATCAAGAGTTAAATTCAAAGCTAAAGAATGTACTTTAAGTAAATCTCTAGAACCAATTCACAAATATCTAGGTGGACCTATGAGAAATAAGTATCCTCGTGGTGAAAAATATTTCATGTTATTAATTGATGACTTTACTAGGATTTGTTGTGTCAACTTACTAAAGTTTGAAGATGAGGCATTTGAAAAGTTTAAAATATTATAGCTTATGGCGGAAAATTAATTAGAATTAAAAATAAAATGTCAAATGTGATAGAGGAGGAGTATTTATATTAGATGAATTTTTCAATTTTTGTGAACAACATGGTATCAAAAGTCGATTATTCATAGCAAAAACTCCTCAACAAAATGGAATAGTAGAAAGAATGAATAAGACAATACAACAAATGGCACATTCTATGCTTTATGAGTCTATAGTATCTCACACATTTTGGGGAGTCGAAGCAATAAAAACAGTTGTCAATATAATCAACAAGGCCCATGTTTGAGTAAACAGTGATAAAACACCTCATTAAATATGGTATGGAAAATCTGCAACTATTAAAAATTTAAAATCTTTGGAAGAAAATGTTTTATAAAGAGAAATGTAGATAAGATCGGAAAATTTGAACCCATATCTAATGAAGGAATCCTTCCTGGATACTCTTTAAGAAGTAAAGGATACATGTTATAATAAAATGTTATAAAATTATATATTACGGAGCAATGGAACACATAAAATATTGCAGAAATATAAACACAGAAAATGTATAAAACAAGAGAGACACAGATATACGTGGTTCACCCAGTTTGGGCTACATCCACGGAGAAACAGCCAGTCCTTCTTTTATTATATTATCCATCAAACTAAAGAGATACAACCTACAACAGATCCGCTGTAACACCCTATTCACTCTCAATCTCTTCTCTCTTCCTCACTCAGAATACAGATCTACATAGACGTAATACAATTCCCTCATATATAGTGAAGGGGTTGCCTTCTAGGGAAAAAAGCCCTAAATTAAACATAACTTCTACCGTCAGATCATCCGCCTAATGAACGGCCTAGATTGACTAGAAATTACTATACTTTTACAAGGCAATTTTACATCTATTTTTAGCTTTGGGGGTGTTGCCCATGAACCCCCGCCAGGGGACCGCTGGCCCTCGGACCCCCCAGCTGGGGGGGATTAGCCCCCCCGGACCCCCGCAGGGGGGGACAAGTCCCCCCCGCACCCCCCCGCGTGGAGGGGTTTACAATCTTCTTGGGGTATACATCCAGCTGAAACCTTTGAATACAGAAGATAATCAGGCTCCACACCCAACATAAAAGGCTTCAAAATATTGTTTAAAGTATAGACGTTGTGGCTGATGAAGGATCTGCAACTACCAAAAGAGAAATAAAACTAGATGATGAACAACTCCCCACTAAGATCCAAGAAGTTGTAGGAAAAGAAGAAGGAGAACAATCAAAAGAAGAAAATGAAAATATAAGTGTGCCAAAAAATACTTCATCAAGGTATGTTAAGAAAAATCACCTTGAATCCCAAATTCTAGGTAATAAAGAATCTGGAATACAAACTATAAGAACATTTGTTGGATCACCTTATCACTCAGAATTATTATCCATGATTCAACCTCAAAATGTGAATCAAGCTAGTAAGCACGAATGTTGGATTAAGGCAATAAATGAAGAACTTAATCAAATAGAAAGAAATCATACATGGGAATTGGTTGCAAGGTGTAACGTCCTCCTCCCACATCTACCCAAGTAACAGAACAACTGGGGAAAATATGTGATGAGAAGTCACTATGATATGATTCAACTTCCTAAGTCACCTTAAGGAAGTGGAACTGATAAAAACACACCATACATACCTTCCACATCAACAATAGGACTCCTAGGAACCATCCCAACCTCTCAGGTAACTAGCCCCTGGGTACCACTAAGTTTTTAGACTAATTAACCCACAAACTCTCCCATGACATGGACATGCCTATGTCCAGAAGGCTTTGGATGCTCCCACAACATGGTATGCCAACGTCCAGGGACTATTTTGCTTAGTTTTGTGCTAGAGTCCCTGGGATTTGAGCCAATTTTCAGGCCCAGAGCCCGGGTCATTGCCTAGAATTCAATGACACTTTAAAATCCATGATTTACATAATAATAAGTCTTACAAATCAAAAACTAATATCAAGACTAGGCTTGACCATCCCCAATCGAGACTGACAATTTATCAAACACTTGGCATTAATGCAATCTACAGGAAATGAATATAAGACAAAGCAAAAATGACTGATAACTCATATGATACTTGATAGGAAGGATCACCACCCTCTTCCCGTAACTATTTTGACATCAATTAGGTCTTGCATCCATTATCCTTTTAGTTACAATTATATACATGAAATAGCTATGAAAATAACCAGTCATATAACCATGCTTATAAAAAACATTAAACCATGAAAATAAAAATGAGATAACAATAATTAAAGCCACATATTAACAAGTACAAAAGCAAGAGAACTTAGCTTTTATTAAACATAGGCAAATCCGACCAGGTTCGAGACTTCCACGTACCACCTGATCGTAGACATGGCTGAACCAAATATTTCTTTCATCCAATCACCCCCATGCCATATTCCAAGCATGAATGTGGAATCTCATAGATAAACTAATCCAAAAGCAACCAAAGGAATCTAGAGGTTAAATCACCTCCACCCTCACCAAACTGTGATCTCACCAAAATCGACACTAAGATCACAAAACCAAACCGAGCTAGGAATGCCTCTAGACTCTATCACTGTCCTTAAGGAGTTTTCTGTCTCCTTGTCTCTCAGGCTTTATTGCAATCCAAATTGGATCACTAGGTCCTAAACCAAGACACTAGTCTCTTAGTATTTACCATAATCCACACCGGATCACTAGGCCCTAAACCGAGACTCCTCCCTCAGGCTTTAGCGTGTATCCCTCCAAAACCGGTTAAGGGATTCCTAGGCCTTTGGAATTTTCCTGAGACCACCACCTCCTCCGATTATGAAACCATCCGGTAATTACAAAGCTCAAAACTGAGAAAACAATCCCATCACACCATGGCTATTCGGAAAAAGGTAAGGCTAGGTTGAAAACCACTGTCATAACCTGGAAAAACCATGCCACCGACAGCAAGAGAATCATATAACAACATGCAAAGCCATGAATGTCAAAACCAACTAGCAAATCACACATGAAATATGTTATTTTGCAAGTATCATTGTTGAAGTTGCTTGATCCTACTCTTCCTTGCATGATTCTTGCTTTCCTTCCTTTTCCTTGTCCTTCCTATGCTTGATTTTCCCTTCCTTGCTCTAAATTGATCCTCATAAGTCTTTTTATTAATTAGGCCTACATTTTATTCAATTTCCATTATTCTCTGTCAATTTCCTCCTCACATTTATCCTGTGAACTTTCACCTTCCTTTTCTCCTAATTTCCATTATTTTCATAAATAAAATGCCAATTAATTCCATTTTTCCTTTCCAAAGCCTTAACCAATGTCTTTGCCAATTTCCTTAGCCATAGTAAACCAGTAAACACCTACATTAGGATTTATTTCCCAACATTTAGCTTGGAATACGTGTCCCATCAACTGTGGCCTTATATTTTTTGCATGGATTTTTAACCAGGGCTATTACAGAACCCTCCCCCTTGGGGAACACCGTCCTCGGTGTTCAATGAAACCTATAACCAACAAGACCACTGCAACCAAACATTCTACCAATGGAGCTTTATAACATAGCTCGTTGCAGTATTTATAATGATCGTCTGCTAAAACATGACAAACATACAATTTACTGGAGCTTTATAACATATCTCATTACGATATTTACAATAACAACCACATATACTTATACACATTTGCTTCATCTAGAAAATAACCATATTGTTTATGTAACTTTATAAATCCAACTCGATACAGTATTTACAATGATATACACATATATACATATGCACATTTTCTCATCCAACAATTAAAAGGATATGATGCATGCATCCGCAACAAGGGAGTCGATAGGCTTACACCTCCACCCTCAAAGTAATGGCAAGATTCACCTACTTCCTAGGAAGTACATAATCCACTACCAAAGTCAAATTTGCATCCAATTTCCAATGTTACAATCCTCCACCACTTGACATCTCAGTGAACAATTATCGGCTCATTGTTCTAGGGCACACTCCCAATGTGCATATGATTCCTTCTGGCAATGCTAATGACCAAAATAAATCTATCCCTAGCCTTCCCTTCTCTGCTACATTGTCCCTCAGGCAATCCAGTCACCCCCTTCCATGCAGTCACTCACCCTCCAAGTTCCCCGACATCCCCTATCCCAAGCAATCCATCCCTTGGAAAGGCTTCCTCGCATCGAAATGTCAACAACCAAGGCATATACCTGCCTCAAAACCATCATACTGGTCATCGCATGCTCATGGAAATCAATGGATACTATTAGGCAACAATGTCCCACAATGTCCATACTCCTGAATACTTTATCGACATACTGCTACATATTCCAATTTCTTTCATTGTTGCTGCTAATTCTTGGAGTGGATATAAACCACCCAATTGGGCATTTCATGCTTTCCTATAACAAGCATTTAAATTCCATTAGATTCAAAATAAATTGAAATAACTTCAAATCACATCTCATTGGTGGCCCGTCAATAAGGTACACTTGCAATTATGTTCTCTTCCTATCACAACAAGTCAAACTAGCATCTTCAACCAATTCATCATGTATAAACATACCACATCAGGATAGCTCAAAACACAACCATCATAGATCAAAATCATAAGTCACATATAACCATCATAAACCAGAATCATAGATCACATGTAATCATCATATACCAGAATCATAAATCACATGCATAATAAAACTGAAATAAAATACTAATACTTATCCTTTAATCAATCCTTAGCTTGTACCTTTGTCTTTATTTCGTACACACATCGGATTGGTTACCACACCCGATGAACACCCAGTACCTTCTCCTCAACCATGTGCACATACACATAGTGTGTATCACATGCATACAACCACGCATGACATAGAACACCATGCAATACAGGTACCTACACCTAACATACCACACATACATCTACACCTAGTGTACAACACAACACAATACATACACCATCACGCTATAACAGCCCCAAAATAACAACACATAATTAATTAGATTAATCAAGCAATTTATAATCAACGAGAAATTTAACAACTAGTTAACATTAAATTACAAAAATATGAGTGAAGAGACAGACAACTTACCTGGGGAACGCTAGTTGAATTTTGCTACCTGCAACAAAGTCTTGGGGATGACTCTCCACCCAACCGTAGGCTCAATTGCACAATCTTGCTACAACTGGACACCCCCGAGCCCTCAGTCAACGTACTATTGCAAGGGAATCCTTTGTCTCACAACACTAACACTATTCTCCCAAGAGAATGGATGATGGAATGCCTCTCATCTTTCTCTTCATCTATTAAATAGAGCAAACATTGGAAGGGGAACCACATGCACACACTCCATGTGTCAACATGCAACTTCACTACTTTCTTGTTTTATTCTTTTGTTTTTACTTTTTGATAGATTTACTGATTTTTACTGCTTTCTTGTTTTATTCTTATTTATATTTATTTAGAGCATGTAATTAATTTATTAATTTATTATTATTTATTATTTATTTACTATTGCTATTTTGTTTTTATTGTTTATTATTTATTTAATATTATATTATATTATTTATTATTAAGGGACATTACATTTATTTTGTTATTTATTACTTCATGTAACAGTCACGAAAACCTCTGCGGAACTAGTATAACCAACAGGCATCGAAAGTTTCACGACACCCAAGAAATTCCAAGGAATCTCTATCCTTTTTCCCACTTTCGGAATCAGGCATAAGCCTCCTCAATCTATATCCTAGTCCAAGGATGGCCCTAAGGCTCGCGCTTGACTCAAACCTCATCTACCCCCAAGGCCCCAAGGCAGGCATCCAGTATAGTGCTCAATGTCACCAGGCATCTCGCAAGGTTGGCCCACTCCCTCCACAACTCACTAAGGCGCACAACCCCAGGCATTGAAGTCCTTACACCCCTACCAGACTTCAGCATCCCAATACAATACTAAGCACCTAGCCTAGAACATCAAGCACTTGGCCTCCTCAAGATGGTCCCATAGCCCTTCAAGAGCTATCCATCAAGAGCTACACAAGACAAAGGACCCACTAGCATATGTAGTGTTGATTGAGTTTGTCCCCAACCCATATGGTGTTACTTATTCTCCCTCGTGCGTATGGGCTCGCACGAGATCATCAAATAAACCGACCCTCTCGGCCCATTTGTGGAGTCCTATCAATTATCACACCTCAACATGCAACCAATGCATTAGCTATACAATCATAGTATCATAGAAAATAATCAACATCCCAAGTCTTGCATGTCATCATGAGAAGACTCATCATTGTTAATCTCAACATTATGAATAATAACGAAATGCATGCTTATGCGTGTCATCAATTTGTATGCAACTATCACATGCTTCATCTCATGAAATACCATCATAAGTTATAACATCAACATATTTGCATCAAATACATATCATGACTTCACATAATAAATTAACCACATGCCAATAAACCTCATATTATAGCATCATAATTCCTATGCCATGTTATGCATATCATATCCATCATAAGTATTCAACATTAAATACCTATCATCACGTAGTAAATGAATATGTCAATATACCTCGACATAACATCATAATTCCTATGCATATCATCATCATCATAAGGATACATCATCACTATAAGAACCACATGTGCATCATTATCCTCCTACCATTATATCACGAAACATCATGTAACATTATACTCAACATCATAACATTTAATTAAACTAACTGAAATCATAGTGTATGATTTAGATGTATCATAAAGTTTAAACAATAAAACATGATTTAGATGCTCCGTAAAAGTATTTGTCTTAGCTAAGTAAGCACTCCTAATTAGTCAAAGGCTGATATTAATTTTTAATATATAGCGCTACCGTCTTGCTAATCAAAATGCATAATTTATAAGCAATCTCTTAGACACGCATTCAAATTTACCACAGCTTGTACAACTTACACACCCTGTCCTTGTTCAAAAATTCAATGACTGGTCACCTTCAAGCAAGATGCATCTAGAGTTCTCATGCTATGAATTGAGAAGGTGATAACCTCTAGCACACAACTAACCCACACTCTGGAATAATTTCCCACTTTTGCAGTCATTTGTTAGACATTGATAATTTTCTCTTATCTTATCTTTATCCATCTATATCATGTGTGTATAAGAAATCCATAGTATTTCTTCATGTCATAACTCAACAAGATCTCACCCCTAAGACAATGTATACTGTAAAGTCAAATCACTACACATGAGAAGTCCCTTGTCCTGACAATAAAGAGGTCTCATACATTAATTTCATGTTTAGATAAGCCATAAACTTAAAATTAGATTATTATTTTTATTATACCCTCCACTTGGTAAATTCTCCTTCTGCAAAGAAAACATAAATAAATAAAAGGACCAAGCTCACTTGACTTGGCCGAGCTAAGTTTTAAAACTTTGATGTGGATGACAACAGACAGCCCAGCAGTTATTTAGCTTAGATTGACAGAATCCATTGCTTTTCCCAACGAAAGAAAACGTCCACTGCCAAAGTCAACAATCTCCAACCATGGCAGATTGTGCATATCCCGGCATTTGCCCTTTGGAATTCTAAAACTTTGAAACAATTAATGATCATCAATAGGCCAATATGAAGCCCATGTTTGTCTCTAAGCTTTTATGTCAGCACCTGGTGTATCTGAAAGGACTGCAAAATATATGCCCTAGATTGTTAAGGAAAGGTGATTTGGTTTTGGACACTTAGAGAGCCAATCCATACACTGGCAAGCTCCAAGTGGAAGAGATCTTATCCATTCAAAATCACCTGAATCATGCCATCCAACCTGCAAGGACTCAAACAGAGACTATTGGGCCTAGAGTCGATGCAAATCTAACGGAAGGCACTTTCTCCAACTACTTGGGAACAATGGACACCGTCAGATTTTCATCCAGTTCAGGCCCCGTGATTCATCAGGCATAATAGTCCACAAAACCCTGCTATGTTTAGAATATTGCCCAACCAAAGGGTGAAATGAAGATTTAGAACAACATGCTACTGGTTCAATTGAATATGCTTTATACTCTAAAACAACTCAACGAGGCCGTAATGTAAGAGTTCAACTTGGACCTTGCAAATACTCCACAAAACACAGGAATGATAGCAAAAGTTGTTTAAAATGAGGGTTATCATTTTAAAGAGACAAGTCATCTAATACACTACAAGTGCAATGCATATTAAAAACATAGAGATTCAAGACAAATAAACAATCCACCACAATCAACATTAATATAATATAAAATAGCAATAACACTAGCATATCAGGCAGGCATCAAGCCTAACCATAATATCACTTTAACAAATCTACGAAAATAGTCGATTATGAAGGTAACCGATAAATCGAAGTGTGTCAATTAGCAGACAGGTGAGAAATATAAAAATATGTCGATGTATATGTCCTGCTTCAACTAGGTATTGCATATTCCCACAGCATGCTACGCTAAACTAAACCCTATTCTCACCACATAAAAAAAACTGGTTTATAAAGAAATAATTCGGCCTAGCGGCCATTTACTGGGCATTAACTCAACCATGCCCGAATGACATGAATTTCAAAAGTATGAAACCGAGTACAAAACCCACGAAGCTTTGCAGAATAACTATCCCCTCAGTTCTAGCACTTATATCCAAGGAAGTCCAACCAGACAATATGGAAAATCCATGGGGAAGTAAACACCCTGGGCCCTGATTATCCTGTCAAAAGAAAACCCAAAAACCCTTGGACAGAACAAACCATCACCCAGTTCAGATACACTCATAGATTCATTTCATTGATGGCTATAATACCCTAGACGGTCTAAAAGTGGCAGAGACAGAAAGATGGATGCCAAATTTTGTAGTTTTAAAATTGAAAGAAAAAGCCATCAAATTTAGGGCAGGATAAATCCATTGGGATGGACTAAAAATCAAAATCAAAACTCGGGAAAAAGGATTATGGCCTCTACGAAAGAAAACAGTGGTAGATGTTTAATTGAAGAACCAAGCAATGCAAGGCTTCAAGATCCTCGAGTTGAAACCAAGTTAGCAGAAGAAAGAGTGTCCCAAGAGCCCCTAGTTAAAACCAAGTCAGTAGAACAAAGAATTTCTCAAGAGACTCTTGTAGTGCCCAAAGCAAATGAAGAGAGAGGTCAAGGTCCTGAACTAGCAAGTGGATTAAACAAATCGGTCCAAGTGTCTTCTTCTCAAAGTAACTTTGAGAAGGCTGGTACCAGCAGAGAAACAACTAGCAGTCGCAAAAAAAAAATGCTCTGATGCAGATGCATTCTTTCGGGTTAATAATAAAATCTATAAAAAACTAGGTAAGATAGGCAATGGTGGTTACAGCGAGGTACACAAAGTTATATCATCGGACTATAACATTTATGCCCTAAAAAAAAATTAAAAAAATCAATCTAAAAGGCCGTGACTATTCAACTGCATACGGTTTCTGTCAGGAGATGGATTATCTAACCAGGGTGCGTGGAAAGAACTATATCATACAGCGTATTGACTATGAGATTACAAACAAAAGTTTATTCAAGGGTGTGATGACGGGAGACTCAAAATTCAAGGATGGCAAAATCAATGAAGAAACTTATATTTACATGGTTCTTGAATATGGAGAAATTGATCTCGCTCAGCGAATTATAAAAAATGGAAGGAAATGGATGTGGGAAAAAAAAACAACTAGATGAGAATTGGTTGCGTTTCTATTGGCAGGTGTGAGCAGTGTACTGTGGTCTTTCAATAAAGTCAATGGAATTCCCGCATGTGCAGATCCTGCACTTTTGCAGGAATTGAGGATCAAGATAGTAACTGAAATAGGAATTCGACATGAACACAGGCCTATTTTTGGTCAGGAAAGTAAAAACTGGGAATTGGAACAAAAACAAGACAACATGCTGATCTAGTCAACCTTCCGGTGACGTAATAAAGGAACATGTAACCCAAAAACGCATGCATCCAGGGAGGGTTCTAAAAAACAACCAGAAGAAAAAGAAACTGCCAAATAACATCATTTCATAATTAAGATGTTCCCACGAAAGAATCAAAGTCTTGAAACGTCTTTAATGAAATTATGATCATGCGTGTAAAAATGACTTGTAACGGTGTTTCGATTACAAAACCCCCAACTGTGAGAGTTCCACGCAAAGAAGACTGTAGGCATGGAATTTTAAACCACAGCACAGGTCCATCTGGCTGCAGTTTGGTGGTTGAAATAGGTTTTCGCCACAATAATGATGACTTAAATTCAAACCTCCGCCAGCATAGATTCGTGATTATGTGTATGCATTGGCCAACATTGACAATCCTCAATTGAAGTGGATTTACCACATACAATAATACAGAGTTGAGTTCATCACTACCCCACGTATATCTATGAAATATGACATGAACAAAAAAATTAAGCACTGCATAAAAGAGCAAATAACCCCTTATAAAATAAATTATATAGGAATCCTTTGATTTCCAAGACAGGCATTTCAAAGGCCGTAAACCGTGACCAGAATTTACATATGTCAAGTGAGGACATTAATATTAAAATGATGAAATTTTGTGCCCAACCTAGAGACTCAAAAACAAAATTTATAATAATCTAGAAATCGGAAAGAGGAATTGAATGACGTCAGGAGTTCAAATCCTTCAACTCTCATTAAAGCACCCTCGGCCTCTGTAAGCGAGCAGGTCAGAGTTTGATATTATCCATGCACAATGAATTGAACTGGGTCCAAAGAGGCAGTGGCTAACCAGCTTGCCATAGGGCATTAAATGCCCGGGGAGATGCAGGTTAGATAACCCGATAACACGCAAGTGGGGAGACTGAGCATTAAATAAGAAATGGGAATTCGCGTGTTATCGGCTATCCAGCCTGCATTGTCGGGAATTTCTGGTTATTCCAAACAAAATACAGTGGAAAAATCCTCTGTTTCCACTGTTGAGAATTTTATGATAAATTCTGAAACAACAAAAATATGAACAGAGAGTAATACTCTGTTTTCTGATAATTCAAAAACACAAGAACAGAGCATAAAATAATACTCTACTTTGCCTCAGGATCAAAAACTGATCAAAATAATACTCTGTTTCAATACAGTGAAAAGTGAAAAAAAAATCTCTTTGTTGTAACTGGTGTTGCAGCAACGCTGTTCATGGTGTTGCAGCAACGTAAATTTTTGACGTCAAGTATTTTTTGAGTTACGGTGTAACAGCAACAGGCAAAAAGAAACTTCTATTTATGAACGATAAACTAAATGATAAAATAAGTCTTCCTCACGTAGAGGGATCTTCACAAAATATTATGCTAAAGAGCATCTTCCTCTTGACAGAGGGATTACAACAGGAACGCTTCAGTTCCACAAAACAACTATCTCAGAAAATTTCAGCACTGCTGTGCAATACAAAAAAAACTCTCTTGTTCTACACTGCTGTGTGTTACAAAAGGACTTTCAATCTATATTTTTCTACACTGCTGTGTCTGCATTTTATAGTGCGGGAAAGGGTATTCACCGCTTTAACTTGCTGATGAAGTCTCTACTGCTCATGATTAATAGATTTGATCTTTTGCTGTATTTCTTGAGTCGGTGGTGATGAAATCTATGACTGATAAATGCTACGTCGGCTCGAGGCTGGTTCTTTTTCTGTTTCAGCCGTTCTGCCCATTAATATGGTTGTTGAGAAGTAATGATGTAGTGCTGTATCTGATCTTCATCCTTCGGGAACTCAAAAATAATTAAAGAGTGAAAAGATGGTAATGGAGGTGATTTAAAAGATCGGGAAAAAATGTGGGGCGCCGATCACGACAAATGAATTAAGTAGCTGCTGCTGTTCTGTTCACTACAGTTGAAATTATAATTTCAACACTCCCCTTTAATTTCAACTGTTGGGTTATCAGTCATACCCAGAAGTTTCCTTAAAAACTCAAAACTTTTCTGATCCAATGGCTTTGTCAGAATATCTGCAACCTGTTCCTGAGTCCTGCAATGTTGTAAAATGATTTCTCCATTGTTCACCAATTCTTTGATGTAGTGAAACTTTGTGTCTATGTGTTTTGTTCTCTTGTGGAATACAGAGTTCTTGGATAATGCAATAGCTGAGCTATTGTCACAAAAAATAACTGTTGCTGTTGCCTGCTCCTGGAATAGACTTCTCAACATTCTCCTCATCCAAACCGCTTGACATGCTGCTGCTGTAGCTGCCACATACTCTGCTTCTGCTGTAGACAATGCCACAATTGGCTGTTTCTTGGAAGCCCATGAAATGGCTCCTGAACCTATGTGAAAAATGTAACCAGATGTGCTTTTCCGGTCATCTACACTTCCAGCCCAATCACTATCTGTGTATCCAACTAAATCTGAACATTCTGAAACAGTATAAAATATGCCATACCTTTTTGTACCTTTAACATATCTCAGAATTCTCTTTGCTGCCTGCCAATGTGTTTCTTTTGGCTTCTCCATGAATCTGGAAATTAAACTAACAGCATACATTATGTCTGGCCTAGTTGCAGTCAAATACATGAGGCTTCCAACTATGCTCTTGTACACACTAGGGTCAAAATCTTTGCTGCTGTCCTCTTTGCTGAGTTTTAATCCCATCACTGTGGGAGTGATTGCTGCCTTGCTGTCCTGCATGTTAAATCTACTCAACACTTCATTTACATATTTTTCCTGTGAAATAAAAATTCCATTTTCATTTTGATCTACTTCTATTCCTAAGAAGTATCTCAGCAAACCCATGTCAGTCATCTCAAATTCTTCTTTCATGACTGATTTGAAATTTTCAATGAGGTAGTCATCATTACCTGTAAAAATCACATCATCAACATATAACACAACAATTAAAATTTTACAGTCTTTTTCTTTGATGTAAACAGTGGGTTCTCCCTCACACTTCTCAAATCCGTTCTCCAGTAGATAGGAATCTATCCTACTGTACCACGCTCTTGGCGCTTGCTTCAGCCCATAAAGAGCTTTCTTCAATCTGCAGACTTTGTGCTCTTGGCCTTTCTTCTCATAGCCTAGAGGTTTCTCGATGTAAACCTCTTCCATTAATACTCCATTCAAGAATGCTGACTTCACGTCCATTTGGTAAACTTTTCATTTGTTTTGTGCTGCTATGGACAACACTGCTCTCACGGTTTCCATTCTTGCAACCGGTGCGAAAGTCTCCTCATAATCTCTCCCATACTGCTGCTTGTATCCCTTGACAACAAGTCTTGCCTTATGCCTTTCTATCTTGCCTTCAGCATTACTCTTGGTCTTGTAGACCCATTTAACTCCAATGACTTCTTTACCTTTTAGTAGCTCAACTAAATCCCATGTCTTATTTCTTTCTATGGCATTCATCTCCTCATCCATAGCTTCTATCCATTTCTTATCTTTAATTGCATCTTCGAAATGAAAAGGGTCATCAACATGACAATACAAGGCAAACAAAGAATTCATTCCTTCATCATAAATATCACTTAAATTTCTGAATTTCTTACCTCTTTCATTCGGTGTGCAAGTGCTTGTAGATGCACTTGAATTTCCTCCTTGTGGTGTGCTTGGAGAAGCACTCTCATTTCTCCTCAAGGGTGTCTCTTGCTGTTCTGGTGTTGATGCTGTTGTTTGGGGATGTGTTTTAGCCAACTCCTCATCTTCATCATTATGAGACAAACAGTTTTTAACATTAACTGTTTTCTCTATGCTTCCATCCCAAGCTTCCTCTTCAATAAATTGAACATCTCTGCTCACAAAAAACTTCTTGGTGGATGGGATATATAACCTGTAAGCTTTGGATTCTTCACTGTATCCAATGAAAATACATTTCTCCCCTTTGCTGTCCAATTTCTTCCTTAGCTGATCTGGAATGTGTGCATAAGCCACACAACCAAAAACTTTCATGTGGGTGACTCCTTGCTTTCTCCTACTCCATGCTTCTTCTGGCACTTTGTTCATCACTTCTTTTGTAGGACATCTATTCAAAATATATACTGCACTGTGTACAACTTTAGCCCAATAATCATTTGGCAAATTCTTTGCCTTCAACATGCTCCTCGCCATATCCATGATTGTTCTGTTTTTCCTTTCAACAACTCCATTTTGCTGCGGGGTGTACCTTGCTGTAAATTGCTTATGAATTCCATTTTCTCTGCAAAAACGTAAAAATTCTTTGGAGATATACTCACCTCCTCTGTAAGTTCTCAAAACCTTGATACGCAGCCCACTTTGATTTTCTACAAGTCCTTTGAAATTTTGAAAATTTTCAAACACTTCACTCTTATTCTTTAGAAAATAAACCCAAGTCTTTCTAGTAAAGTCATCAATAAATGTTAGAAAATATTGGCTGCCTGCAAGTGATGGAGCTTGCATTGGTCCACATAAATCTGAGTGGACAATTTCTAAAGGTGTTTTTGCCCTTATGCTTTTCCCAGTTGGAAAACTTTCTCTGTGTTGTTTTCCCAATATACAACCTTCACAAAGGCTGTCTGGCTTTTCTATCAATGGTAATCCTCTTACCATTCCTCTTCTACTCAACAAATTAAGACCACCAAAGTTGAGATGTCCAAATCTCAAATGCCACAACCAATTTTCATCCTTTGGTACGCTTTGGAGAGCCTCTTGTGTCACTGCTGCAATTACTTCTTTATTTTTCAAATCTGCTTTTATTCTGAGAGGGAACATCCTGTTCTTTGTCATCTTCACTTCAGCAATACAACGTTTGCTGGGTAATCTATACATGATGGTGCATACATCATTCTTAAAGAAAACATTGTAACCCTTCTGAACAAGCTGTCCAATACTCAAGAGATTACACTTCATTCCAGGAACATAATAAACATCTGCTATGGTTTTCTTTTCACCTTTCTTTGTAAATATTTTAACTTATCCTTTTCCCATAACAGAAATTTTACTATCAGTCCCAAGTGTGACTTGTGATTGCACACTCTGATCTAAAGCAGAAAACAGGGCTATGTTTCCTGTCATATGGTTGCTGCAACCAGAATCTAGAAACCATATATCTTCATTGTTTGTTTCAGCCATATTACAAACTAACAACACATTATCTTGACTGATATTTTCTCTAGTGATATTTGCACTAGATCTATTACTCATATCATGCTGCTTCTTCCTACATTCATTTGCATAGTGCCCATATTTTTTACAATAATAACATTGGACATTGGATTTTTCATACCTTTGTCCTTGAGCATGATGTTGTCCACTTTGTTGACTGCTGCCATGGCCTTGGTTCTGATTTGGATTGCTGCCTCTTCCTTGAACATTTGCTGGACTGTTTTTTCCGCCTCTGTATTGGGTTCTGCCTCTTCCTCTCTTGTTTCCTCTGCCTTGACCTCTTCCTCTTCCAAATGACATCTAGGTCTTGAAGGCTTGCTCTAGAGATGAGTTTTCATTTCTACTCAACCTCTACTCATGTGTTATCAGTGATGCATGAAGTTCATCAACTGAACAATTTGAGAGATCCTTTGTCTCTTCTATGGTGGTGACAATCACATCAAACTTTGAGGGTAGGCACCTCAATAGTTTCTCCACAATCCTCCTTTCTTCAAGAGTTTCTCCATGAGACCTTATCTGTGTGACCAAACCAATTGCTTGTGTGAAGAATGAGTCAATATTGTCTGACTCCTTCATACGCAGGTTCTCAAAATCTTTCCTCAGCAACTGTAGTTTTGCTGTCTTCACTTTCTCCATGCCTTGATAGGCTGTCTTGAGAGTTTACCATGCTTCTCTGGATGTCTTGGCTGCTGCTATCCTCAGAAACACACTCTCATGCACTGCTTGATATAAAAGTACAAAGGCTTTTGAGTCCTTCTTCTTATTGCTCTTCAACAACTCTTTCTCTACCTGAGTTAATCCAATAAACTCTTCTTCATTTGCTGGTTCTTCAAATCCATATTCAACAAGTTCCCATAAATCTTGTGAGGCAAACACGACTCTCATGGTTATTGCCCAGTAGTCATAATTTTTCCCATTGAACTGTGGGAGCTGGGTATTAAACATACCCACGCTGGTGCTGGCCATTCTTGCAATACTTGACTGTAAAAAAAATTACTTAATTGTCTTCAGCAGCTACACAAAAAAACTAATCTGAAAAATACCTTGACAGCGTTTTCGCTCTGTTGGATAATTTGTTGCAGCAACAAATATTCTTTCAGCTTCTTTGATGTCTTCAAAGAGCCTGGACAAGCTCTGATACCATGTCGGGAATTTCTGGTTATTCCAAACAAAATACAGTGGAAAAATCCTCTGTTTCCACTGTTGAGAATTTTCTGATAAATTCCGAAACAACAAAAATATTAACAGAGAGTAATACTCTGTTTTCTGATAATTCAAAAACACAAGAACAGAGCATAAAATAATACTCTACTTTGCCTCGGGATCAAAAACTGATCAAAATAATACTCTGTTTCAATACAGCGAAAAGTGAAAAAAAAAATCGCTTTGTTGTAACTGGTGTTGCAGCAACGCTGTTCGTGGTGTTGCAGCAACGTAAATTTTTTATGTCAAGTATTTTTTGAGTTACGGTGTAACAACAACAGGCAAAAAGAAACTTCTATTTATGAACGATAAACTAACTGATAAAATAAGTCTTCCTCACGTAGAGGGATCTTCACAAAATATTATGCTAAGGAGCATCTTCCTCTTGACAGAGGGATTACAACAGGAACGCTTCAGTTCCACAAAACAACTATCTCAGAAAATTTTAGCACTACTGTGCAATACAAAAAAAACTCTCTTGTTCTACACTGTTGTGTGTTACCAAAGGACTTTCAATCTTTATTTTTCTACACTGCTGTGTCTGCATTTTATAGTGCGGGAAAGGGTATTCACCACTTTAACTTGCTGATGAAGTCTCTGCTGCTCATGATTAACAGATTTGATCTTTTGCTGTATTTCTTGAGTCGGTGGTGATGAAATCTATGACTGATAAATGCTACGTCGGCTCGAGGCTGGTTCTTTTTCTGTTTCAGCCGTTCTGCCCATTAATATGGTTGTTGAGAAGTGATGATGTAGTGTTGTATCTGATCTTCATCCTTCGGGAACTCAAAAATAATTAAAGAGTGAAAAGATGGTAATGGCGGTGATTTAAAAGATCGGGAAAAAATGTGGGGCGCCGGATCACGACAAATGAATTAAGTAGCTGCTGCTATTCTGTTCACTGCAGTTGAAATTATAATTTCAACATGCATCTCCCTGGGATTTAATGCCCTATGGCAGGCTGGTTAGCCGCTGCTGTCCAAAGAGGCATCAATTCAAATAGATAAATTATTATAAGCATAATTAACCCTGATTGTTTATAAATTATTATAAACATGATAAATAGGTAAGGATGAAACACACCCATGGAGAAAATCCAACATATTTGAATGCAACACAATGATTATGTGCATTTAATGATCAAAATAGGAAAGGGAGTAAAAATCAGAAATAAAGGAAAATATAAAACTAAAATAAGAAGTAAAAACAACGAAAGTAGAAAGAAAAGTCACCAAAGTTTATGAAAAGCCCAAGCCTGCTAATATATTTCTTAATAGATATGTAGGCTTGACAAAAAGAAAGAATAGAATAAATAGGACTTGCTACAGATAATTGCCCAATTTAGAATGTCTAATTTGCCTGCAACAAAAAGTTTCAAGTCACAGAGTTATTGCGTCCAAATAGGAAATTTTGATGACGATACCAGAAGCATTTACATGGAAAGAACAGCTTTTTGTCAGAGCATTTCCGTTAATCAAAAAAATCCAAAGAGATGTGCTCTGTTTGAACTCTGAAGCCTACAACGAATGACAATTCTTGTTATTCTAATAACTTGATTGAAGCTCAATAAGCACACATCTGAGTCAGTTCTTCCAATTATCTGAACAAAATGATTTCTTTTATAATTGTTTCATTCGCAATATATAGGTAGCCGGAGCCCTATGATGGTGAAATATCACTTCAACTTCAAGTTTGAAGAGAGGCAAGCCGGCCTGATGAATGCACAAAGGATCATTCATCTTGGCTGCCTTAATTTACACCATTTGCACTAACTAATAATGAATTCTTCAACTGTAGAACTTCTAAAGCTAAGGTCAGAGTTTATTGCACATAGAATGTAAGAAGATTAGTAGCACGTTATTTCCATATTCTCAGAGATGTGACCTCAGCTCAGACAGCAGCAGAATACTTCTAAATGCAAATCAGACATTTAATCAAACAAACTATTCCAAATCTGTACGATTTTGCCACTGAGACTAAAATAGACCATCATGTGATTTATATATATACTGCAATTTGTTTACTTAATTATTCCATTTATTTTAAAAATCTATAAACTGCTCAAGAACCCTAATTGCCCATTCAATTACATAAAAGTTCACTAAATCATAACCGGTATACCATTTATGTATTGTGTCAAAGAAACTGGACTTAAAAGTATGATTACAAAGCAGATTCTAAAATATGTGAAGTTTGAAGATTCTCAAGTTCACTATTGATATATCAGATTGATTTCTTGTATGGTTAAAGTGTTTCTTGACAGATTGGATAGCAAAACCTAATTAAGCAATAAGGTGGATTTTCAGAAAAACGTAGGATATGTAATGGAATATTCCTAAATAGTCTTAGATCTCAGTTGGTTTATTGCACTTGGGTATCATGCCTGGACTCTGACTAAGTTCTACAAAAATAGATTTTATTTTTTTTTGGACCAACTTCTACTATTTAAATTGGGAATGCAGAGCATCATCAAAGCACTACCGAAATAGAAATTTTAATTTTCTAAATGTTAAAATTATCAGTAAACCTTGTATCTAACATTCAAAAAGCAAATTCTTTTTCGTTGCAGTTACTCAGAAATGGAGTTATTCCTCAGTTCTACTCGAACAATGTCCTGAGCGTGTTCTAAAACTTGTGCGTGATTTAATAAGGGGAGCTATACGTTTCTAAAATTGATTTCCCACCAGGAAAATAAGAATTTGTAAGAAGAATTATGCGCACAAAAAAAAACATGGAACACCAAGATAAATAACTCATCTGCTCATGCCCGAAGTTGCACAGCTGTTTGGCAATATGATGTGGGTAAATGTAGAGACGTTGCCCACAAATAGTTACTCCGCACATTATCAATCAGAATTTTTCTAACAAGGAGACAAACTGCATGAAAGAACCCCCATGAAAAGATTCGATCCCAATATATGAGTGCATCAAACAGCCCAAAGAATCAAGAAAAATGCTACCGATGCACAAAGACACCAAATGTGAATGTGAAAACACTGGAATTGCTGCGTGATATCGTGTTCTGAGGGAACAGAAGAATGCTTGAGAAAGATACTTTTGTTCTTTTAGCTACAACGCATGATTAGGATAGAATCATTAGGATGTGACTGTAATTTAGTAAAAAAAATAAAAATATAAAGCTCTTAGATAATAAAAAAGGAATTTAAAACTTTAAGGAAAGTCTACAAATAAAAAAAAATTTAAATATTCCTCAAAATATTAATGATAATTTTTTTTACAGTGACTCTATAAAAATTAAAATGATAACCTTTTGATTTTCCTCTAAAAAAAACTCAAAGCAATTGACATCAAAGCTCAATGATGAAAATTACGGACTAGGTAAAATGAATACAGCCTCAGAAATTAAATTATAGATTCCAATGCGTTGAACTAAGCTCTGATACCATATGTAACAGCCCCGAAATAACAACACATAATTAATTAGATTAATGAAGCGATTTATAATCAACGAGCAATTTAACAATTAGTTAACATTAAATTACAAAAATATGAGTGAAGAGAGAGACAACTTACCTATGGAACGCTAGTTGAATTTTTCTACCTACAACAAAGTCTTGGGGACGACTCTCCACCCAATCGTAGGCTCAGTTGCACAAAATCTTGCTACAACTGGCTACCCCTGAGCCCTCAATCAACGTACTACTCCTAGAGAATCCTTTGTCTCACAACACTAACACTATTTTCCCAAGAGAATGGATGATGGAATGGCTCTCATCTTCCTCCTCATCTATTAAATAGAGCAAACATTGGAAGGGGAACCACATGCACACACTCCATGTGTCAACATGCAACTTTATTGCTTTCTTGTTTTATTATTTTGTTTTTACTTATTGATAGCTTTACTGATTTTTACTGCTTTCTTGTTTTATTCTTATTTATATTTATTTAGAGCATGTAATTAATTTATTATTTATTTACTATTACTATTTTTTTAATTGTTTATTATTTATTTAATATTATATTATTATATTATATTATTATTTTTATTATTTATTATTTATTATTAAATGACATTACACACACAATACATACACCTACACCCAATGTACAATACAATACATACATTTATACTCGATGTATAATGCCACACAATACATGTACCTAGTCCTACACCTGGCATACAACACAACACAGTAGATGTACTACACGGAGTACACCACAAAGAGTACGCATGTCACGATAGCACAACTACACAATGCACATACATAGTACCACACGCCCGCAACACATGTATGACATGCGCACAATAGCACATGTACACTAGTACCTTATGTAGAACATGTACACAGTACCACTTGTACACAACACCACCTACGCAACATATACACAACATTACATGTACACGACACCACCTGCACAACATGTACACAACACCACCTGTACATCGTACCACAAGTACATTGTGTACACAATACCACATGTACACAACACCGCATGCACGGCATGTACACGACACCACATGTACATAGCACCATTTGCACGATAGGTACACAACACCATATGTACAACATGTACACGACACCACATGCTCACAAAACCACTTGTACAGTCATGCGCACAAAACCATATGTACATAGCATCACATGTACAACATGCAAACAACACCAGATGTACATATCACTGCATATACAACATATACATAGCACCCTATGTACACAACACTGCATATCCAACATGTACATATCACCGTCTATACCCAGCACGGCATATACCATATTCACACAACACTATCTGTACCACACTGTACATAACATTACATAAACAACATGTAAACACACTATATATACACCACGCTGCATGCACACAACATCACAGATGTAACATATACAACATATGTATACCAGTAGTACAACAAATCCAAAGCCACATTGTCTCTACCAAGCAACCTTGCTTCTAGTGTCTCTCTGCCATCCATGCTTATCCTAGCATCCCTTAGATCTCACTACTTTCATTTCACTGATGTATCCCTCGTCCTAACCTATTCATAACATAAACACACTATAATAACATAATATCAATTCATATCCACATGATACTTACCTCATATATTTGTCAGGACTACTCTTCCCACTTGATTCCTCGTAAACCAGGAACCTCTTTACGCCATTCACCTACGTAAGCAATCATTCCTCCACAAGAATGATTCCTTAAGACCATTTCAGAAAACAACATAAATACATACATGTATACACATATATACATCATCATAATCACGATCACAACATACTTACTAGATATTATAAGGTCAAGGTTAAGAGAAGTCCTTTTATCTGCTCACAACATACACAACATTGAAAACAATTATTCCCAACATAGCCAAGGCATCTGATGCCTCAGATAAATTTACTTCACCTTTCTGGTTACCTACCTCATGCCTATACTACCACTCTCCATTTACACCAATGGATCGAAGCAATCCAACCGATTTTTATATTCTTACCTTCAATTTCCCTTACTCATATATCGAGCTTCATTCTAGTCTTACATTAACTGTTAGGTTTCATTCATCTCTCCCAGAGTTCCAATAAATTTCTTCCTTCCTAACAAATTCCCGAGACTCAAACATAAAATACAAGAAGAAACAAACAAGAAAAAACATGAAGAATCAACAATGATATGACACCACAACCAAAGTGGAAAGGCCTTGCACCAAATATAACAATGAGTCAAATCAATATCAACAAATCACAAAAGACCGAAAGCACAAGACTCTCAATAGACACCATGATTCCATCCCCATGGTTCCCAAGAAAATCTCAACCCAAACCTTCTTCAAGATTTCATGACAACCTCTCTTGCCATGTAAATCCTTGCATCACACTACCATAAAGACATAATTTTCAATGTATAAATAAATATAACAATATACCAATTAGCCTACCTTGTTATGCCAATCATGTTTCCTTGTAGTTGAACACATCTGTTTCGTGTCGCAAGGGACTCCAATTCCCTTGACATGTCTAGCTATAACTAGGCACCAACTATTATACTTGTCAATACATGTCCATGAATATAACACATATCCACATAATTTTAGAAAAATTAGGGTTAAGAAGACTTCTTGTAGGCAAATAACACATTGGTTTGGAATTACAATTTCCGAACATAGCCAATGAAATTCTCACCCAAATCCTTTATTTTACCTTTACCTTGCTGCAACTAATTCTTACTATGTACTATGACATCCCCTAATGGATTTTTATATAAACAAATTAACTATTACCTTGTCATGCTAATACCAAGCATGTTTCGTGCAACTATTCACACATGTCAACCACATGTTCCAAAGATAAAGGCAACATATCTATTACTTGGAAATAAACCTTCACCAAGTCTAACAACCATGTCATAATCAAAATCAACTGACATTCATCAATCATAATACATAATGCTACAACTATCACCTACTTACACTCAAGTACGTATTAGTTGTCTGAACACATATTGCAACCATCTTAAAACAAGATCATTTCGGCAAGAAACATTATAGACACATACTCATATCATTCAAGTAATCAAAAATTCAGACAATAGATAGACGACATAATAGACACCAAATAGTCAAACACCAAATAAACAACATAGTCAAACAGTCAAACACCAAATGGATGACATAAGAAAACTCATACCTTAATGTATCTGAGGGGAGGCTATCTTGTCTGCATAATCAAGATAGATAAGCATGATATAACTTCATGATATATCAACTCAAACATAAATAAGGTCATGATATCCATAATAGTCGCTAGCTAACATGTTCACATCATAAACCCATAAACAATTATCATATAATAATCACATCTGCACAGTCATTCTAGATTAGTACGACATAATATCACATCATATTAATTCATACATGAATGTCATAACCCTAACCATTTTCATATACCAAGCCAAATTAGTATGATACATATAACATCAATATCTTAATGTAATAACCCTAATAATCAAGTTACTAGCATATACAAAGAACAAGTTAAACTATAACATACTCGTCAACAATATATAACATAATCATCAAGCTAACTATTATATAACAACAAGAAGTTGACCTATAACATACTCATCAATAAAATATAGCATAATAATCAAGTTATCTAACATAAAGCAACAATAGCAAAGCATACAACCACGTGAACTATCATTCATGACTATCTGACACATGTGCATATGACTATACTAATCAACTAGCATCTATTATGTATGTAAACATAACATCAATAGACATGTACATAACCCTAATGTATAGAACCCTAATTCATATAAAAATCCATTGACTAACATTTATGCATTCCAAACATACAATACATATATGATGATATGCTCTTACTTTGAAGTCCATTGTTGCAACTTCACTTTAATGATTTGCATCTCCCGCTCTATCTCAACCAACACATTAGCATCATAACATACCAATATCATCATGATGACCTTATATGCATACAATGACCTCACAATGCATGTTTGACCTACTATACATGCATAACTATAACCATTACAATGCATTCATAATAACATATGGATACTGACGTGCATAACAAATGCATATACAACCGATATATATTCATGGCAAACACATACCAATAATAGCATCAACAACTTCCACATGGCGACACAACAACAACAATGACCACCATCATGCATACATAATAAGCACATATACAACCTACATGCATATATGACAAACACATTCTTCTCGTCTAGTCTGAGGGGTGAACCCTACTTTGATACCATTTTTTAATGCCCTCCACCCACATCTACCCAAGGAACCAGCCAACAAGGGAAAACATGTGACGAGAAGTTATTATGATATGATTCGACCTCCTAAGTTACCTTAAGGAAGTGGAACCAATGAAAACACACCATACAAACATTCCATATCAACAATATGACTCCCAAGAACCATCCCAACCTCTTATGTAACCAATCCCTGGGTCCCACTGAGTTCTTAGACCAATTAACCCCCAGACTCTCCCATGACATGGGAATGCCTGAATCCAAAAGGCTCTAGAAACTCCCACAACATGGTATACCAGCATCTAGGGACTATTTTTCTCAGTGATGTGCCAGAGTCCCTGGGATTTGAGCCACTTTTTCAGGCCCAGAGCCCAGGTCACTTCCTAGAATTCAATGACACTTTCAAAATCCATGATTTACATAATAACAAGTCTTACAAATCAAAAACTAACTTCAGGACTAGGCTTGACCATCCCCAACTGGGACTGACATTTTGTCAAACACTTGGCATTAATGCAATCTACAGGAAATGAATACAAGACAAAGCATAAATGACTGATAACTCATATGAGACTTGACAAGAAGGATCACCACCCTCTTCCCTTAACTTTTTTGACATCAATTAGGTCTTGCATCCATTATCCTTTCAATTACAAGTAAATACATGAAATAACCATGAAAATAACTAGTCATATAACCATGTTAATAACCAACATTAAACCATGAAAATAACAATGAGATAACAACCATTGAATTCACATATTAACAAGTTCAAAAGCAAGAGAACTTAGCTTTTATTAAACATAGGCAAAACCGACTAGTTTTGGGACTTCCGCTTACCACCTGACCATAGAGATGGCTGAACCAAATATTTATTTGAGCCAGTCACACCCGTGCCATATTCCAAGCATGAATGTGGGATATCATGGATAAACCAAACCAAAAACAACCATGGGAATCCAAAGGTTAAACCACCTCCACCCTAACCAAACCATGATCTCACGAAAACCGTGTTGAAGAATCTAGGGCATCATAGTTAAGATAGGATTATTATAGCTATGATAACAATTTGTCAAGCACTTTTAATTTTTCTTGTTAGCTTGATCTTCTTCTTATTATTAGTGTATGTTCTTTTACTTCATTAAACTACTATCAAAATACAAAAGACAAGAACACAAGATGTTGGCTCTCTGCCAGTGCCAAAACCTTTGTTTCTTAGAGAGGAAAACCATTGGATAAGTTTCTCTTATTGAAGCTTCTTATTGATTAATACAAAACCCTAGACCCTTGACTAGAATGTCCTCCAAGCATATGTCAAGTCCTTCCTCCTTTCTGCACTTTGTTCCTAGGCACTTAGTCTTCCTTCTTCCGACACTTTTCTCCCCAGCACTTTGTCCTCCTTCGTTCTTTGACTAGAGATAGACCTAGCGTATATGATCTCTACATGAGATGTTTATCTTCTATGCTTAGTGATATCCTTTACTCATGTAGACACCATCCTTCTCTCTACCAAATGAGATCCTTCTTGAGATGTAGAAGTAGACTTGGTGTGATTGTACATCAACCCTAGTTCTTCGCATGTGTGGATGGTTTACTTGAATATTATGCTCCTTTGATATTCTCTTAGGAGAATATTTCCTTCGCTTGAGTAGAAAGCCTTATAGGCCTAACTTACTAGCCCAAACAATGATAGATATGGGATTTTTATATTGTTGTTGTTATGACCACAAAGATGACTCTGTTTCTCACACATGTGACTGTTTTTCACCCTAAAAATAGTCCTTTTGACTTCTGTCTTGACTTCTCCTTCTTCGTTGCACTAAAGGCTCCTCAAACTCGTCTTCTCTTTACCTTTTATTGGCTATCCCTCTTAGTTGATTCCAGAGGTAAGTGCTTGTCATTTGAGGGAGTGGACAACCTCTATATATAGAGGTTTGTCCCTCCTTTAGGCTGACTTGAGGCCTACTTCTTGACTGTAGGCTGACTTGAAGATTCTTCATCATTTTTTCTCCTTGAAGGATGTCATTGCATGGAGAGGACTTGACCTTGCTTGGAGGGTTTTCCTTTGCCTCTTTATACAAGTATATACATGATGTAACATGCCCTTAAGGGTCTTCAACATTTTCTTTTGACTCTTTGACTCTCCTATAACACTTTAACATGTGTTAGACCTACATCAACGAGCAAGAAACTCATTGATAAGTATAACAAAAATAATATTTCTTTTCTTGAATAAATAAAAATATCAACAGGATATTTATGAAGATCGAACCTCGTTACATTTCCTTCAATAAACTGGCACCGAGATCACAAAACCAAATTGAACTAGGAATGCCTATGGAACCCATCACTATTCTTGAGGAATTTTTCGTCTCCTTGTCTCTCAGGATTTACTATAATCCGCATTGGATCATTAGGCCCTAAACCAACACACTAGTCTCTCAAGATTTACTACAATCCACACTAGACCACTAGGCCCTAAATCGAGACTCCTCCCTCAGGCTTTACTGTGTATCCCACCAAAACTGATCAAAGGATTCCTAGGCATTTGGGACTTTACTAAGACCACCTCCACCCCAGATTCTGAAACCTCCGACAATTCCAAAGATCAAAAACAAGAAATCAATACCATCACACCATGGCTATTCGGAAAAAGGAAAGGCTAGGCTGAAAACCATTGTCATAACCCTAAAAATCCATGCCACTAACAACAAGAGAACCATACCGACATGCAAATCCATGAATGTCAAAACCAACTAGGAAATAACTCATGCAATATGTTACCTGCAAGTATCCCTACTGAAGCTACTTGATCCCACTCTTCCTTGCATGATTCTTGCTTTCCTTCCTTTTCCTTGTCCTCCCTTTCCTTGATCTTCCCTTCCTTGCTCCAAAACTGAGAAAAAATCTTGCCAACTAATCTTCATAAGCTTTTTTATTACTTAGGTCTCTATTTTCTTCAATTTACATTATTCTCCTTCAATTTCCTCCTCACATGCAACCTATGACCTTTCACCTTCCGTTTCTCCTAATTTCCATTACTTTGAAAAATAAAATGCCACTTTTCCTTTCCAAAGCCTTAGCAATTGTTGTTGGCTTCAAGGGTTTAGACCTAGGTTCATATTTAGCTCCACTAACCAACAAAGCCTTATACCACTGGCCCTTTGGGAAATGACTTGCTTACACAGACTATAGTCTCACTCGAGGCGATATTAGGGGATGGTAGAACCAGGTTTATGCATCCAAATGGACTATGCAGCGTTGCGATAAAGTTTCTATCAATTTAGAGCTTAATCTGATGTTCGTGAAACATTAACCTTATTGTTACAGTCGTAAAGTCTTTTCCTACTTAATAGACTTGTGGGCTACGCGTAACTAGTCTAACATGTATTATTCATCATATAAAACAATATTTGAACCTTTACGATGCAATTGCAGAAGAAATGTATAAAAAATAACTAGAAACGGGCTAAACGCAGAAATTATGCGAACATAAGAAAATACACATATCTATCTCAAATTCTTCTTTATTAGTTCAAGTCTTCATAGATAGAATATTTCTAGCCCTGCGCATGTAGCTGCAGGAGCCTACACACATAGCTGTAGGGGCCTACACACACAGCTGCAGACTTACCAAGGTCTCCTCGCACAGAGCTATAGGAACCTTCCCCTTCACCTGAATACAGAAAGATATCCTAATTATAGACTCAGAAACAAATCATCTTCTTAATTGATTGTCTTAGACTTGCTAAGACATCACTTTATATATTATTTTACCCTTACGATACCATGGTCCACAAACAGAGCTCAAAATACTCTAGATAATCTCATCCCTTTACAAAATAAGGGTCTTTGACCCACCCTAAAGCCCCTTTGACTCTTATAAACCTACGCTAATCGCACTCCGCTCCTCAAAATGCAGAGACTTTACATGACTTGGAAAAAACTTAGACCATGGGGACCCCTACCCAACAGGTCCCCAACACAAATATGTGACTCATCCTTGAGTCACTCAACTGGTACACCCTCGATATTTTCTTTCAAGTCGTGATATGCAGAATTTAATGGATGAAGTGTTGTTGTGCATTGCTTTGCGGCCTTTTGAACTTCCTCCACGAGCTTCTCTATTGTCGACCCTTCTGCTGCGAGGTCGATTATCCTCTCTGTTTACTGCATGCTCTTAAATTTTCCCTCAACTTCTTATGAGATATGGTAGACCTCACCTTCCCAAGGTTACTGCCACGCAGAGATGATCTGTGCCTTCCTCCGCAGCTCATCAACTTGTCCCTGCAAAAGTGTTCCTTCCTGAAGATGAGCGAATTGTTGCATATGTGTTAAGGTCCACAACGTTGGTTTAATCTCATCGAACTAAAATTTCTTGTCTCTGATCTCCAATTCGATCTTTTGCACATGTGGCTCCTCTTACAACGAGGCCCATGCTTCCATTATATCATCAAAAAGTTGACTACAATTATTGATTGCAGTTGCTATTTGTGCCATATCATCTATTATGGCAACTCCACGCTGCTCTTAAACTTTTAGTGGCATTGTAGGTTGTAGCTTCATCTTCAATTTTGTAACCTACATTTGTAGTTCAAATCTAACCTTTCCCACCTATTCCTTCGATTCCTTGACTATTGCTTCTAGTTTCTGACATTTTTCTTCTGAAGCTACATCAGTTGGAGATTTGGAGCTCAGGAATCTCACTACATACTTTGGTTATGGCCTCTTCTAGCTGTTGGTTGTGCGCAGTGACCTCCTCACGGTCCTACATCGCTTTAGTATTTTCTTTGAACATTTGTTGGTTATTGATTTTGACTTCATTGATGACCAACAGAGTCGCTGCTCCCGCAACTTGATCTCATCTGTGACGCCCTAATGTAGCTTGTGCAACGTCTGAAGGGGGAGCGCTGCAAGATTGAGGCTCATATTCTTTAACTTTTATGTGCTTTACCTTTCTTCTACAGTCTCAATGTGTAGTGAACCTTCTATTCCCCCACATCTCCTCCATCACAGCTTGGACAGTGTTGCCAATTTTGTCAAAGTCCCCCTCAGTGAGGACCAATGGTTCTTTGCTGGTGGATTTATCTGATTTTTGCTTCTTCCTGGATTGCCAACACTCTGCTTCTGACACTTCCTTATTATAAATTGGGAATCAACATCCTCCATGTCCACCACAGGGTCTTCATCACCTTGAGCCCCCTCGTCAGTCTCCTGCTCAACTGCGTGCTCAATTTCCTTCATAATTGTTTCCTCGAGGTCAATTTTCACTGTCAGAGGCACCCTCTTTGTATCCTTCTTGGCTGTTAATTTTTCGGTCTGCATACCTGTAGTGGTATTACTTGTGCCCTCCTTCTCTTTCATTGTTACAACAAGGGTAATCCAATTACTCGGCCACTTACTGATGACCATCACGATGTCCACTTCAAAAACTAATTATGGTAGGTCATGCCATACCTTCTCCACATCTTTCTTGGCGCGGATAAAGACACTGTGAAAATCCACTTTAAATTCGGCAATGTCACTATATTTTTGAAATAATGTGGTTCAACTCCTTAGATGCCCACAACGAGGCAAACTTCGCAGCCTCACACACATCAGGGTCCACATTAGGGAACTGTGAATTCTCCAGTGTTTGCCATGCTACCAATGCAATTAAGAGTAATAACCATGCATAATGGAATGGCTACCCTTCTTCTTTTGCTTCTTAGCAGTCATCCAAAAACTCCTGACATAGATATCTGACCCAGTTAAACTAGACCCCCTTGCTGCACTACGAAACCAAGGATACAACTGGGGCCAACACTTCATCCGCCTGACACTTCCTCATGATCTTACCAGCCAAAATGGATATGGAAAAAAGCACAACCTCATCATTAATAGAACTAATAGCATAGCCCTCAGACTTCTTTACTAAGCCAAAGTCATTCTTCATCTAATCATCCAAAATTTTCTCCTGAGATTTCTTGACAAATGCCGCATCAGGGTTCGCCCCTTGGTGAGGCAGTGTAGTAATCCTTCAGATTAACATATCATCAATTGAGATTGGAATTCCGAGCCACAAACACCCATCATGTACCAATGTCAATAGTTGGCGCACACAGATTGTGTTTATCCTGTTGCACCCAAAGTATGGAACATAAAACATATTCAGCAACCCAACGTGTTAAATCCCTGCTACCCACTTCATCAAATCTACCCTTGTCACTCCAATTTATTTGTAATAAATAGATTGGAGGTACTTGTTGGGCTTGAATTGGGGATACTTGCTACAATCATTGAAATTTCAATCCTCCATGCGCAGTTATGGCACCTTGTCCCATAAATCTCCCTCAATCGACATTTCCTCTGGTAACAGGGGTGTAAAGATCTTGTATTTTATGGAATCTGGGTCCTTTGTCACCTTTGCAATTGGCTTCCTCGACATCATATAGGGTGGAAACATGGAGATTGGTTCCACCTCGTCTGCGCTGATATCCCCAAATCCACAGGCCATTTCTTCCTCATACAGATCTTGGGCCCCATTGGTTTCTTTTGTGTATCCATTCTCTCCTTACTCTATTGCTCTGGGGGGGTTTTCCTTGATGATTGCTTAATCATGGTCCTTTGGGGCTTCTTCCGCTTCTTGGTTGTTGCCGCTGCGGTAGTAGGCTTAGTTCTTGGTGATCTTGATGGAGTAGTATGCGCTAGATGTGAATCAGTCATGATGGATTCTATCCCTCAGCTCAAAAACTCTTGCTCAAGCTCTTTCCAACTCCAATGAGACATGCAGCAGAATTCTCGGCTCACACATAGGTGCAAAATGTGAAAATTTCTGAATCTAACACATTAGAAACCCCTACTGCATTTTCTGGTTTATGATCTCCTACTTGTTCTTTGTATTAACAAGTTATTTAAATGAATAAATATTGAAGTAAACACAAATTCATGCTTCACAAATATACAAATCAACAACTGAAATAAACTGAGACAACACAAGGGACACCATTATATTTGGACAATCATCCCCGGAAAAACCTAATTCGGGAAAACTGGTGCAACAGATATGAGGGTTTTATTATTAAGCTAATTTTTTAATACAACTAGGGTGCCATAAATGGTTCACCCTTTAGATAATATCCTTGGAAGCAATACCTCTATTCAAAGGCAGATATTATGGTTGATTAGCAACCGGATGAACGATCCCATAGTGACTCCAACTCTTCCTTGTGCTGGACAGTGAAAGCTGCTACACACACTCTTCTGGAACTACATCATCCTCTTCGGAACTGCATCACACTTTCTGGGTCTGCGTTATCTAATCAGCTCTCAGTCTATCCCATAGAATCACCTTAGCATAGCCTCTTCAGCCCAATGTCAGCCTCTACAACCTTTGTGTTGTCTACGTTAGCCTCCGTTGATTTCTATGTCACCCTCCTTGTCTTCTATGTCTGCTTTTGTGGCTTCTACGTCCTCTGCGCTAGCCTCCTTAGCGTCTGCATCAGACCTCCTAGGCTCTGCACGTTGTTTCCTCTCTAATATGTATTCTTCATCCTTAGATTGAAATCCCTTACTAAACTACCCCTCACTGCAACTGATCACTCACTTGATTTCCTCAACAAACCCAGCCCTTGAAAATCGAATTTTTGATCTCTCTTGGTGTGTCTCCAACTGACCCTCAAGCCTCCTCTTATAGTTTTTCTGTTGGCAATTCAATGAATAAGATTAGATTTGGCTTGATCCTCGTTATTTAGAACTTTCTCACCCATATTATATTAATACACATTAATATATTAATTTTCATTGCTAGACTACATCTAATACTACCAAAAATCATAACTCCCTCTTAGCGACGAATGTGCTCTAGCAATGCCTCAACATAGAAGCATCACATTGATCTTCCACAACAATATCTATGTTGATGCTTGGCCTACTACCACACATCCCTTGCACTACTGCTTCCTGTACTGCTTCCCATGACATGTCTACTACCACTACCACATCTGTATTGTAGCTCCCTCTAAACATGTTGCATCATGCTACCCATAACACTGCCATTACTATCTACTGCACTGCAACTCAATTACCTTGAAGTAAGAAAATGAATTCACCCAAATACTGACATCCCAATCAGTTTGGAAGCTTGGTGATGTCGAAGCTACCTTTGATGTTATCATATTCTCCTTCTATTACCATTTCACAGCTGCAAACACCTTTGTGCCTCTTGCACTGCTGCAACCTCTATTGCATTACTACAGACTTTTTCACTCTAGAACTACCTTTCCGCTCCATCACACCTTTGCTCCACCCAAGACCTGTCATCATAATACTATCTTTAAGGGCTCCCATAGCTAGATGTGATCCAAGAGTTTGGGCACCTCAAGGATCATGCCCCTTTTATGTAGTCCTCTCGACTACAATGCAATGTCTCCCCACCTCTTCTCTAGAGGTGCATGAGCACTCATGGCACAATCATCATCAGTCTCGACATCCTTCTCCACCTTTGTTGGAGAAGCCTTTGAGTCAAAAGCTTCTCCCTTGCCTTTCTTCCTGGGGAACTAAGAGGCATAGTGTCCCAGCTCCCCATAGTTGAAGCACTTGACCTTGGAGATATCTTTTTTTTCCCTCTTCTGAACCCCTTGTTGTCCTGCAGATGTTAGAGTTGTATCTTCCTCCTCCTATTTCTCGATTCAAGCGCCCTTATCTATACTCCCATCCTTAGTCAACCTCCTGATATCTTCTTGACGAAGAGCTTCCCACATCTCCTCCCAACTGGGGAGAGTCGCTCTGCCCAAAATGATTTGGACAAACGTCTCCCAACCCTAAGAGACTGCATTAAGAGCAGTCTTGACCATAAACTCTGGATCCATTGTAGACCCTACAAAAGTAAGATGGTACGAATTCCTTGCAACTTGAGAAGGAATAGATCTATCTCCTCCTTTCTGCATCTGATATGACCTCAGCTGATTCTCTAATAACATCTTTCGCTGCACGGAAGAGCCCTGGTATAAGGTGGTCAATGTTTTCCCCATCTCCCTCGCTGTGTTCTTCTCAGCAATATGTGGTATAACATGATCTTTGACCCCATATAGAATCATGCATTTCACCTTCACCTCAGCCTCCTCATAATTCTCATTTGCATTAGGTTCAACTGGGACAGCTGCAATTTTTAAGGCATAATCCTTGATGCGATATTTATCCAAGATTGTCAGGATCTTGGCCTTCCTGATGACAAAAATGGAAGCCCCATCCAATCTATCATGATCCCTCAATCCATTCACTACCATCTCTGCTCCTATTCTCTAGACTCCCTCTGAGTCCGAATTTCCCTCTTGGAAATCCTTTGGTGAACTATCGAATCATTCCTCTCCAAACCTCCTTTGCCATTGCAACCTGGATCTAGATTTCTTGGCTAGAAATTTATTGAGGTAGTGCTTCCCTCTACCTTGGTCTAGTCTCCTTAGACACTATTCTACAATCACAGAAACAATGTCCCACCAGCTCCACAAATCAAAATATGCTTAGTTCCCTTATCCCTGGCAATTGAAGAATCTGAGCCCTTATGGCTCTACACAATCACAATGAGCACTGGATCAACTCCTCATGGCCACTGTGTCAATCCTTCCTGGTTGAGAAAGATGCCTTGGCACTACATAGGTCTGATCTCCCCCCCCTCTACCTCTATGCTGGCCTGGATAGCTGATGCAACTACTGCGTGGGCTCCTCCCATCTATTTCATCACCTTCACCTAGCTCAGAGTGCTGATGCAGGCACTGCGTGAGCCTCTGCGTCACCTTCTCTGCACTACGTCCCTCCTCCTTCTACATATCTAGCTCTGGAACAACGTTGTCTCTCAGGACAGCTACTTCTCAGCTGCAAATTCTCATATTTTCTCAGTTGGTGTCTTCAGTCGCCTCTGATCTGCAATCGCTCTGATACCATGTGAAAATTTCTGAATCTAGCACATTAGAAACCCCTACTGCATTTTCTGGTTTACTATATCCTACTTGTTCTTTGTATTAACAAGTTATTTAAATGAATAAATATTGAAGTAAACACTAATGCAGCCTTCACAAACATATAGATCAACAACTGAAATAAACTGAGGCAACACAAGGGACACCATTATTTTTGTACATTCAACCCTGGAAAAATGCAATTTGGGAAAACCAGTGCAGCATATATGAGGGTTTTATTATTAAGGAGATTTTTGAATACAACTAAGGTGCCAGAAATGGCTCACCCTTCAGAGAACATCCTTGGGAGAAATAACTCTACTCAGAGATAGATATTCCAGTTGATTAGCAATTGGATGAACAATACCATAGTGACTCCGATTGTTGCTTGTGTTGGACAATGAAAGATGCTCCACACACCTATGGAATTGTGTCACCCTCTTCAGAACTGCGTCATCCTCTCTTGCTCTTCGTCAATCAATCAACTCTCAGCCTATCCCACATAATCACCTTAGCATAGCCTCTTCTTCCCAACGTCAGCCTCTACGCTGTTTGCATTATCCTCTACGACTTTTTGTGTCAGCCTCTGCATCTTCTGTGTTTGCCTTTGCGACTTCTGCATCCTTTGCGTTGGCCTCCTTAGCCTCTACATCAACCCTCCTAGGCTATACACTCTATTGTCTCTCTGATATGCATTCTTCATCCTTGGATCAAAATCCATTGTTGAACTGCCCCTCATTGCAACTGATCACTCACTCGATTTCCAGCAAACCCAACCCCGGAAAATCGAATTCTTGATCTCTCTTGGTGTCTCTCCAACAGACCCTCAAGCCTTCTCTTATACTTTTCCTGTTGACAATTCAACGGCCAAGATTAAGTCCCTAAGTAATGGCTAAGATTAGCTCTGGCTTGATCCTCATTATTTAGAACTTTCTCGCCTGTATTATATTAATACACATTAATATTTTAATTTTCCTAAGTTTAGACTTAGGGTCTCATTAAAAATATTAATTATTTTAATATCTCTTCATCTGAGTGGAATTTCTCCAAACAATTTCTGGGTCTTGGAGATCACATGTTCCTTAGCCTTTCCACCAATTTTCATGGCTAGAGCACATTTGATGCAACCAAAAATCAACACAAAATCACACATCAAACTCTCAACAAACAAAGTGTAAAAATGTGGAGTGGGTTGCCATATTTATAGCCTTTATTAAATTCAAACCACTCAATCCACTCAAGATCCTCCTCATAAATGTGGATTTGACGGATAATTTGCCCAGATATGCTCCTTAAATGTGTTTCCCCCACTCCTTTTAACAGAAATTTCTGTGTCAAATCAACCCCAATAGTCATATTCTCGACGAGCTGCAATGGACTCCTCCTTGTAGTGAAATTACCCCTTCTTTGTCATAGCTTTCTACACTTGAGCCATCCTCTTGAATTTCATGCAACCCTCCTTCAACAAGGTCCTTCATTAGCAGAGTACTTTATAGTCCCATGCTTCCATGCAATAGCCTGTAGCACTAAGACTGTTCTATATCCATATAGTCATCATGCAGCCCCAGGGACAAAATCATCCCTATAGAGTTTCAACCGCCTCTCATTTACTCGCCCAACAAATAATTCTCCATTTAGCTTCGCGAGTTGAACTGTGCCACCATCTGAGATATCCCTCATAACCTAGGTGCTTATCCAATGCATCTTGAACTTACCAGGGAACTGTGTGAACTTACTATCGTACAACAAAACCAAGTCTCCATTCTTAAAAGTTCATTGCTTAATATGTCAATCATGCCAGGCCTTTTCCTGGGCTTTCTGTACTTGTTGGTGAAATCTTGCAAGAAAGCGATCTTCTTCTAGCACGAGAAGTTGTTCCAATCTTTCTTCCATAATATCATTGTCTACCATATTCATGACTGTTGCGATTCTAAGACTTGGTACTATATATTCCATCGGCATTACAACTTCATGTCCATACACCAGTCTAAATGGAGTCTGCCCAGTCAACTTCTTACAAGTAGTCCTGTATGCCCATAACATTGTGGGTATGCGCACATCCCAATCATTCATGTTGATGTTTCATACCTTCGTCAGAGCATTCTCCAAAATTTTATTAAAAGCCTCAACCGTGCCATTCGCCTGAGGGTGATAAGGTGTGCTCTTCTGATGATGTACCTAAAACTCTTCTGTTAATGCTTCAATAGTGTTGTTGAGGAAGTGTGTTCCTATGTTGCTCATCAGGATATTTGGGTACCCAAACCTTGTCAATATAGACTCAAAGATCAAGTGCACAGCAGTGTATGCACTACAATCCTTTATTGGTTCTGACTCAACCCATTTGTTCAGATAATTCGTCGCAGTAAAATATATCACACACTGATTGATCAAGCCCACAAAATCAATCACCCACTTATCAAAATCCTACAAAGTAACTTGTCGATTCAGCAGTAATTCATCTCTCTGTGATGGTCTTCTAGTCTTCTGGAAAACATCACAAGCACTACAATAGTCCTTAGAATCCTTGTGCACCATGGACCACCATAGTCCTACCCTCAAAAAATTTTGCATGGTTGCTTTTCCTGTGTAGTGCCCTCCCACGACATCACCATGCGCATCTACCAAAATGATGTGTCTTTCATGCTCAGGGACATATCTATGCAATATTTCATCAAGGCCCATTTTATACAATTGCCCAGCAATTAGAGAAAAATATGTTGCTTTGACTACTAGTTCTTTCTTCTATTGCATTGTATACTCCATAGGGTCTACTCCAATAGTCAAAAAGTAAATAATATCTGCAAAATGTTCTTCAACAACCCTTATTGTGAAGATCTACACATCAAGCAATTGTTCTTCAATGTTCGTCATTTCTTCGTTGATCTCGATTCTAGACAGGTGATCCGGCCCAACATTCATTCATCCTGGCTTGACTATTACTTCAAAATCATATTCTTGGAATAACAATAGTCATCTGCAAATATTCCCCCCCCCCCCACACACAACACAGGCTTGTTCACCAAGTATTTCAGTGTAGAATTGTCTGTGAACATCTTGAAGTGTGCACCCAACAAGTAATGCCTGAAATTCTATAGTGCGTACACCATAGCCAAGCCCTCACATTCTTTCATGGAATAATTCCTCTCTGCCTTAGACAAATTGCAACTTGTAAACGTAATGGTGTGATCAAGGTACCCCTCTCCTAGTTATGCTAAGACAACTCCCAAAGCTATACACGATGCATCTACATGAACATGGAACTCCTTCCAATCTGGAAACACCAGGATCGACGCAATGACCATTTTCTCCTTGAAGATGTCAAGGTTCTTCTAACACTCATCGTTCCAATAGAAGGTGACATCATCCTTTAGTAATTTCTCCATTGGTGCAGTGATTTGTGCGTATGCCTTAATGAATTTTTGATAATATCCAATGTCCAAGAGTTGTACGAAGTTGCTTCACATTCTTTGACAAATCCAAATTAATAATAGCAATGATTTTTGCGGGTCCACCATCAGCCCTTGCTTACAGACAATGTGTCCTAGTAAAATTCCATAAGGCAAACAAAAAATACACTTCTTCAGGTTTAATGAGATTTTATACTTCTTGTAGATATCCAACATCAAGAAAAGCTCTAAACATGCTTCTTTAACAATCCAAAGACTGTCCAGTCATCAAAGTAAACCTCCAGAAACTTGAGAATGAATTCCTTAAACGTTGTGACGACAACTCTGGAAAATATCGTCAATGAATTCTCCAATGCAAATGGCATGATGGTATATTGAAAGGATCCCCATTCAGTAGTGAAGGTGGTATTACTGCTATCTTATGACGTTATCTTAATCTGATGGTACTCAGAAAACCCATATGTAAAGGAGTAGGCCTCCTGTCCTCCTAAATTTTCCAAAACTTCATTTGTGAATGGTGTTGGGAACAGGTCATGTACACACATGTCATTCAACTTCCTCAAATCAACATAGATCCTTATTTCTCCCTTGGTCTTTTTCTCTTGTACTACCATTGGACTCACCTAGTTAGATTCTTCCATAGCTTCAATTATGCCAGCTGCGACCATCTTCTCAGTTTTCTCTTTCACCTTCTCCTTGTATTTTTTATTGAGCCTATACGATCATTGTTTTATAGGTTTCGCATCCAGCTTCAAAGTGATTTTCATGACGCCCAGGTCTCCCACAATGCCTTTTAACTCCGTGAACTTTGTTGTGAACAACTCCTAATACTCATGTAGTAACTCAGTGACCTTTCCTACTGTATCTTCATACCAGTAATCACCTATGTGCGCGAAATTGGGCTCAACCTCTGAGCCTATGTTTACTTGCCTTGTCTTAACAGGTTGTGTTACATCAATTCCTACCACCTTGTTGTCCTTCTGACTCAGGAATATTAATTCTGCATGGATCTTCCTTGTCCTCTTTAGCAGTCATATTATAGCATTCCAGTGTGTGTTGCAACTGCACGTTCCATTCAGGTTGTACCCAAGTCGTTGGCTAATTAGGTGTCTGGAAAATTGCTACTCTAATTTCTTGAAGGGCATCATCTATACACTGAAAACCATCTTCAAATCCAGAGGTCAATATAAAACTTTCTTTCATATCATTCAAATAGGTGGTACCATGGCGGAACTCTGTTTCATGATACCAATTCATAGGTATCACATCCAAAGTGTGAACAAATACATGTACCCATTTTGGTCGAGGTTCTTCGCCCTATGCCTTAGTCCAACGAGACAAGTGATCTCAAGGATCATCTTTTCCATTGTAATTTTCTGCTTTCCTTGTGTTTGCATGACCAAACCTGAGCCTCATCAGCCTTCGATACTCCCTCCAATCTCCTATATTATCCTTGTGTGTGCCCCACTAGTGCGCAAGCCCTCAAGGCTATATCCAAGGCTTGGAATCTTTGTACTTCCAGTACATTCCTTTCAAATTCATCTAGAAATAAACTGACATCACCTATTCCATCATACTATGGAAAATTATGTACCTCATTTCATATACAACGAAGATATTTTGTCATTCTATTACAACGCAGAGTAGAAACTTCGTGCAACTGGTTCTGCCAGTTCTCCAATTCTTCATCCGAGTCTGAAGGACATGAGCTATCCTTCTCCCAGCTTATCCTTCCATCTACGGTGGGGTTGATCCAATCCTCATCTCATGTAATTAACTTATAGATGTGGTCAATATCTTCATCACTGTATTCTTCACGAACAGGTTATGTATATCGCACTCCTTCAAAGGGATCTAAAGGAACAATGACCCTAGTACCGTTCTTTTCAAATACCATACTTCTCCTTTTTAGATTGATTATGGAATCCATATCAAAATCCCAATCGATTCTGAGTAAAGCCAAATACAGATTACTATCATCCACAATCTCAATAACTTCAAAACCCACCATTATGCTTTCTCCTTCATTGTCTACAACAATGACCTATAATCGACCCATCGGGATAATCTTCTACTGATTGGCCATGAGCCGCTAAATTGGTGACCATTACAGCTTTGGTTTCCCCATCCACTCCCAAGTATACTTTGGTAAGATATTCGCATTCGATCCCAAGTCCATAATTATTTGATCCATTTCAAATTCGCCAATCTATGCAACCAATCACATTTCCCGGCCAGTTCTCTTCTTATTCTTGTTGACCTTGTTTACTGCACATTGTTCAAGCTATGGCTTTTCTTTATTGGCATAGTTGTTGATAAATTCTTGCAATCCTTCCACTACTTCCCGTTCCCTTAGCAACTTCATACATGTCTTCAAAAAGGACTTCAGAACAGTCGAATCAGGGTTCTCTATCACAGTAACTACTTCAGGAGCGTTCTTCCTTGGTACAAGTTGCATATGCATCTTTGATGTCGAAGCTCCCGGGTCCATGAAAATCTTCTTTGCCCCTATGAAATTTTCCTTGTCCTTCTACATATCGAACCCAATATTATTCTCTCTTGCCTTCCTAATCCATGTATCTACCATAGGATTTTTACCTTTTAATGTATCTTCTCTTGTAGCTGCACCACTTCGTGTCACAATATTAATGCTTGGGTTATCTTCGTGTGTCTCAGATTGCATCATTTTTATATTCTGCATAGGTTGTTGATTCTTCTTTTCCTGCATCTTAGCCATTAAAACAGCGCAATCTTCTATCACATGGTAAAACTGTGTACAGCACTAACATGAAGGGTAAGTGGGATTCTAACAATCTCGCACATAATGTCTAGCTTCTCCACAATTATATCATATAATATGACTCCGTCCTTGTCGAGGGCCTCTTCCTCGACCTTGAAATCCACCACACACCATAGGTGATCAATTATCTTCATGCGCGCGTCCTTCAACTTGCATCCTATATTTCGGGGTTCAATCTACCATCAAGTCATATATGCAACAATGGCTCTCATCATGTCCTATTGATTAACAAAACTTACAGAATAATTGATGTAGCAACTACACATATTTCTATAATAAATAACAGTGATCAGTCGGGTGTTGTCCTGCAACTCAACAAATATTACACCATAGTCTTGGTTCAATACTTGGTCCAGCACTAGGCTCTGATTTCAAAGGATTGGGACCTCTGCCAACCATATAATAAGGATAGACAGGACACTGGTCCTTATAGTGACCTTCCTTTTTACAATTTAGGCACCATACTTTTGAGCACATCTCAGACTGAACATTCTTTCCTTTCTTCAATTCTTGCAGCTCCATGTGCATGGCTTTCCAATTGGGATTGTATCTTTTGAAACCCTATGTGAGTATCTTGTACCGACAAATATTTTAATTTCATCGTGATTTCTAATGCTTCGGTCTACGTCGCAATCTTTTGTTGTGAGTGGTAATATGAGGTGTGGAAATAACACAACTATATACCACTCTTTGTGTAGTTCATCAGAGATATGGAAGTTGGCTTGTCCCATCAAAAATTTTAACCTCTGATCTACATTCCAGGCAGTCTCATTGACAACTTGCTTAATTTATTTTATTTCTATAATACACTGTGACTGCGACTTGGGCTTCCTAAACTTTGTGTTCAGTGTGTTCCTCGTCGTAGCTAATGAGGCAACTAGATTCATCGTACTGGTACTTGATATACCATGACAACACTCTATCATGCAACTCTCTGACAAGTTGCACTTTCTTCATATCGTTGTCATTGATCTGTTGTGTTTTCCACACAACTTTTGTGATAAACCAAAATTGATCAGGATCCTCTGATCCCTGACCCTTAAAGATAGGCATCTTCACTGCGTTAGCCATGTCAAATAGTGGTGGTGGAGGTGGAGGTGGAGGTGTAGGTGTATGAGGTGGAGGCGAATGTGGAGGTGGAGGTGGAGGTGTAGGTGTATGAGGGGAAGGTGAAGGTGGAGGTGGGGTGGACAGGTAAGGAATCCCAAAAGTGAGTTGAGTTTCTAACTATGTCGCACCTCTAGGTGTACTAGGGTTTCTCCTTTCTTCTTCGCTTTCTGATTCACCCAATAATGGACTGTACTCACCCTCAATAAATTTGTCATGATCTACTCTGAATCTTTTTCCACTTCACGTAGATCCAATCTAGCTTCTTTTAAACATCAATCTATAGGCATAACACCCTTTTCACATAACAACATCTTAATCTAGAGCTTTAAGGAATTCAAATACTTACCTCATGGACCTTTGAAAAATCTACGCTCAACTTCACTATAGGATATTGTTGTGTCAATTGTAAATTCAATAATGAAGCCTCCAAGGATACTATCGATCCAGTAATCAATATCTCTTGTGACCTTATTTTCAGACTCCTTAAGTCTCTTAATCAACTCTGAGGTCCACATAATCGAATTGTCATGTTTCCAACAAGGTTCGTTTTCTGCGAGGTTTGAAATCCACTCATGCAGCTCATTAGCGAACAATGTTAAAAATATCTCGTTATGTTCGTATAGATATACCTTTGTAACCACCTTTTTGTGAAGTGGCACAAATTTCTTCTTTCCTATGCTGCAAATTCGTGCAACTTACGATCTACCCAAATTTAGATCTCTTTTCTATTCCATTGCCACGTCACACATCCCTTAGATAGATCCCAATCTCAGCAACAGAACCATTTGTTTACTTTAGGGGATTAGATTTAAGTTCAGAGTTAGCTGCACTAACCAACAAAACTCTATACCACCAGTCCTTTCGATAATGACCTGCTTGCGCCAACCACAATCTCATCCGAGGCTATATTGGGGGACGCTAGAACCAAGTTTCTGCATCCAAAGGGACTATGCAATGTGGTTGTAAAGTTTCTATCAGTTTAGGGCTTAATCCGACCTTCGTGAACCATTAACATTATTGTTACAATTGTAAAGAATTTTCCTACTTAACAGACTTGTGGGCTGCACTAACTAGTCTAACATGTCTTATTCATCATATAAAATAATATTTGAACTTTTTTATGAAATTTCATAAGAAATGTGTAAAAACGAACCAGAAACAGGCTAAACACAGAAACTATGCGAACATAAAAAAATACAAAGATCTGTCTCAAATTCTTCTTTATTAGTTCAAGTCTTCACATATGCAATCTTTCTGACCTTGTGCACACAGCTGCAGGGGCATATGCACATAGTTGCAGACTTACCAAGGTCTCCGCGCACACAACTACAGGAGCCTTCCCCTTCGCTCAAATATAGAAACATCTCCTAATTACAGACTCAAAAACATATCATCTTCTTAATTGATTTCCTTAAACTTTCTAAGACATCCTTTTATATATTCTTACACCCTTACAATACCATGGTCCGAAAACCATGGGCAGAGCTCTACTCTAGATAATGCCATCTATTTATAAAACAAGGGGCTTTGACCCACCCTAAAGCCCCTTTGACTCTTATAACCCTATGCTAATCGTACTCGCTCCTCAAAATGCGGAGATTTTACATGACTTGGACAGAACTTAGACCTAGAGGACCCCTACCCAACAATTTCCTTAGCCATAATAAACCAATGAACACCCATGATAGGATGTCTTGCCCAACATTCATCTTGGAATACATGTCCCATCAACCTTGGCCTTATATTTTTTACATGGATTTTTAACCTGGGTTTGTTACACAAGGCCTCAAAATAAAAGTATAATTGGGACTAAATGAATGTTTAAAAACAAACTGAATGAAAATGGTGAAGTAATTAGAAACAAATCATGACTTTTTTCAAAGGTTATGCTCAAATATTTTGAAAAAACATTTGCACGTGTTGCTAGACTTGAAGCCATAAGAATGTTTCCAGCATTTTCCAGTATTCGTAATTTTAAAGTTTATCAAAATTATGTTAAATATGAATTTCTAAATGGTGATTTAGAAGAAGAAGTCTATATTGAACACCTTGAAGGATTCATACTTGGGAATGACAAAAAATTTGTTTGCAAAATTAAGAAGGCCTTATATGGATTAAAACAAGCCTCTCAAGCTTGGTATTATCACCTTGACAAATATATTCAACAACAAGGGTTCAAGAAACTTTCAACAGATAGTAATCTATATATTAAGTTAACAAAGAAAATTTATTGGTAGTAGTGGTTTATGTTGATGACATCCGATTTGGGATCAATGTTGAATCTATGAGCCAAGAATTTTCCTCAACCATGCAGCAGGAATTTGAAATGTCCTTACTTGGTGATCTAACATTCTTTATTGGTCTTTAGGTGCATCAAACTAAGGATGGTATATTCTTTTCTCAAACTAAGTATCTCAAGCAGATCATGAAGAAATATGTAATAGAAGACTATAAACATAGATGCACACGTATGGTAACAACATGAAAACTCAGCCAAGATGACGACTCTCCTATAGTTAATCAATCTGAATACAGATCTATGATTGGAAGCTTGCATTATCTTACAGGTACTAGACTAGACATCATGCATGTAGTTGGCATAGTTGGATGATTCCAAGCAAATCCTAAAGAGACACATCTTAAATCTATCAAAAGAATATTCAAATAATTGTTGGACACACAAGATCTTGGACTATGGTATCCTAAAAACATTGATTTTACACTTCATGCTTATACTGATGAAAATTGGACGGGTAATGTTGATTATGATTTCAAAAGTACTAGTGGAGGAGAGTTTTAACTGAGCCCACATCTAGTTTCTTGGTTCAATAAGAAACAAAGCTCTATAGCCTTATCAACTGTTGAGGCAAAATATGTTGCAACTACAGAATGTTGCACTCAATTACTTTGGATGATTCAAACATTGCAAGATATTCAAATTCATTGTCCACAACCCATGCCAATTCTTTGTGATAATACAAGTGCCACTAGTATCTCCAAAAACCCAATTATGCATTTAAAGACTAAACACATCCCAATAAAGTATCACTTTCTTCAAGAGCAAGTCATGGAACAAAAAATAAGGTTAGAATATTTTATTTCAAAAGGAAAAATTATATATCTATTCACCAAACCTCTTCCATGCAATTCGTTTGAATATCTTTGATAACAGTTGGAAATTATTTATGCTTCTTCCCTTTAATAGCTACTTTAACATAATAGGGAATTATATACTCAGGGGATTTGTGGATGACAAGAAGGTATCACTGTATTTTGTATATGCATTTCATATGAATGACAGTTGCATATGTATGTGATACTTAACTCAGATAGTCATGTATGGTTCTTTGTGGTAAAGAAAAAGTGGCATAATCTTAGGAGGAGCTTCTCATGCTTCCATCAATACTTTCTTGACATTCTGGTTCTAACATTAGCTAATATTGTTAATGAATATCAAATTTTTAGATGTGTTAATTCATGTTCTTATATTGTTGCTGCTATTGATCTAGTTCTTTGATGCATTTCATGTTGTCTATTCAGCTCTCAGTACAATCCCTCGCTGCTGCTCATATACAAAATAGACAACACATATGCCTTCTCCTATGTTCTCCAAGCCTCCTATTTCCTTGCTCAGTTTCACCTGGGTCCTCCAGCTGCAACCTATGTGATAATCACCTCACACACTACTCTAACCTCTATAGTAACTGCGCAATCTTGAAGGAATGAATTCCTTTTGCATGCAAGAGATACTCACATGGGAATATTATAGCAACTGATAGTACATTGTCCCTGCCTTTAATCTTAACTGGGTCTTTGTCTAAACTGACATGCATGAGTTATTTATGAGAGAATATTTAGTTATCTGGAAAACACTAGTTTCATGCATGCGTGCATTAACTGACTGAACTCACAATTAGTTACACAAACTGTTTGGAACTAATTTAACTGGACTTAACTCAATTAACTGAGCTAACTAATTACAAATCAAATAGAACTCATCCTTATTTCCTTAACTAAGGGATAACTTCCTCAATCAAAGGGATAATTGTTGCATGTCTTCACAAAGACTTCATATTTGAATTTCTCCAACTAATTAACTCAAGATGAATTAATTAATTATTTTTCAAACAGCTCGAGAGACTAAATTCGAATTTTAATTCACAATTTTGATTCAAGGACAAATCAAAATTGGAATATATCCTGAAATGCTATTTATAACAATGCTATTTTTAGCATTTCCATTTTTATCATTTATCGTTTCTATTTTCAACACTCCCTCTCAACTTGATCCCGATCCTCAACCTTTGGAATGTTTTACATGTAAAACTTCTCTCAAGTGTTGTTGCGCCAGCAATTTAGAAACAAAAAAAAATATCCAACCTGAATTAGTATGATGCCTTTGTCATCAAAGTCTCTGACTACTATTTCCTCTATCGACTGAAAACTCTGCACCTCTGTGCTCTTCAGTATCTGACTGCTCTAGCCTCTATCACTTTGATCTCTTACTACATCAATCCCAATGATTTCTCCCGCTGCATCCGTGTTGTTGCTGGTCCTTTCTCCCAGCACTGCATCCGCACTGCACCTCCTCTCATCATGTTGCATCGTGCTGCCCACTGCTACACTGCAACTCAGTTACTGAGAAGTAAGTAACTAACCTCCCAATTGACCTCCCTATTAGGCTAGAAACACCCTCTGATGTTGAAGCTTCCTCTGCTGCTCCATCCGCATCTGTCTCTACCCACTTAGCCAGTCTTGCTACTCCTTTTCGGGGCTCTTGTAGCAAGGTCTAATCAAAGAGGCTGGGTACCTCAAGGATCCTGCCCCTATTTCAACCTTCTTGGGACTATCACTTCACATCGCCCCACCTGCCACCTGGAGGTATGGCTGCATGTGATCCCTCTTCCCACTTGGCTCAAAATTTCCCCGCTTCTGGAGGTCTCTACATGAGTGGATGCCTCCACTCAGTGTCCTCTCGGCTTCTCCAGTTGTGGCTGCTCCACAACCTCCTGAAGTTGCTTCACCAATTGTGGCTCCTTCACAATTGTCTGAGACTTTTTCTGAGGCTACATGTTGGGAGGTAATTTACTCTCCCTCTCAACCACCAAGTCTCTAACAGTTGCCTTACTCCTCAAGTCTTTGCATGCATCTTGAACCTCAAGATCATATAGGTTCTGTACTCATGAACCAATTTGTTTCACCTGACCCATGGTGATGTGTCTAAGGAAAACTTTTCCCTTACTGAAGCTAACATCTTAGACTTTGTCCTCCAACATCGCGATTGATACCAAGTTCTTCTTCAGTCCAGGCACATATATCACATTTGCCAAGGTGATGAGAGCTCCATGCTCCCTCTAAAAAGCAACCATGCCCACTCCTGAAACACTATACCTTTCATCACTACCCATCTCTATGTGCATCTAGAGGTCCTTCTACTCCAAGGTACTGAAAAAAACTCTTATTTCCGGTCATGTGGAATGAGGGTCCACTATCAAGAAACCAACCACAACCCATCATTGATGAAACCATGCATGTGATGAGGGTAAAATCCAATTCGAAGTGAGAGGCCAATGCCTCACCTTCAGATCCTTTCGAGGATCCCTTCTTCGATATCTTCAATGGACAATTAGTTGCATAATAGCCTACTTCATGAAAATTAAAGCATCTCACTTTAGATTTGTCAATCTTCTTCCCACCATGGGAAGAACTCGATTTGGGATGAGAACCCTTCTCCTTCCCTTTCCTTGCCTTACTTGCTAAGGCAAAATTTTCTTCATCCTCCTTGGATGAAGAACCATCTCTAGTGCTCCTCCTCATCTCCTCCTGCATCAGATCTGACCACAGCCCTTCCCAATCTGGAAGTTTCTCTCTTCCATTCACTGAGTTCTGGTAGCTATGCCAGCTCTTAGGAAGACCAAGGAGAGTAAGACTCACCATATCATCATCAACTATCATGATTCCTACACTTCCAAGCTCATCTTTGCAAGTGGTGAGCTTGTTTAGATATGTAGAGATCGTGTCGTCCTTTTCACACTTGATTTTCCAAAGCTTGTCCTTCAGCACCAGCATCCTCTGGTCATTGTTGTTCTGATATAAATCCTTCAATGTCTTCCACATTAAAAACGGAGTCTCCTTCCCACGAAGATTTGATACAATATGGTCTCGAACTCCCTCCAGAAGAATCCTCCTTGCTGTCGTCACACATTTCTTCCATTCAGCCAATTCTTGGTCATTAGCTGCTACTGGCTTAGGGACTTCTTGATCAATGAAGTCCTTCAAACCATTATCCTCTAATATCGCTTCCATGTGATCCTTCCATGCTATGTAATTCGAGCTACCATCCAGGGCATACTCGAGTCTCAAGCCATTGACCACCATTGGTGAACTTTGAGATGTGATAAGAAATCGATTTTGTACCTACAATCAAGAACTTCAAACTTCGAACTTATCCCTTCTTTGTATACTGTTCTCCACTTTGATCACCTTTTCTCTAATACCATGTAGAAATTCTCACTGTAGATTAAACTGATTATGCAATGTACTAAAGCAAAATACTTAATCTACTTCTACAATCAAACTTGCGGAAGCTTAATCAATTTTGAGCAAGATCAAACAGAACGCATATAACAGAGAAGAAGATTCAATCACACATGAAACCCAAAAGAATACTCTGGGGAAAGCCTCAGCTAAAAACCCTGCTATCTGTATTATCATACAAGTGGAAATATCCCACGATTACACAAAGCTTTAGCTCTCAAGCTATCTAGCTCTCAGTACAATCTCTCACTGCTGCTCGTAGATAGAATAGACAACGCATATGCCTTCTCCTCTGTCCTCCAAGCCTCCTATTTCCTTGCACAGTTTCTCCTGGGTCCTCCAGCTGCAACCTGTGTGATAATCACCTCACACACTACTCTGACCTCTGTAGTAACTGCGCAATCCTGAAGGAATGAATTCCTTCTGCATGCAAGAGATATTCACATGGGAATATTCTAGTAATTGATAGTACACTGTCCCTTCCTTTAATCTCAACTGGGTCTTTGTCTAAACTGACATGCATGAGTTATTTATGAGAGAATATTCAGTTATCTGGAGAACACTAGTTGCATGCATGCATGCATTAACTGACTAAACTCACAATTAGTTCCACAAACTATTTGGAACTAATTTAACTGGACTTGACTCAGTTAATTGAGCTAACTAATTACAACTCAAATACAACTCATCCTTATCTCCTTAATTAAGGGATAACTTCCTCAATCAAAGGGATAACTGTTGCATGTCTTAACAAAGACTTCATGTTTGAAATTTTCCAACTAATTAACTCAAGATGAATTAATTAATTATTTTTCAAATAGTTGGTGAGACTAAATTTGAATTTTAATTCTCAATTTTGATTCAAGGAAAAATAAAAATTGGAATATATCCTGAAATGATATCTATAGCAATGTTATTTTTAGCATTTCTATTTTTATCATTTCTTCTTGCTATTTTCAACATATATTTGTGATTTTGACAATGAAATATGCAGAATGTGTGTTTTACATGGGTTTTGTTTGATTCAATTATTTGAGATATGTACGTAGGTTTTCCTCCTGAATGTTGCGTACATACGTGAATCTGCTTCAGAATAGTCACGTATATTGCCTAAGTAAATGTAGGTTGATTAATGTTATTTCTTGTTCATAAGTTTGGTCCTATATGTTATTGGTTAATGGCTAACAAAGCTTGATAATGTTTCAATGATATATGGTTTGCTATCAGCGACTAGTGAAAAATATATTTGAGATATGTACTCAAGTTTTATTTGTAGGAAGTGTTCATTTACACGGATATATTTAATTGCAGTCACATATATGTTCTGAGTTGATTATGGTTTGGAGTGCTTCTTGTTTATGATAGTAGATTGGTTCTATTATCACAAAACCCAACCCTGATAGGCTTCTAATCAGGAAGACATTGTGTAACTCTTTCAAACCAACTTCTGGCTAAGGCTTAGCCTCCTCAACCTGAGAGGGCTCTCTCACTAGATTAAAGATTTTTTGATAAGGAATAGATGGCTAACTCTATGAAATAAGTGAAGAAGTGTGAATGGTTGAAACACAATTAGTAAACATTCATTGGGCTTATGGAGTCAAAAATGTTTCAGTATGACAATAATGTTAGCTTTACATGGAAGTCAGGGCATCTAGAATTCAACGTATGAAGAGTACATCAGAACCATAAAGGAAAACACAGTCCACACATGTATGAAGTTAGAGCATAGCCAATGAATTCTAAGTAATCATACATTCATACCATTGTAAGTAGTGAAAAGAGGAAAACCATAAGACATTTTTAACATTGAATTCCTTCTGAATCCTAAGACGCAAAGCCAAATACTGTATTACTTTGAACAGAGCCTTACACAAAAGCACAATATGAGAGTTCTTTACAAAAATTCCAAACCTTGATACATTAGATTTTCTCTCTTATATAGAGTTCATTACATTACTTATATTCCTTCTTGTGGCATGAGGGGAATTGAAATCTTCCTAATTTGACACCTATTGACACTTAAAACCAACTATTTAGTATTATTGAGTGTTAACTGGAAATTCTAGAGACCTAAAACAATTAGGAGTGTAACTCCTAACTATGTTGGTAGTAGCATTGATTACAACACAAACTCATTCCCTAACAAGTGGTCTTCTTCAGTTTGGCTTTGGTGGTGGCTTTAAACTCCCTGCTGACCCTTGATGCCTTATCCTTTGACTGTTCCTGGATATTAGGAAGTTATTCCTATTTTTCTGCTTTTGGTCTTCAAAAAGGATCTTCGAATTTTTTTATCCCTGTTGTTCTTCTTAGTTACATAAAATGCATTGGATTAGCTTGTTTTCCATAAGCTATAGACCTTGCTCCTATACACGTAATAAGACAAAAGCTCCTTTAATGCTGCCTAAAGCATCATGAACAGTTCTAACTACGAAATAATGGCCATTTTCAATCCTAAAGTTTGGAGTTCATAAATGTCTTTCCTTTCCTTGTTTTGCCCTTGCTTGATGTTCAAACCCTCTAGGTAATCCTTTGCAGCAGCCTATCTTCAAAAATAGTTCCTTTTTCATCTCAAAATTGGCCCACAAAATCATGATGTGCAGCTACAGTAGTTTCGTAGTGCACTACGAAACTATTTTGTTTTAGGTATCATCTACAACAATTTCGTAGCGCGCTACAAAACTATTGTGTGATTTCAAAACACAGTTTTATGCCAAAATTTGACTTCCTTGATATTTCTTTCTTTTGAAATGGTTTTTCCATATGCCATGGGGTTGTTCAAAACTGAATAAACTGATACCATTCTTTAGAGTAAACTTCAAAAGGGTGATCCACATCAAAATTTTAGGATTAGCCTTACTTGCTATGTAGTTTTTCTTCGTTGAGGATGTCCTTCACGCTGGTTCAGTTGTATCTTTAGATCTTCGATTTTCCTCTTCATAATTTGGATTCAGCTCTCAATTTTGCATTGACCTTTCTAATGTATCTTGCTTCTTTTATTTCAGGAACCGTCCAAGTGAAATATTGAGCATGACAGCTAACTACTTCAGGTATCGAAACTGTTTTATCTTCCCAAAGAGTCTCCATTTTGTTAAAATTGGCTTCCTTCATTGCATGTTTCCTTGAGGTTTTTCTAAGATTGGCAAGCTTCAATTTCTTTTTTAACTCTTCAAAAATATATTCCTCCTATTGAGTGATAACTTTCTTATCTCTCTCATGTTTGTGCAGCTGTGATGATGTTTCTGATTGAACCATAGGTCCTTCACGTAATTTTCCTACCTCCCCTGTCTCACTTGCTTCTAGATGAGCCTCTTGTATCCCTTTTGAATGTCTTGTCACGGGTCTTCTGGGCTTAAAAACAAATTCAAAAGCCTGATAATCAAATTTGAGCTTCTTAGAAGTTTTGGCTTTTTTGGTTTTTCTTTTACTTGCTTCAATTAAGTCTGCTCGAACTAGAGGAGATTCTTCAATGTCAATAGCTTGAAGCAAATCATTCAAACTTCCTTTTGAAGTTGGGCTCCCATCAGCAATCACTGTCTTACCCTTTTCTCTAGCTAGTTGGCTCCTAGTTACTCTTCTTTGTACCATTTCACCTGTGGATTGCTCTTGTACACCTATTTGATCTAAACCATGTTTTTCTGTGATTGTTGAGGGGTGCCTTGAACTACTAGTGGTCTCATAGGCTCCTTCACCTGCTTTCTAACTTTCAATTTCACAAATCTTCTTGATTTTGTTTCCTCTCGATGACTTACTGCTGGTGAAGAAATCCCCGTAGCCTTAGGGCTGAGACCAGTTTTAGTTTTGAAGGTAGACATAAACAAGAAAATGGACCACTCGTTATCTATTTTCTGGAGCTCATGTAAAACAATCAATTTGACTAAGCCATGATGAAACAATTAGGTCTCACAATCTTCCTTCTTCAATTGAACCTTGTTACACATTTTTCTTAGGCTACAAAATAGATAGAAAGGCAAATCCAAAGATATCTTTCCAATGAAATGAAGCAAAATTTTAAAGTGATACGAATACACCTTATGATATCTCCCCTCACAGGTAAATTATCTTTATCTGTAGGTAAGAAAATTAGCATATGAATCCTTCACAAAGCTCTTGGGCACTGACTTGTTCAAGTCTGAATCAATGAACTTTGGGTTCAAGAATTCCTTGCAAGGATTCATATAAAACTTAAAGTTTTTAAACCACATCTCCTGTCCCCTTGGAATTTCAGTGACTACGGATATAACCTTTGGAGAGATTGGTAATTCAAGCACTCCAACCTTCGAATTTAATCTGGTGAAATTAAAAGAAAACTCTTTGGTGACTTGCATGTGGCCTCCTTGAAGTTTCTCACAAAATCTCCAATAACCAACCTATTTGAAAGCTTGTTCAACTTCATTGTTCCTTAAGAGAACATCTAAACCTTTAGGCTCATTCCTTAGACACCTGCCTGACCTATGATCCTTCTTCTCTGTAGAAATCTCCATGGAATTCATACAAAATGAAAATTGAAAGAGCTTGCACCGTCTTAATCTTGATCACTGCCTCGCTTGAAATGGAAAGAGGAGCTACCTCACTTGAACTTTAAAGAATTTTGATCAAATGCCTATCAATTTTCTTCTCATGCATGAAAACAAACATGATCATAACTAAAAACACTTGGACCATTTTTTGAAATTTGAAACTCATGTGTACTAAGACACCTAACGAATCTAATGATGAAAATGAGTGGTTCCATGTGATAGGAATGGTGCATGGATTGAAAGTTGATGATGTAATATTAATAGATTCTGATGGATTGGACATCTAGGTGAGATTTGGCACAAATCTGCACGAATCCCCGATTTTGTAGCACAGCCAGTGCAAATTCTAGGTTTTGTGCTACGAAAACTCCTAGGCAGTTTTGTAACGCATGAAAACCTTTACACAATTTTGACACATGGAAATTTATGTGTGATGTGGGACCCGTGATAGGTAAAACGAGAGTGTTGACCCTATTTGACAATTCCAACAAGACTCCCTTCTAGGTCCTAAACTCTAAAACAAACCATGGAAATACTAGACCAGGACTAACACCAATCCTTTGGAATCAAACTGATGTTCAAAATTTAGAAATTTTTTCTTAAGTGATAATAGGTTCCATATTATTTGTATTTGTTCTTCAAGGATGTCTTTATTATGACTATGATAGTTGTTGATTAGAATTTGGTTCTTGATCTATTTGATCTATGATTGGTTTTTGGTATTCACAAAATTGACTTAGTATTGGCAGTATTGGTATGTTGGTTTGATATGGTTCAGTTGGTATTGGTTTTCAATGACTCAATGATTGGTGCATTGGTATTTAGTATAGGTTTTTATATTCAATTATTTGAGATCTATAAGCAGGTTTTATGCATAATAAACACACACACACACACACACACACATATATATATGTGGGTCCCTTTCAGAATAGTCACGTATATATTCTAAGTGAATAGTTGATTATTGGTGTTGGTTTGATTAGTGATTGGTTGATTAATATCTTGGTTGCAGAGATATTATTGCATTCAGTATTCAGTGTTTGCTTTTTGTAATTAGTATTGAGTATAATGTTGGTAATTAGTATTGAGCATAATGTTGGGTGTGGGTCCAGTTTGAAAATATAATGAAAGGTAGATTACATGTTGTTTGATGGTTGATTGGCAAGTGGATCTAGTGTGAAATATTATGAAACGTGGACCATAGAGTTGTTGAGGGTTGCAACCCTCAGAGAGGAAGTAGGAGCTTTATTCCAGTAGGAGCTGGAGAAATATTAAAGGTTGTAGCCTCCTACAGGTATAAGCTTGCATGATGGAAAGATTTTGCGCCAGTACAAGATCAAGATGTAATGAGACTTTTATTTATATAATAAGAAATAAGACAAAGACAAAAATAATGGTGGTTTTATCCCACATTAGGATTCCACCTAAAATCTCGGTGTTCTTATGTGTTGATGTGTTGCTTATCTGTTATGGCCAATCTGATCTTTATTGTTCTTTTATTTCCATATAATGAATAAGTAATAAAACAAATATGTAATGGTTAAGATAAATAGCTGACGGAAATTGTGAAGAAATGGTAATCTTCATTTACATGTTTTTCATTCAATGAAAAAGTGTACACACACGAGTTGTTTGAATAAAAAGTAGTGTATACTTCACTAAATTTGAAATTGCAAATTAAGTAAGAAAAATGACTGATTCACCCCTCTCCCCCCACCCACCCTCACTCTTAGTATTTTTCTAACAACCATAATCTCAAATATATTAGTTTCGATTAATAATTTAGTTATAAGTGAAATATGGTTGACACCTTCATAATCCTTCAGCGAATATTCAATCCAACAACCAAATAGCATGTTGAATCATGTGTTTCTTACATAGACCAACTATAAGGACATAATATGCACTTCCATCACGAGCATAACCTTATCCCAACATTTGACACAAGAGCATCGGTGTGTCCTACACTTTTCCTATTTTGTACCGCCCATGTAACAATGTGGTATAAGTGATAACATTGGGGAGAAAACCCTTGTGTGAAATATGAGATTGAAGGTTGAGAGTATCTTGGACTCTTCCCAGCTTACAAAATCCATTTATCAAAGTATTAAATGAAGCAAAATTAGGAACACACCCTTTTTTAGACATTTGCCTCAAAACTTGAAACTCGGGCATTTTCAATCTTTCTTGAATTGCGTAGACCTTCAATCAACACAATGAAGATAGAAACATCTACAACATGTCCCACGGTAAACATTTCATATAGAGTTTGGATAGCTTTTGGAATAGTGCCTTCCTTCCATAAACTACCAAAGTAGTGCAATTAACAACATTAAGAATATAGTTTCCATATTGAATTTGATTAAAAAGTTTGATGGCATCCTAAAGCTTTTTCTCCTTATAAACACCATCGATCAACGTTGAATGGATAACCTCATTTGGCATGCACTAAGAATCCACCATATGATCTAGAACCTTAACAAAAATAAAAATAAAAAAATAAAAAAAGTGCACTCATCATTAGGGGAATTTTGAGGTCTAAAATGGGCCTCCTAAGGAAATTATAAAATAATAGTGGAAATAATAAAATAAGATTAGATTACATCATCAATTTTAGAGGGAAAAAAGAAAAACTACTTTTTCAACTCTTATTTTCAGCTTATCTCCCTATGGATTTACTCAAATTTCAAGCAAGAACACTCGCTGGGTGAAAATTTTGATTTCTCATCCAAGGAGTACCCATGTTGCATACTTTAGATGGATCCTGCTATATGAAAAATGAGAAAAACATGAAAAATGTGATTGAAATCATGTTTTTTCATGTATTTCTCATTTTTCGTATAGCAAGGTCCATCAAAAGTATGCAACATGGGTACTCATTGGATGAATAATTAATTTTGCATCCAACAAGTACTCCTGCTTGAAATTTGAGTAAAACATTAGGGAGATAAGTTGAAAATACAAGTTGAAAAAATAGTTTTATTATTTTATTATTTTTTAATACTTTTTATTTTTTACTCCAAAAATGGTGAATCATCCCCCATGGTTGACCTCATCATCTTGAATCCTATTGGTTCTTATAAAGTTTATTTTGGTTGTACATTTTTCTTAGGAGACCCATTTTAGACCTAAAAATTCCCCTAATGAACTACATGTTGAGAGTCGGGTTAGCCTTGTAACCACCTTTGATTATTAAGAGGGTGTGTTATAGTGCATGCATGTTGCAAGTCGAAAATTGCATCCACACATACTATCACCTCATCTAAATAAGTCTTACACTCATTGTCAAAGTTTAAAGTAGTTCATTTCAAATTAATATTAGTTGTTATATTCACTCATATATGAATAGGCAGGAAATAAGATAAATCATGAGATTGCATTCTATTCACAAAGATATACATATAAATACAATGTATAATAACCCTTGGTTTCATATTTCAAGTGGTCTCTTGGACTCCAATGACTCTTCATATTCCACACCATAACCTTAGTGGATTAGGTGTCCAACATTCCCCACGTTAATACGAAGAGGTATATATCAGTCCAAGAAGAGAATGGTAATACAAAAATGTTAAAAATGCATGGGAAAATTTTGCTAAATGTGATCTATGAAATAATGGTATAAGGTGGGAGAACTCAAGGTCTCAACTAGTGGTGGATTATGGCTAACCACCAACACTGAAAAAATCAGTGTAGTTCCTTGAACAGTTCCAGATAGCTAGAATTTGAAATCTTCTACTAGAGGAAGTGCTCCCTAATGTTGTGAAAAGGGAGACCATTAGGTCTCAACCTGGAACGCTTGATGTAGTTATTGGAACAATTCCAATTCTAGCTAGAAGATGAAGTATTGTGCTAGAGGAATTGTTTTTAAAAGGGAGACCATTGAAGTCTCAACCTATGGTTGTTTAAGGAAGGCCACCAACCAAAGGCATGCTCATGTCTTTGTCTTTGGTTACAACTTTGAATATGGGTATGGTTGTCTCTGGCTCTAGGCTCTGGCATCAAGTTCAAGTTGTAGCTCAAGCTCGCCTAATGTATCTTTGAAGCTCATGTATTACCATCAATTCCCCCATATCATATTCAAGGTGAGAAGATAAAGAAAACTCATCTGTAAAACTTTTCAATACTCAAGAACACATTTTGTGGTATGAAAGAAATATCTTCTTTGTTGTTGAATCCCATTGCTAAGAAGAAATCCATCCAAGGAAAATAGTTTTTGTTATTGGAGGCTTGTTTTTGAAGCAACAGTTTGAACGATGAGTGTTTTTATGACAATGCTCACATGAGTGAAGATAAAAAAAAATGATATTTTAGATGGCCAACTTCATTATAGTGTTGGAATTTGAAAATTTGGTTGTGGATAAGGAACAGGTGAAGATGAGTTGTCCTAAAGAAATCCAACACTCTAAAATTTGATGGGTTTTGAGTTGTCTAGAATATGAAAGGTCACACCCTTCTAATATCCAATAAAAGTTCTATGCTTATTGTTGGCAAGTTCTTCCCAAGATTTGAGGATGGGCTTGGGAAGTGCAGGTTGAATTTTTGCATCTGCATGCAAATCTGCTCTCTCACTGGGCACTGAATCAACCTCAACCTCACTGATTTTATTAGTTTCTAGTTACTAATGCGAGTTTGTCTCAAACTCAAATGGAGGATTTCTCTAAAAAAATACTAGTTCATAATGGTGTCTCCGTTTTTTTAGCTCATCTTGTTGTATTTGTGATTTGAGTTGCAAAAAATCAATCTTGTCATGTGCATTTTGTAGATAGGTCCGAATGTCATATAGAGTATCTTTTATGACTTGGATTGTGATTTCAGTAGTAGACACGATCTGAGAGTTCTCAAAAAATCTAATAAATTATCAATTTGTTTCATTTAAAAACTTCAAAAAATTTCTTGCAAATTCCACCTTTCGATAATTAGTGAATCACAAAATAATGAGAAAATGAATATTGACACGAAGTCTCAACACATCATGAAGGGGAGAAAAATCCAGGCATCCAATAAAGTAATATAGTATGTGATTTCTAGTATTATTCTTCAATGTCGATAGACTTGTTGGTCGCAACACACCATTAACACATATACAAGGAATTCACAATATATGAGATGGCACTGTAGAATACAAGGCAGTCACAATATGTGGCATTATATGATATATGTCACATAAACGAAATTTGTAAGAATTAACTCAACAAAAATCTCAAATACCCAACATCAACCAAAGATTCGAATATATAGCCAATGTCAAAGAACACATGTGACTCACAATAGTTTTAACCAACACACATACCATGAACTATGCACGTGACTACGCATAAAGATAGTTAAGGATTAAATTTAATGATTCAACACATCAACACTGACTTGGTAAGGTTATCTCAAACTAATGCATATACTAATTCCTCTATTATAAAAAATGATAGATTTATTATATAAATATTGCAATAATGATTTCCTTTTGACGCGGAGCCATCGTATCAAGAAAGACCATCTCTCAATGAAACACCTCTCTCATCCATTGTTTACAACATATGTACATGGAATAACCGTTAACAATAGTTGAACGACTTATACAACACAAAGGCATAAATTATTCATTGATGCATACATACCATAGATTAAACTATTCAACAATGCATCGAAAATAAATCAACACACTGAGACTTTCCATTAACACATATACAAGGAATTCATAATATATGAAGATGGAACTAGAGAATATAAGGAAATCGCAATATATGGGATTATATGATATATATATCACATAAACGAACTGTGAGAATTAACGCAACAAAAAGATCAAATAACTAGCATCAACCAAAGATTCGAATATATAGCCAGCATCAAACAACACATGTGACTCACAAGAGTTTTAACCAACACAAATACCATGAACTATGCATGGGGACTACGCATAAAGATAGAGTGAGCTTACATATAATGATTCAACACATCAACGTTGGATTGGTAAGGTTTTCTTGAACTAATGCATATACCAATGGCTCTATTATATAAAAAATAACATATTTATTATATAAATATTACAACAATGATTTCCTTTTGACGTGGAGCCATCGTATCTGGAAAGACCATCTCTCAATGAAACATCTCTCTCATCAATGGTTCAAAACATATGTAAATAGAATAACCCTTAACAATAGTTCAACGACCAATACAATATAGAGGCATAAATTATTCATTGATGCATATATACTAGAGATTAAACTATTTAACAAGGCACCGAATATAAACAAACACACCGAGACTTTCCATTAAATCATATACAAGAAATTAACAATATATGAATATGGAACCATAGAATATAAGGCAATCACAATATGTGGAATTATATGATATATGTCACATAAACAAACTGTGTAAGTATTCACTTAACAAAAATCTCAAATAATCAACATCAACCAAAGATTCAAATATATATCTAACATCAAACAACACATGTGACTCACAAGAGTTTTAAGAAACACACATACCATAAACTATGCACAGGGACTATGCATAAAGACAGTTGGAGATTACATATAACAATTCAACACACTGGCATGGTAAGGTTGTCTCAAACTAATGCATATACCAATTTTATTATTATATAAAAAATACATATTTACTATATAAATATTTCAACAATGATTTCCTTTTGATGTGGAGCCATCGTATATAGAAAGACCATATCTCAATGAAACATCCCTCTCATCAATGGTTCACAACATATGTAAATGGAACAACCCTTAACAATAGTTCAACGACCAATGCAACACAAATGCATAAATTATTCATTGGTGTATACATACCAGATATTAAACTATTCAACAACACGTCGAAAATAAACGAAAAAACCGAGAATTATGCTTCATTTTACTGCACAGATAGTTAATGCATTCAACCACCGCACCACACCAACATTGTATGCATTCAACATAGGATTTCAATCAATGAAGGAGACTTAATGTTACATTTAATGATGCCTATAAATCTCATTTAAAGCTCATATATTAAGCAATTCAATGCACATATATGATCCCAATGCATATAACAATTCAACACACATTATGGTTCAACCATATAATTCACATCAAATTCCATCGCATATATACAGTTCAGCCTTAAAAACGAAAATATCAGGTTCAGTACACGTATAATAATATATGTATAGAGAATAATATACTCCAATATCAAGTACTTATGAATAATATGCACAAAAATGACTACACATGTTTTAATATTATTTACAAGAGATTTAACGCACAAATAATATACACTTACGATAGTTTGATAAGTAGTTCATTATGCCACCGAGGAGATGGGAGCTCTGACGGAGATTACAAGTCGCGACCGCGAGGGTTTCGGGTAGCCGCATAACAGCGCTGCAAGACCACAGACCGGCGCTGGAACCGGACGGTAGGGTTTGGAATAGCTGACAGATCAGACCTCGACGACGGACAGTCGCTGTTTTTGACCGGTATGGAGGGTAACAGGGATACGGACCTCGTGGATTATTCCGAGGATCCGCTAGAAGGGCAAATTATATTCCAAAACCCTAATGTGGCGACTCCGGGTTTCGTTCCGCCGACAGCTGAAGAAGCATGCGCTCAGGATTGCACGCCGGTGGTTACCCTGCCGGATCCTTCCGCCCCGTCGATCGGTCTGGAGGCACCGCCTCTCTCACCAGGAACAGCCTTCCTCCTCACCACTCTCTCGCCTGATTCCTTGGCTTTCGATCCGATCTCATCGCCGCTGCACGATACCACTACTGCTCAAGCAGATCTGAGGGAGACAGCGCCAAAGCTGCTACAGGATAATGGGTCGAAGCCATCAGGTTGTTTCGGCACTCCGGTCATAAACGTAAAACCCTCAAAACCCTTGCCACCGACTGGGGTCACAAATCCGCTTGTAGATCACCCGTCGGCGCCCCGCACAAAGAAGCGGAAATCGAAGTGTATCAGGGCGACGACGAAAGACATCACCATAGCCTTCGGCGACTCTTCAGATTTTGGGGAAACAATGGCATTGGCACGGACGATCCTGGTTGGACATGTGCGGGGGCGTACTTTCTCGGCAGATAGACTGATGCGTTGGGTGAAAGAAATTTGGGGTGCCCTGCTCTCAGAAATGCCAGAGGTCCAGGTTCTCCCACGAGGGTTTTTCTCCCTCCACTTTGCGAACGAAGGTCACACGGATGTAGTACTAGAAAGGTACTGGCATATTGATATGGCACCTATGTTATTGAAGCGCTGGAGTCCTCTATTCGATCTCGAACGCGAACAAATTGGAGCAGGGCCACTGTGGGTGCGCCTGCCAGGGCTTCCATTACAATACTGGAGCGAGGAAGCGTTCACCAGAATCGGGAATGCTTTGGGAACATATTTAGACCATGATCGATCTTATGTCGAAACAAGGAAAAGAACTGTGGCTCGGGTTCTGGTGCATCTGGACACTCGAGAGGGATTGGAGGAAAAAATCACATTGCAATGGGGAAAGTACTGCTGCACACAGAATCTGGATTATGAAGGGGTCCCCTTCCGCTGCAATCGGTGCCACCAAGTGGGACATCTCTTTAAGGACTGCCCATTGAACAAAAGCCCGGATAGCTCTCCAAAAATCTCCCCCATTGCATCCAGAGGGACCTCTCCTCTCATTCCCCGACCGCCGCAGGGCTTCGCGGCATCTCAAGGCTCCCCAGGGAATTCAGCGCTGAACAAGAAGGACTCACCCTCGCCTCCACTGACTCGGGCTCGGGCTGCAGCAGCAGCCGCGCAGGCCTCGGGTACTACTCTTATCTCTCCCTTTATCTCTATAGATCGATCATCTGATCTTGTAAATTCTTTTGCATTTTCCATGGCGCAATGCTCTATTCCCCCGCCTCCTCTGATCCCATCCACTGCTCCACCTACTCTGTCTCTCACATCCTCGCCCCCCTCAAATTCATCTTCCAGGCAAATTCCCTCCCACCCATACTCCCTTCGCCCTCGGACCTCACAGACGGAACCCGCTGATACACAGATCGGGCTGGGTATTGTCCCATCGGGTGCGGGATCATTATCCACTCGGGGAAGAAAATCTGATCTCAATAAAGCCATTAGACGCGCTGGAGTGGAGGTCGCATCTGGGCGACAATCCACCGTTGTCGGGGTCCTTAGAGCAACAAAACCCCCGAAGCAGGGTCCCCATGAAGTGCCTCTCCTTCAATTGTAGGGGTCTGGCTAGCCCCCCCTAAAAAACTAGCTCTCAAACGACTTTTTGAGGTCGAATTGCCTGATATCATTCTTTTCCAAGAAACTCTTGGCCCTGCTGAGTCCATTTCCCTTTCCGTTAGTAACTTGTCATCAAAATGGAAGTTTCTGGCAATGAATGCTAATGGTAGATCGGGAGGACTGGCGATAGGGTATAACTCTAAGACCATCAGATTGGACTCCTCTTGGGGCGGCCAAGGTTTCATGGGGGTGGACATCTTCTCAATGGACCTGGGCCTTACTCTCCGCATCATTAACACATATGGTCCTTGCCAACAGAGGGAAAGCTTTTGGAGACAGTTCCTCAGCAGAAGCCTGATGTCTCTGGATCGCATCATACTGGGAGGTGACCTGAATTTTTCACTAGGGTTCAGGGAATCATGGGGCTCGATGGCGCAGGTGGACTCCATCACAGATTTCATGAGGAGCATTTTGGAGCAATATGACTTCATTGACATCCCAATGCAGAACCCCCTACCAACGTGGAGAAACAGAAGGGTGGGGGCTGCGGCACTGGCTCGCAGACTTGATCGATTTCTGCTGAAAGGCCCTCTGATCCAACAGCTACACCACTACAAACAATGGGTGGGATCTGGTGGCATATCGGATCATTCCCCAATCTTAATGGAGATCCTGGGCCCTCATCCAAAGCCTAAAGCCCCATTTAAGTTCAATCACCTCTGGCTATTGGATCAAAGCTTCTCCAATCTAGTCACAGACTTCTGGAAAGCACATCCCATCGATAGAGAATCCTTGATGGCAAGGGGCTTTGTCAAAAATCTGACCGAGCTCAAGCACATTGTGATCAATTGGGCCAAAGCAAAGAAGACAAGAGAGGATGCACAGTTAAATATGGTGGAAGAAGAATTAAAAACCCTTCTGGACGAGCGAAATATGGGCTTCGGTTCCCTTGAAGACAAGGCCCGCCTGGTAGAGTTGGAAAATCAAAAGAATAATATTCTCAAGCTCAGGGAGGAATCGCTCAGATTGCGGAGCAGGGCTACGTGGCTTAAGGCTGGGGATGAGAATACAAGATTCTTTCATAATTTCGCTAAAGGAAGAAAAGTGGCAAATACCATTTGGAACCTCCCCCTCCCGGGAGGAGGATTGGCGGATTCCTTTAACAAACTCTCTCAACTCGGCACTACACATTTCAGAGGTTTATACAAGAGTCCAGCTGGATCAAACCTGGCTGAAATCATCAATGTAGCCACTCACTTCCCCAGATTTGTAAATGATGAGGACATTGGAGCTCTCACTGACCCAGTCACTATGGAAGAACTGGAGAGCACTATCAAGTGGTTTCAAAAGGAAAAGAGTCCTGGGCCGGATGGCTGGACCATTGAGTTTTACACTGCCTTTTTCGACATCATTGGAGGAGACATCCTGAAGGTGGTTGAGGAGAGTAGAATATCGGGCCGTCTCTATGATGCTATAAACTCCACTTTCATTGCCCTCATCCCTAAATCGGATTCCCCTTCCTCCTTTGACGACTTCCGCCCCATATCATTGTGCAATGTCCTCTACAAAATCATTTCTAAAATCATTGCCAACAGGATCCGACCCATACTGTCTAAGCATATTGCTCCTCAACAATTTGCTTTTTTGGAGGATAGACAGATTCACGAAGCCATTGGAACTGCCCAAGAAGCAATACACTCCATTTGGACAAAACGCCTCAAGTGTATTCTCCTCAAGATTGACCTATCTAAGGCTTTTGACCGAGTCAGTTGGCTCTTTATTAAGATGATCCTCATCCATTTGGGTTTTCCCCTCCCTCTCATCAATTGGATTATGGCATGCATCACATCTCCCACCTATAGCATTTTGATCAATGGAGCTGCCTCACATTTCTTCCACTCCGAAAGAGCACTGCGACGGGGCTGCCCTCTATCGCCTCTCCTTTTCCTCTTGGTGATGGAAGCTTTAAGTCGATTAATCATCTCTGCTAAAAGGGAAGGAACTATCAGGGCCTTAAAATTACAGATGAATGCTTCCTCACTCATCTCCTGTTCGTAGATGATGTTTTTATCTTATTAGATGGCAGCATTCAGGATACCACTACCTTCAATCGGATCTTAAGGCTTTTCACACATGCTACAGGGATGGAGGTCAATCGGTCGAAATCTACCATCACTTTGGTTGGCACTTCAGTCAATGAATCTTATACAGCAAGTCAAGCCTTCCCATATACCACTCAACCACTGGACAGGGGGCTAAAATATCTCGGATACTGGTTAAAGCCCACCAGCCAAAAGATAGCAGACTGGGTTTGGCTCGTTACAAAAGTAGAAAAAAGGTTATCTTGCTGGAGCTATAGATATCTCTCCAGGGCTGGAAGATTAACCTTGATCAAATCAGTCTTGGAAGCAATGCCGGTCTTCTGGATGGCGCTCGCCTGGATCCCACGGAATATCTTGTCAAAGCTACAGCAACTATGCAATAGATACTTATGGGCAGGTAATCAAGACAAGCGCACCTTCGCCTGGATTGGTTGGAATAAGATAGCCTTGCCAAAGAAGTGGGGCGGTTGGGGGTTAAAGGAGCTTCCCACCTTTGCAAATGCTCTGGCAGCTAAAATGGGCTGGGCGTTGCTGACAACTCAAAGCTTATGGACCTATATCACCTACCACAAATATATCTGGCCTCTCAACATGATGGAATGGGTCAGACTCCCATCATGGAGCAAATCTAGCATATCCTCTATTTGGAAGGCTCTTCTACACTCTCTGCCGCTCATTAGGAACAATTTGGTTTGGCGTATCAAGAGTGGAAACAGAGCTCGTATCGGACTAGACCCTTGGAGTGGCAGTGGTGGGAGACATCTGCTCCCTCAAGAACTAGTGGAATACCTTACAGCACATGATATAAAAGTGATTGCACAGATTGCGGATCAAGAACACTTAGACATATTCCACCAGGCCTGGAAATCTGCTATCCAACTAAATCTCCCACAGAGATGTCACACAGCTTGGTGAGAATATTGTGCAGCCCTGATGGAATCCCACATCAGAATCATTGAGGGGTCAGATGAACTTGTTTGGCACCAGGCCGAAAGTGGGATTTACACACCTAAGGAAGGCTATATCCAGCTTATTGATAAAAAGAAACCAGAAGTTTTAGACAATTGGTGGCAGAATATATGGAAACTTTCAGCTTCGCCATGTTCAAAGCTCTTTACCTGGTGCATCTTGAGGAACAAAATCCCCACGGGAGAACATCTAATGCGCAGAGCTCATTATGGACCATCGAGATGTGTTCTGTGCAAAACCGCCTCTGAATCTACAAAGCATCTATTCTTGAGATACAGTACCGTCCAAAGCATTTGGAAAAATATAAAGAACTTCACACACTATTCCGGTGATTGGAATGGAACTGATCTCATCAACGCCTGGATTGAATGGGATAAAAGACATAAAGGTTCGAAGACTGTAAATCTGCCCATTATTGTAAACTGGTCCATCTGGAAAGCTAGGAACCGAATGATCTTTGAAGACAAGCTCATTCACTGGCCTTTATTCGAGGCTGGTATCATCTCTGCGTTTAGAGAGCTCCCGGACCCGCCTCCCCCAAAAATCCGGCGGCCAAATCCTCCCCCTATCATTGATCAGGGTACTCCTTGGGCATTTTTTGACGGAGCCGCAAATGTGCAAAGCTGTGGGGGCGGTTTCATTTTACACATAACAGATCAACATCTCTACAAAATAAAAGCGGGATTGGGGGTTGGATCAAATAATTATGCTGAGCTTATCACTTTGCGCCATCTACTTCATTTTTCTTTAAGCCATCACTGCACTAGCATCAACATATTCGGGGATTCACAAATTATCATAAATTGGTTCAATGACATTTCCACATGTCACATGCACACACTCAGCATCATACTAAATGAAGTTCTTGAGCTCAAAGCGGCATTTAACAATATTACTGTTTCTCACATCTACAGGGAACATAACAAAGATGTTGATAAACTGTCCAAGGAGGCCGTGTTGATGGACCAAGGCGTTTGGGAGATCACGGAGATTCTGGACCAGCAGGAACAAAATTTTTATCATCGCCCTTATATAGACCCGGGATACCCTACAGCGGGTCTTCATTCTACTTAAAAAGAACATACAAGAATATGGCAGCAACATTATTTTGATAGCTCTTTTTTGTAACAGACTGATGGATGCCGAAAAGGCTATAATTTTATAAACAACTCTAACAGTAATACCCTGCGTGGTATAACCGAACAGCAAAATCTAGAAATTTTTGTAAAATGTACAGATGTACAGAGACTATGGCATATGCGAAAGGCATCTACATATGTAATTTTTCATATTAATGAAATATTACGGATTTTTCCAGTGGGAAAAAAAATAATATACACTTACTGCTCAAACTATTCAACTCATACTTGAATGGAGAGCTTCAACGTAAAGAGAATACACCACCTTCAACCAGAGTTATCCAAAAATCTATGCAAACAATGAAACTGAGGTATCCAAGCAATGAGAATATACTATAGAGACAGATAATACATAGAGCAGATGGGCAACAAGACAATCATTTGACAAGAAGAGGACTTACAAGAATAGAAAAATGCTAAATTAAGACCTACGAAATTGAAAATATAGAAAAATTCTCTTATATTAGTTTTTGCATTCATTGGGATAGATATTATGCAAACAAAGATATTTGACAAGAGAGAGATAATTTTGGAAATTCACAGAAACAATAGCCAAGAAGGCTGAGTGCATGTGGGACTTAGGAGGACAGGTTTGACAGGTGCAGATTTGAAAGAGTTTGGATAGTGACCAGGTCTAGCGACAAATACACATAGGAAGGCCACAAAAAAATCAGAGGTTTTGGACTAACATGCAAAGAAAGGCCACAAAGACAGTGACTCAGATTTGAGTAAGGAAGGAATTTGCTCGATCTGATACCATGTTAAATTCACACACAAATGGATAGGCAAGAGATAAGATAAATCATGAGATTCCATTCTATTCATGAATATATACATATAAATAAAATGTCTTATGACCCTTGGTTTCATATTTCACGTGGTCTCTTGGACTCCAATGGCTCTTCATATTCCACACCATAACCCTTAGAGAATCTGGTGTCCCACATTAGTCAATTATAGAATATGTAAATTATTTAATTTCTCATTTGTTAATATTTGTGAGAAACATATTTTATCATCTCCTCAATGGTTTTAGACTTAAAAAAAAAAATAACACATTAAATATCTTTAATTATCTTTCTAATAAATGATATGAAACTTAAAATCAACCATAAATTTGTATGTTTGTATATGTGTGTGTGTTTTAGAATAAAATATATACAAAATGATTTATTTTTTTGGTATCTATATCATTCTTTATAGAGAAGGAGTGTCCCATTAATTTATATAAATTGTCATGAGCATATATATACAACCGTTTTTTGTAATTTTTATTGTATTTCCTCACATCAACAAGTCAACCAATACATAAATTTTCCATACATTAGAGCTAGCTAGATCGATGGGTGATATCAACTACCATGCATGAAACCAAGTGTTTTTGACCACCCACATACATAATAATTTGTCCAAAATCTCAAAAATATTACCACTGAAGCATTACTAAAGTATCCACCACACAATCCCAAAAAAAAAATACCAGAAACATTATAAAAGCTAAGAATCAAAGGATTTAACCGAAGCAGGATCTTGAGCACTAGATCTCGAAGGAGCTAACATAGTTGTAATACATGGAATATATCGCTCCATATGAGCCAAACATGTGTGTATATAATGTTAGGGTCCTATAATCTATAGGATCAATTGATGATTATCGGTTGATTTTGATGTCATGAGATTTTGTAAATAATATTTCCTTTTGCAAATTATTTCCAAAGAAAAAATAGAAAAAAAAAAATATAGAAAAAAAGAAAAGAAAAGAAAAGAAAAAATAAAATGAAATGTGGATATAAAAAAAATGATATATGTATGAAAAACAAAAGAAAAGTAGATATATATTTAAAAAAATAAAAATAAAAATGTTATGAAAGACCCCTTAGAGAATTAAATATATGCGTTGCTAGTTTAAATGCCGCATTACTTGTTAAATAATTGAGTTGATTAGTTCAATCACACAGTGTAAACATAATTAATTGAGTGTTAATAAATTTATTTCTAATGCGACGTTTTTGTCATTTGTAATAAAAAACGAGCTGAAATCAATGGCCACGATCTAACCTGCCCAGATCAACGATGGACGATCACTTCGGACCCCCGCCCACCCCCCGCCCCTCCGACAGTTAATCAGAGGGGGAGTCTGAAAAGAGGATTCTCCAATCCCGCTTTTGCAATGTGTCGATCACTCATGGACTTCGTAACCCCCTCCGCCTAAACTACTTACCACTCACCCCCTCTAATATGCCTTTCCCCCCTTCCCACCTAATTATAACCATTAATCCCGCTCCCTTCATTCCACTCCGCTCCAATCCACTCTCACCACATGTCACATCCCCTCCAATCCACTCTTGACACATGTCATATTCCCTTCGCACTCTGCTCCTACTCTTGTTGCATCCCTATGCTGGTTATATAACCGTTAATATATGTTTCAGCACATAATTATCGCCGGATTAATCAATCTATTTTCTCAAATGGATAACTCTCAATAGTACAATGATCTTGCCAATAAAATAACCTCGAACCCTGTTCAGTCGGCTTTTCCTCTACACTCCCCTGATAGTGAAGACGTGCTACTGTCACTGCAACCTCATCAAGACGAATATTGTTCCTCTGACCACTCCCGAGTAATTACTATTTTTCCCATCTCATTTCCTTAAAAATGTCTTCTAAAGGTAAATCAAAAGCCACAGGGGAAAACCCTATGCTTCCCCCTGTAATTGACTTAGACCATCAACCATTAGTGGACGAACATTATAAAATCTCTGAAACTAGTTGTGAGTTCAACCTCTACGAACTCCACAACTAGTTAAAACAAAAATTTCTTGATCTTAGTGATGAATTGAGTTTGTGGGATTCCTTCCTAACTGTTGTACTATGTAACAACTCCCCCATTTATATGGAGTAATAGTTAATATTTGACAAATAAATGGGGACCCTTTTAAATTTTTAGCCTTTGAAAATAAATGCTAATTCTAAGAAATTACCTTGAAAACCTTAGAAAATAACCCAAACTTAGAACCTTTATCGCAAATCACATTTCGTAATTTTTCGTGTGATAATTATAAACATTTTTACAAAAATCCTAAAATGAAATATGAAATGAAGCCCCCCGTTGTGATATTCCGATCAGAGCATCTTGAGAACACGCAATCGCACTTCGCAAGTCGTAAATAAATAATGCATGTCGTTGTGTCATCCCTTAACGATTTGCAAAATGCGATATTGCGATTTTCACAATCGCATTTTGCATTATCTCCAGGCAACGCTATATTAAAATGTTTAAAAGTCGTGATGCGCGCATAAGGCATGAAGCATGGGAAGTTAATGAGTTTTAATAGAATAATGAGTGGTTTACAAAGTAATCAATGTTTAGCAGCCCGAAGAGAGGTAATGATGTTTTCAAGTTATGGCTAGTTAACACTGAAATCTCGTTCAAAATATTCCCACGATTCAAAGTCATTTCAAAGAGATTTCAGCCTTAATTGCCCTATATCATCTGCGCTGATATATTTCTTCGTTTCAAGCAAGCTTCAAAATACATGTCATTACAAAAGGTAATGCAAAAGCAAAAGAAGCAGATCATTTCATAGTTTGAGTTATCATAGATGCCACCTATATTCACAGATACAGTTTGCAGTGTTGATGGAGGAGCGACGATGTGGGATGTCATATATAACAGTTTTGAAGATGAGCGGCCTAAAATAACTGTCATAAAAGCAACAACTGACTCAATAAAACCTTCGAGGCTCCAATTCAAAGATGTTGCATGCTCCTTCCTTCACAGAATAGGAGCAAGAGCAAAAATACTCCCATACATTGATATGATTAGATGGGTAGTGCAAAATCTTAGTATTGAAGACAAACAATTTAGGAACTCAAAGATGAAGCTAATGGGGTCATTCAAAGCCGAAACCCTGAAGAAAATGTATCATATACCTAACCCTCTGGACATATATGACAATTCATACCTCGCCAACTTCACAAAGAAGAATGAAGAACCTTTCAAGATGATTCAAAGCTGGAAGGTCTTAGAGAACAAATTCAAGTATGATAAGACGGGTATGTACCCCAATTCTTCTTTGGAAAATCCCTACAACTATGCGGCTTCTATGTTATGTTGACCATGTGGATTACCTAATAATGCCAAGTTTTCCATAGAATGGATTCCTTTAATTGATGCTTGTGTCAATTCTCATATAATGAATTGGGCCACTATCCTATCTGATAATTTAGCCACTGCTATTTCCGAGTACCGTCAAAAGAGATCCACCTCCATAGAGAACCTTCCTCCTTTTTATTTCAATGCCTATATCATGGATGCCATCTATTTTGTACTAATTTTCCAATCATGGGTTGGAGATGGACTCTGCAAGACCCCTACCCCATCCATTTCAGTCACAAATAGATGTGGGAGTCCCATTTTGTTCCCCATTTCTGTAAAATATGCCATGGTGTTATTTTACCATTACATCAATTGATTTTTAATAAGAAAGCCCCCAGGTTTTCCAAAGAAGTCGCTACAGACCTTCTCGTGGTAGGCAAGTATTTTATTGAAGAATGGTTTACATACATCAGGGTTTTCGGCAGCACAACGGACCTGCATGTCCTCCCTTTGTATGTCTTCCATAAACTATTAGCAAGAGAAATAGCCCACCAGACTGTGGGAAAAGGCTTGACCAAGACCCTAAAAGATAATAAAAAAGTCATTGTGGCCATCCTTTCCCATCCGGTGTGGTTCTTCTCCGTTGAAAAATTTTAACTATGCCAATAAAGAGTTACTAAGCCTCAGGCTCCATACTCTGCCAAAGAGGCAATTCGACCCAAACAAGATACCACACAATATTACTACTGCAGTAAAGATCAAGCCCTTTAACCATGAGGCTAATAATTCTGAAGACCTTTTATAGTCAGTTGAATCATTCGAACAAGCATTCGATTTGGTGAAGGCCAATTTGAGTCCTGAAGATTTTCAAAACTTTTAGGAATTCAGAAATCAAAGGCTCGAAATAATTCCATTACATTTGTTAAGAGGCGAGGACAAACCTACACCCAGTGTAATTATCAAAAGTAAAGGACTAAATTCTCACATATAATCTCAAGAGAATACAACCCCCAAAACAATCCCAACATTTCTAGTAACTAGTCCCTAGGTCCCATTAAGGTTTTAAACCACTTGGCCCCCAGATGATCCCATGTTATGGGCCTGACAGCATCCAAGAGGCTATGGGCGATCTCATGACAAGGCATTCCAACATCTAGGGACTATTTTTCTCAGTGTTGTGCCAACGTCTGCAGGATTTGAGCCACTTTTTCAGGCCAAGAGCCTTGGTCACTACCCAGAATTGAATGACACCTACATAACAGAAATATAACAAGCAAACAATGAGGCAAATGAAAACACTTGAAAAACCCCTTAACTAGACCCCTACTAGCCATGACAGGCATTTCGTCAAACATATCACAAATATGTAATTTACAGGTGTAAATAACATATCTAAGCATAGGGGTCTCATACTCATTTAAGAATCACTAAGAAGCATTGATGCCTCAACACATTAGCTGCAGTTTCATCCATTAGGTCATAGATACATTGTCCATCCATTTACAAGTAAAAACATGATGAGATGCATAAATAGCTACTATCATAAAACATATACATAACCAACATAATAGAAGCACAAATACCAAGGAAATGACAGCCACATAATCCACATATAAACCAGTATAATACCCATAGAAATACAAGGAGAAATAACCTCATATTGATGCTGCAAAATCCAAACTTGGGATGGGACTTCCACGTTCCACCCGACCATAGAATGGCTGAGCCAAATCTCTCTTCATCCATTCACCCATGTGCCATATTCCAACTATGAATGTGGGATCTCATAAAACACATCAATCCAAAACAATCCAGGGCTTCCAAAGTTCAACCACCTCAACCCATCAAATAGTGACTCCATCTCATGGTAGGACATCACCAAACCATCATCAGACTGGTCTCTACACAAGCCTTCTAGGGCTCCAAATTGTTTGTTCCAACCAAGGCTTCCAGGACTATTAACTCAACCCACAGCTATCATCGAGCTTCCATAGCATTTGTCCAACCAAGGCTTCTAGGACTAGTAACCTATCAAGGGCTTCTAGAGAATTTTTCCAACCAAGGCTTCTAGGACTAGTAACTCAACCCAAGTTGTTATAGGTCTTCCAGGGTATTTTCCCAACCGGGGCTTCCAAAAACTAGTAACTCAACCCAAGCTAAAGGAAACATGAGAACCAACCAGAAAAACACAGCAAATGAACCCACAACACCATGGTTATCCAGGAAATGGAAAGTCTAGGAAAATCCACTGTCAATCTAGGCAATCCTCTATGCCAGTGACATATCATGACCAATAAACCACATGCATGAGCAATTTATGCCAAAACTAGCGAGGAAAACATATATACAACTTTATACCTACAAGAAAAACCCATTGTAGTTATTGATCCTGATGTCCTCTTGCGATTTCCTACTCTTCTTTTGCCTTATTGCTCCAAAACTACAAGTATGCCACACTCTCCAAGACTGCTCCAAGAAAACTCTAAGTGCCCAAGAGTATGAGAGAGAGAGAATAGAATGAGATATCCACCAAAACCTGTCAAATATTACACCGACCAAGCTTCACCACTGATCCTTGGAAGCCTTTTTATCAATGCGGCCTCTATTTTCTTCAATTTCCATTATTTTCTTTCATTTTCCTCCTCACACGCAACCTTTGACCTTTCACCCTCCTTTTCTCCTAATTTCCATTATTTTCATAAATAAAATGCTAATTAATTCCTCATGCCTTTCCAAAGCCTTTGCCATTTCCTTAGCCATAATAAACCGAATCAACACCCACTAGGATGTTTTCCCATCATTCAGCTTGGAATATGTGTCCCATCACCGTGGTCTTATATATTTTTACATGGATTTTTAACTAGAGATGTTACAAAATCCTCCCCCTTGGGGGAACACCATCCTTAGTGTTCAATGACACCTATAACAAGCAAGACCACTAAAAACAAAACATACTGACCATGGAGCTTTATAACATAGCTTGTTGCAGTATTTATAATGACCATATGTTAAACCATGACAAACATATCGTTTACTAGAGCTTTATAACACAACTCATTGTGGTATTTACAATCATAACCACATATACACACATACACTTTTTCTTCAACTAGCAAATAAGCATACTATCTGTGGATATTTATAAACCAGCTCGATACAGTATTTACAACAATATGCACATATACACATATGCACATTTTCTCAACCAGCAAATAAATGGAAATGATGCTTGCATCTAGAACAAGGGAATCCAGAGGCTCACTCCTCCACCCTCAAAGTAATACTAGGATTCACCTCCTTCCCAGGAAGTCCATAATCCACTATCAAAGTCAACGTTGCATCCAATGTCCAATGTTATAATCCTGCGCCACTTGTTCTCTCAGTGAAAAATTATCAGCTCATTGTTCCATGCCACACTCCCAATGTGCATTTGATTCCATCTGGAAATGCTAATGACAAAAAAAATATATCCCTGGCCTTCCTTTCTCTACTAAACATTCCCTAGGACAATCTAGTCACCCCCTTCCGTGCAGACACACATCTGCCAAGTTCCGCTCGTACCCCCATCCCGGACAGTCCATCCTTTGGCAAGGCTTCCTTGCATTAGAATATGCAAAAACCATATCCATACCTTAAAACCATCATAACAATCATAGCATGCTCATGTAAATCAATGGACACTATTGGGTACCAGTGTCCCACAATGTCCCTTCTCCTGAAGTGCTTTACCAACATATCATTGCCTGCTCTAATTTATTTTGCTGATGTTGCTAATTCTTGCAATCAATTTCAACCACCCAACCGGGCATGTTCATGCATTCCTGTACTAAGCACATTACCTCCCGAGAAGTCCTGGTTACCAGGTGCAAGCCCCGAAAGTGATGAATGATGCTATGTGATTCATTTCACTAGTTTTAATCCCACTTCTTCACCCGTGTGAGCATCACCCGATGTAATGAGTGCTAAGTGAACTGTTCAAAACTCATGAGAAATTAGTCAGTTATAGCTACCTCTCATGGAAATGGTTATAGATGAATGACTTACTTAACGCAGTTGAATCCAAAAAAATGATATCTCACATAATTTCCATTAGATTTAAAATAAATTGAAATCATACCTCATTGGTGGTCTGTCAATAAGGTACACTTGCAATTTTGTTTTCTTCCTATCACAACAAGTCAAAATAACATTGTTGACCAAATCATAATGTATAAAAATATCACATCAAGTTAGCTCAAAACACAACCATCATAGATCAAAATCATAAATCACATGTAACCATCATAAACCATAATCATAGGTTACATGTAATCATCATAGACCAGAGTCATAAATCACATGCATAATAAAACTGAAATAAAATACTAATACTTGTACTTTAATCAATCCTTATCTTCTACCTTCGTCCTTATTTCATATGCACTCCGGTTTAATTGCCACACTCGACAAACACCCAATGCATTCTCCTCAACTATCTGCACATACACATGGTGTGCATCACACACATATAAGCACACACAGCACGCAATACATCCATCTACAACTGACATACATCACATACACCTACATCTAGTGCACAACGCAACATAATACATACGCCTACATCTAGTGTACACCACCACATAATACATACACCTACATCCGATGTACAACAAAATACATACATCTATACCTGATGTACAACACAATACATACATCTATACCCGATGTACAACACATTACATACATCTATACCCAATGTACAACATAATACATACATCTATACCCAATGTACAATGCCACACAATACATGTACCTACACTTGGCGTACAACACAACACAATACATGTACTACACAAAGTACGACACAATGAGTACATATGTCACGATACCACAACTACCCAATGCACATATGTAGTGTTGCATGTACACAACACAACATGTATGACATGCGCACAATACCACATGTACACCAGTACCATATGTACAACATGTACACAATACCACATGTACATAGTACCACTTGTACACAACACCACCTGCACAACGTGTACACAACATCACATGTACATGACACCACCTGCACAACATGTACACAACGCCATATGTACACCGCACCACCTATATAATGTGTACACAATACCACATGTACACAACACCACATGCACGACATGTTCACTACAGCACATGTACACAATGCCAAATGCACGACATGTACACAACACCGCCTGCATAGAGCACCACATGTACAACATGTACATGGTACCACATGCTTACAACACCACTTGTACAATCATGCACACAACACCATATGTCCATAGCACAAAAGTACAACATGCACAGAACAACATATGTACATAGCACTGCGTATACAACATGTACATAACACCCTATGTACACATCACTGCATATCCAACATGCACACAACACTGCATATCCATCATGCGCACAGTACAATATGTACACAACACTGCATATCCAACGTGTACATAGCACCATCTATACTCAGTACTGCATATGCAACATTCGCACAACACTATCTATACCACCTTGTACATAACATTTCATAAACAACATGTACACACACTATATATAGATAACACTGCATTCGCACAACAATCACAGATGAAACATCTACAACATATGCACAAAAGTAGTACCATACGTCCAAAACCACACTGTCTCTACCAAGCAACCTTTCTTCCAGTGTCTCTCTGCCATCCATGCCTATCCTAGCATGCCTCAAAGCACATTGTTTTAATTCCGCTAGTGTATCCTTCATTGTTACCTGTCATAACATAAACATAGGCATAATACAAACATATAATAGCCATTCATATCCACATGATATAGACCTCACAGATTTTTCATGACTACTCTTCCCAGTTAATTCCTGTAAGACTAGGAACCTCGTCATGCCATTCACCTGCATAAGCAATCATTCCTCCACAAAAGTGAACCTTGTCAGAGAGTGACATAGATACATAGATACATACATACATATATATAAACATTAGCACACAAAAATCATGATCTCGTCATAAAATGGCATACATACATACATATATACATATAAATATTAGCATTAAAAAATCATGATCCATGAAACTGTTTCAGAAACGACATACATACATACATACATGTATACACATATATAAACATCAACATAATCATGATCACAAAATAACTAAAAAGCGGAAGGCCAATGTTAAGAGAACTCCCTTTATGCGTGCGACACATGCGCAACATCGAGAACAACAGTTCCCAACATAGCCAAGGCATATAACGCCTCAAATCCATTCATCTTACCTTTCTTGATTACCTTTCCCATCAATGTCCTGCCATCATCCATTTACACCAATGGACCTAACCAGTCCAACTGGTTGTCATACTCTTGCCTTCAACGACCCTTATACATACACAGAGCTTCATCCGGGTCTTACCTTACCTGTCGGGTACCACACAACTCTCCCCAAGCTTAATTAACTTTCTTCTTTCCCAATCGATTCCCAAGATTCTAAAAACAATAAAGGAAATACCGAGAAGCAACCAAGAAGGAAAACATGGCAAACCAACAACAATATGACACCACAAACAAAGTGGCATGGTCATGCACAAGACGCAAACAAAACCACAATCAAGCACAACAATCACCAAAAGACCAAAAGCACAAGACTGACAACAGATGCCATGACTCAATCCCCATGGTTCCCAGTGCTTCCAAAGGAAAGCTCAACCTGAGCCTTCTTCATAATTTCATGGTAGTCTCTTTTCCATACAATCCCCTACATCATATTGCCATAAACACATAGTTGTCAATGCATAAATAAACATAACAATACACTGGCTACCTTACCTTGTTGTGCCAAGCACGTTTCTTGTAACTAAACACATCCACGCCATCTCTCAAGGGACTCAAATTCCCTTGATAAATCCACTTGTAACTAGAGACTGGCTAATGTACCTTTCAAGTACATGTTCATGAGTCTAGCACATATCCACATAATTTCAGACAACTTAGGGTTAAGAATAATTCCTATATGCAAAGCACTCATTCGTTTGGAATTAAGGTTTCCAAACATAGCCAAAGGAATTCTTTCCCAATTCCTTTCTTTTACCTTTACCTTGTTGCAACTAAGGCTTACTATGTATTATCACATCACCCAATGTATAGTTATATAGAAAAATCAACTATTAGCTTGTCATACTAACGCCAAGCATGTTACCTTACAACTACTCACACATGTCAACCACATGTTCCAAATACCAAGACAATCATATCTATAAGTTTGAAATCAACCTTTACCAAGACTAACAAACATGTCATAATCCATAGTCAACTCATAGTCATTAGACATAATGCTACAATTTTCACATACTCAAGTACATATTAGCTATCTTAACACATATGTGTCAGTAAAACCATCTTAAAACAAAATCATTCCTTCATTCAATCTTACATACACATAGTCACATTATGCAATCCATCAAACAATCAACCAACTTGCAAACATGCCATGTTAAATAAATCATCTAGATGACATAATCAAACACTCAAACATCAAATAGACGACATAATCAAACATTCAAGCACAAAGTGGATGTCATAAGTAAGCTCATACCTTAATGTATCTCACTGAGGGTTATCTTGTCTCAACAATCAATCCAAATTAGCATGATATAAATTCATTACATATCAACTCAAACATAAATAAGGTCATGATATCCATAATAGTTGCTAGCTAACATGTTCACATCATAAACTCATAAACAATTTTCATTCATACATAATAATCACATCTGCACAGTCTGTCTAGATTAGTATGACATAAGATCACATCATATTAACTCATACCTGAATGTCATAACCCTAACCATTTGCATAGACCAATCCAACTCAATATGATACATGTAACATCAAGATCTTAATTCAATAACGCTAATCATCAGGTTACCTGCATATAACAACAACAAGTTACATATCATGCTCATTAACAACATATAACCTAATCATCAAGCTAACTATCATATAACAACAAGTTAACCTGTAACATACACATCAAAACATATAACATAATCATCAAGTTAACTAACATAAAACAACAATGCATACAACCACATGTTACTATCATTCGTGACTATCTAGCACGTGTATATGACCACACTAAATCACTAGCATCTACCATGCATGCAACCACAACAATAATAAAATGAAAAGGCATACACATAACCATAATGAATACAACAATCCTTAACCTACATACCTACGTGCCCAACATAAAAACCTGTATGATGACATGCTTTTGCCTCAAGGTCCAATGTTGCAACTTCACTTTAATGATCTACATCTCCTGCTCTATCTCAACCAACACATTAGCATCATAACATACCAATAGCATCATGATGACTTAATTGCATACAATTACCTCACAATGCATGTATGACCTACCATGCATGCATAACCGTAACCATGATAATGCATGCATAACAACATATAGACACTAACATGCATAACAAATGCATATACAATTGACATGCGTTCACGACTAAAGCATCCCAACAACATCATCAACCTTCACATGGAGAGATCACTACAACCATGATCAACACCATGAAAATGCAACAAGCATAAGGAACTCATATGCAACTGACATGAATGCATGACCAACACACCACCCATCCAGTCTGAGGGGTGAACCATGCTCTGATACCACTCTGTAACACCCTCCTCCCACATCTACCCAAGTAACCGACCAACTAGGGTAAACATGTGACGAGAAGTTACTATGATATGATTTGACCTTCTAAGTCACGTTAAAGAAGTGGAACCGACGGAAACACACCATACAGAAATTAAACATCAGCTACAAGACCCCTAAGAACCATCCCAACATTCCTGGTAACTAGTCCCTCAGTCCCATTGAAATTTCATACCACTTGACCCTCGGACACTCCCATGCTATGGGTCTATGAGCATCTAGGAGGCTCTGAACACTCTCATTACAAGGCATGCTAGATTCCAGGGACTATTTTTCTCAATGTTGTTCCAGCGTCCCTGGGATTTGAGCCACATTTTCAGTCTCAGAACCCAGTTCACTGCCTAGAATTGAATCACACCTTCATAAAAGAAAGATAACAAGGAAACAATGAGGCGAATGCAAATACTTGAAAAATCCCTTGACCAGACCCCTACTAGACATGACAAGAATTTCCTAAAGCATATCACAAATATGTAATCTACATGTGTAAATAACATAACTAAGAATAGGGGTCTCTAACTCATCTGAGAATCGCTAAGAAGCATTGATGCCTCAACACATTAGTTGCATTTTCATCCATTATGTCATAGATAGATTGTCCATACATTTACAAGTAAAAACATGATGAGAACCATACATAGCTACTGCCATAAAACATATACATAACTAACATAATAGCGCCATAAATACCAAGGAAATCACAGCCATATAATCCACATATAAACCAGTATAATACTCATAGAAATACAAGGAGAAATAACCTCATATTAATGATGCAAAATCCAAACCCAAGATTAGACTTCCACATTCCACCCAATCGTAGAATGGTTGAGCCAAATCTCTCTTAAGCCATTCACCCCCATGCCATATTCCAAGAATGAATATGGGATCTCATAAAAAACATAAATCCAAAACCATACAGGGCTTCCAAAGGCTAACCACCTCAACCCATTAAACAGTGACTCCACCTCACCGTCGGACATCACTAAACCATCATCAGATTGGTCTCTACCCAAGCCTTCTAGGGCTCCAAAGTGTTTGTTCCAACCAAGGCTTCCAAGACTAGTAACTCAATCCACAGCTGTCATCGGGCTTCCAAATCGTTTTTCCAACTAAGGCTTTTAGGACTAGTAACTCAACCCAAGTTGTTATAGGGATTCCATAGTGTTTGTCCAACCAGGTCTTCCAGGAACTAGTAGCTCAACTCAAGCTAAAGGAAACCAGAGAACCAATCAGAAAAACACAACAAATGAACCCACAACACCATGGCTATCTAGGAAATGGAAAGTCTAGGAAAATCCACTGTCAATCTAGGCAATGATCCATGCCAGTGATAGATCATGACCAATAAACCACATGCATACGTCATGCACGCCAAAAATAGTGAGGAAAACATACATGCAGCTCGGTATCTTCAAGAAAAACCTATTGTAGTTGTTGATCCCAATGTCCACTTGCGCTTTCTTGCTCTTCCTTTTCCTTCTTGGTCCAAAAATCCAGGTATGCTACATTCTCCATGAATGCTCCAAGAAAACTCTAAGTACCCAAGAGTATGAGAGAGAGAGAATATAATGAGAGCTCCACCAAAACCTATAAAAATCTTACACTAGCCAAGCTTGCCCACTGATCCTGAGAATCCTTTTTATCAATGAGGCCTCTATTTTCTTCAAATTCCATTATTTTCCTTCATTTTCCTCCTCGCGTGCAACCTGTGACCTTTCACCTTCCTTCTCTCCTAATTTTCATTATTTTCATAAAAAATCCAATTAATGTCTCATGCCTTTCCAAAGCCTTTTCCACTGCCTTTACCAATATCCTTAGCCATAATAAACCTAATCAACACCCACTAGGATGATTTTCCCACCATTAAGCTTGGAATACATTTCCCATCATCGTGGTCTTATATAATTGTACATGGATTTTTAACTAGGATTTTTACAATACTATTACTTTTCTTCTAGAGGCTCACTTTATCTTCCCTTCCCATGAAGGAACCTTATATACATTGCAATCATATGCCTCATAGTGTCTACTTACTTGATTCAAAGATTGTTTGTATAATCTCTTATGTTGATAATTGCATCCAAAACAAATCACTAAGGATAATGGCAACCGATTGTATTTCCGGTTGGGGATCCTACTCAAAACAGTGTGAGGTCTAATTGGGACTTCATACTGGGAAGACCCCTTGTTGGCGGACTTCTACCACCATCAATAATATATTAAATAACTAAGTAAATAAAATACAAAGAATTCGTGGTCATTATAAGGGTTTCAGAATACCCAAATTGCTAAACAAACCCGGTAGTCTTCTTCAACTATTCATATATGCATTTACATCTAATCAACAATACTAGTGTAATTTAGTAATAAATTAATGGAATAAAATATGAGAATGAAAATATGTGTTCAACAGAGGTGAGTAAGTTTATGAACATGTACAAAACCTTTACGCATTAAGAGATGATGTGATTTTTTTTCCATATTACACTAACATAACTGACAGGCCGAGAATGGCCATAAATTTGAACATTAATAATTTATACATGTCTTTGAGAAGCGGAATTCCATAAAAAATATTAAGTATACATATGCCTTTGTAATAGAAGGGAGGTCGTAGTCTCTTAGGCCTAATAATTAAAAAAATAGGGATAAAACCTTGGTTCTAACTTTATGCAGACAAAGCCTAAAAAATCATAAATTTACAAGATTATGGCCTAGAAAGTGCCTTGGTAAACCATTGAGGAGAAAAACCTGGAGACAAGATAAGATTTAAGCGAGTTAAAAACCTAGCGAGTTGTGTTGTAGCTCCGGAGAAGAGCGTCAGGGGTTGGAAATGAATTCCTTACCGAGAACGAGAGTAGCCCTGCAAGAGAATATAAACTCACATGTTAGGGAAGGACTTGTGATAATCCTACAGTGTTACAAAAAAAAATTAAGATTATACATAATAGCCATGAGCATGGTAATGGGTCATAGTTACCAGCAGAAAGGCATAGATCCTTTCTTCTATATTGCTCAACCGATAAAAACTCTAGTGTGCACACACCAGAACATGGGTTATAAACTATCTAAAGGGATAATTATAAACTGAGAAGAGATATTGCAGGATCTATCTAGATACAAATTCATTAGTCGAACCTGCAAGGAAAATGGGGCATGAGGAAGAAACAAAATTAAAACCAACTATGAAAGTGGCAGCTCTAGGAAACTCCTATAATTGCTCCATCTAGAAAATATTCTTAAATTCCGAAAACCGAATTAATTAGACAAGAATAATATTTCTAGAAGAAAGAACACAGAAACAATTTATGTCAACCTATTTTGGGGAAAGGTTCTCACCATTAATAAAACAAAAATGAATCGTACGAGCTTGTTGTGTCAATAAATGAAGCAATCTGAACATTGTTAGACAAGGTTATCGACAAAAATTTAGAGGCATGACAAGAAGCTACCTCAAAAACCTTAGGTGCATAGCTTTCCCTGTCAAGAGGAATCACAAATTCGAGGGATGGTGAACAATCCCTAGGGTGGTTACCACCATTACCCAACTGAAAGGTTTATGTAGAAAATATGTGATAGGTTAACCCGATAATGCAATATAAATCAAAGCAGAATACTATAACCTACTTATACTATCAATTTGCGGAAGCTTAAAGACCGAGTTGAACAATATAACCAGAAGAAGAAGAATCAGTGGCACAATACACATGAAAGTACTTTGGGGAAAGTCTCAGGTAAAAACCCCACACTATTGTATTATCATACATGGTGGAAATACATAGGATTATACAAATCCTTAGCTCCCACACCCAGCCAGCTCTCAGTACAATCCTCACATATACTCACAGGAAATCTTGGCTTCTCTCTATCCTTCCTCTCTGCCCTTCAAGCTCCTATTTCCTTGCACTGTTTGTTATGGATGATTATCCTATTACCAAGTGGAAAAAACAAGCCTTCAAAACTGCGCAATCCTCAAGGATGAATCCTTTACTTCATGCATGAGTTTTCTCCATAAGAAAAAACATGAAACTAATAGTACATTGTCCTTGAACATTAATCTCAACTGGGTCTTTCTCAAAATAGACACGCATGAGTTTCTGATAAGGGAATCTTCAGTTAACTGAAGTAGCACTAGTTGAGTGCATTAATGCATCAACTGACTGTTAACTCACTATTAGTTCCTCAAACAGTTTGGAACTAATTTAACTGGACTTAACTCAGTAAACTGAGTTAACTAATTACAACTCAAATATAACTCAATCTTATCTCCTTAATTTAAGGGATAACTCTTGCATGACTTAAGAAAGACTTCTAACTTGAATTTCTCCAACTAATTAATTTTAAATAAATTAATTAATTATTTCCAAGTAGCTGTTAAGACCAAATTCGATTTTAATTCACAATTTAATTCAAGGACAAATTAAATTGGAATATTCTTGTTGCCATATTTCAACACTCCCTCTCAACAAGAAAGGGATTATCTGCCACCCCGATCCTGTCTCTATGGAACTCGAATTTACACTTTGACAATGCCTTTGTCAAAATGTCAGCATCTTGCTCCTCTGTCGAAATATACTACAGCAACATGATCCTCCTTGCTACACAGTCTCTGAGATGATGATACCGGATGTCGATGTGCTTGGACCTATCATGAAATACTGGATTCTCAGAGAGTTTGATACAACTCTGATTATCATAATATATCACAGTTGGATCCATCCTCTGATCAAACAAACCAACTAGGATTTTTCGCATCCAGATGGCCTCACATGTTGCTTGACTTGCAGCCATGTATTCTGCCTTTGCTGAGCTGAGTGCAACCAACCTCTGTTTCCTGTTGTACCAAGAAACTGTCGTTGACCCAAGGTTGAAAATCCCTCCTGATGTGCTCTTCCGATCTGATGGACTCCCTGCCCAATCTGCATCAGTGAAGCCCTGTAGCTTCACTCCCTCTGTCCGTCTATACCATAATCCATACTGAGATGTGCCTCTGAGGTATCTCAATACATGCTTTGTTGCCTTCCAAAACATCTTGGTAGGCTAAACCATCGCTTGACTCAGCTAGTTCACTGCATAGCACAAATCTGGTTGTGTGTTCATTAAGTACATCAGTGAACCCACAAGCTACCTGTACACAGTAGCCTCTACCACTTCTCTTGAAGTAGCAACCTCCTTCCTCTAGTTACCTGCTAGAGGAGTCTGCATGGGCTTTCACTTCTCCATGTGGAATCTCCTGAGTATCTCATTGGCATACTTGCCCTGAGACACAAACAACTCCCCATCCTTCTGCCACACTTCCATGCCAAGGAAGTAATGCATGAGACCCATGTCTTTCATCTCGAATTCTCTTACAAGGTCCTCCTTGCAAGACACGATCAACTGATCATCACCAGTCAATATGAGATCATCAACATAAAGTACGATGATCAACAACTTACCTTTCACCACGATGTGGTACAGGTTCGCATCTGCTTCACTCTTTGTGAAGCCCAACCCAGTGAAGTAGTTGTCTATCCTGGTGTACCAAGCACGAGGTGCTTGCTTCAGCCCATACAACGCTCTCTTGAGTCGGCACACATGCGACTCACGATCGAAGGTCTCAAAACCTTCCGGCTGCTCTATGTACACCTCTTCCTCAATCTGGCCATTGAGGAATGCAGTCTTCACATCCATCTGATGGATCTTCCAACCCATCTATGCTGATAGTGCCAACATAGATCTGATAGATGAGTACCTTGCGATAGGAGCAAAAGTCTCATCATAGTTAATCCCCTCGACCTGTGAAAAGCCATGGGCAACAAATCTTGCCTTATGCTTCTCCACACTACCATCAGCAGCTTGCTTTACCTTGTAAAGCCAACGGGAACTCACAACTGACTTGTTCTCTGGTCTCAGAACCACATCCCAAACACTGTTACGGACTGTGGAGTCATACTCCTCCACCATAGCATTAACCCAAATCGGCTGTTGCACTGCTTCCTCAAAGGAAGATGGCTCGGTCTCAACACATTCCCCAGCAAGGGCCATGTATCAAGTGTACCTCTCAGGTGACTTCCTCTGTCTGTGCTGAGAAGATGGTGCTCCCACATTCTCTCTCGTATCCTCCAACAATCTGTTTACTTCTCTTATGTGCTTTCGTCCATCTCTGGAAGACTCTGCTTGAGTGGATGTCTCCACTCTTAGAACCTCTACATGCAGCTGCTCCACATTAGTCTGAGGCTCCTCCTCCTTAGGAACCAACAGTTCCTCCATAGCCTGTAGTTGGAGCTCCCTCTGAAGGGAAACTCGCATGGCCTTCTGCTCATCAAACTTGAGATCCCTGCAAACCACTGTCCTCCAACTGGTAGGCAAGTACACCCGATAGTTGTAAGGTGTATCAGTGTACCCCACAAATATCCCCAACTCTGCTGTCGTCTCAAGCTTCTTCCATGCATCCTTTGTCACATGGCAATATACCGATGAGCCAAAGATCCTGAAGTGACCCACATCTGGTCTCTTACGGGAGAAAGCTTCCTCTGGTGTCTTCATCCCAAGTATGCGATGCGAGCTTCTATTCTGTAAATAGATCGTTGTGTTGCATGCGTCAACCCACAAGTGAAGTCCTTAAACTCTTGAGAGACATATTCTCCACTATTGTTGCTTCTCGAGGCCTTGATCTTCTTCCCTGACTCTTTCTTGACCAAAGCTTTGAACTCACAAAACTTTGTGAAGGTTTGGTCCTTCTTCTGCATGAAATAAATCCAGCATTTACGAGAATAGTCATCAATGAAAATCACATAATACCTTTGCTTCACTATGGATGCCGTCGAGAATGGTCCACACAAATCAGTATGAACTCGCTCTAAGATAGCCTCTGCTCGACTGTCTCGATCATGAAAGGAAGACTTGGTGTACTTTCCCAAGGTACAACCTTTGCATGTGTCAACTTGCTCAAGTTTACCTTTGGGAAGTCTTGTAGATATTTGTTGCATTATCTTCAAAGCCCCATGATGCAAATGGCCCAATCGCTTGTGCCAAAACTCGCCAATGTCTTGGCTTTGCACCAATTCTGCTTTCGTACTCAATGCTGCACAATCATCTACCCATAGTTTATAGAGATTCTTCACCCGAATCCCTATCCTCTTGGTCTGACTCATGGCTATGTGTCTTAGGAATGATTTTCCTTTACTGAAGACAACATCATAGCCTTTGTCCTCCAACATCACGTCCGATACCAAGTTCTTCTTTAGTCTAGAAACATACATCCCATTTGTCAAGGTGAGAGGAGCTCCATGCTCCATCTGAAAAGCAACCATGCCCACTCCTGAAACATTATACCTTCCGTCGTTACCCATCTCTATGCACATCATGAGGTATTTATCCTCTAAGGCACTAAATAAATTTTTATCACCAATCATGTGGAATGAGGCTCCACTGTCAAGATACCAGACACAACCCATCATCGATGACACCATGCATGCAACGAGGGTAAAGTCCATTTCGGACTGAGAGGCTAATGCCTCACCTTCCGATCCTTCCGAGGATCCCTTCTTGGACTTCTTCGATGGGTAACTAGTCTCATAATGTCCCATCTTGTGACAATTAAAGCATCTTACTTTAGACATGTCACCCTTCTTCCTCCATGAGAAGAATTCGATTTGAAAAGGGAAGCCTTCCCCTTCCCTTTCCTTACCTTACTTGCTAAGGCCAGATTTTCTTCATCATCATTCTTGGATGAAGAACCATCTCATGTGCTCCTCCTGATCTCCTCTTGCATAAGATCTGACCACAGTCATTCCTAATCTCGCAGTTTCTTCCTTCCATTCACAGAGTCCTAGTAGCTATTCCAACTCTTTGGAAGGCCAAAGAGAGCGAGGCTCACCATATCATCATTGGCAATAGTTATTCCCACACTACCAAGCTCATCTCTGCAAGTGGTGAGCTTGTTTAGATATGTGGAAATAGTATTGCCCTTCTCCATCTTGATTCTTCAAAGCTTATCCTTGAGCGTCAATTTCCTCTGGTCGATATTGTTCTGATAGAGGTCCTTCAATGTCCTCCACATTGAAAATAGAGTATCTTTCCCATGGAGACTCGAGACAATATGGTCTCGAACTCCCTCAAGGATGATCCATCTCACCTTCGCCACACACTTCTTCCACTCAACCAACTCTTGTGCATTAGTTGAAGCTTGCTTTGGGATGTCTTGATCAATGAATTCCTTCAAGCCATTGTCTTCTAATACAGCCTCCATTCTATCTTTCCATGCTATGTAATTCGAGCTACCTTTCAAGGCATACTCGAGTCTCAAGCCATAGAATGCCATTGGTCAACCTTGAAGTATGATATGAATTCGATTTGCGCCTGCAACCCCGAACTTCAAACTTCAAATTCTCTTCTCAGTATATTGTTCACAGCTCCAATACCATGTAGAAAATCGGTGATAGGTTAACCCGATAATGCAATATAAATCAAAGCAGAATACTATAACCTACTTCTACTATCAATTTGTGGAAGCTTAAAGATCGAGCTAAACAATATAACTAGAAGAAGAAGAATCAATGGCACAATACACATGAAAATACTTTGGGGAAAGTATCAGATAAAAACCCCACACTATTGTATTATCATACATGGTGGAAATAGATAGAAATTATACAAAGCCTTAGCTCTCAGTACAATCCTCACAAATGCTCACAGGAAATCTTGGCTTCTCTCTAGCCTTCCTCTCTTCCCTCCAAGCTCCTATTTCCTTGCACTATTCCTTGTGGATGATTAACCTATTACCAAGTGGAAAAAACAAGCCTTCAAAACTGCGCAATCCTCAAGGATGAATCCTTGACTGCATGCATGAGTTTTCTCCATAAGAAAACACATGCAACTGATAGTACACTGTCCTTGAATATTAATCTCAACTAGGTCTTTCTCATAATAGAAATGCATGAGTTTCTGATGAGGGAATCTTCAGTTAACTGGAGTAGCATTAGTTGAGTGCATTAATGCATCAACTAACTATTAACTCACTATTAGTTCCTCAAACAATTTGGAACTAATTTAACTGGACTTAACTCAGTAAACTGAGTTAACTAATTACAACTCAAATATAACTCAATCTTATATCCTTAATTTAAGGGATAACTCTTGCATGACTTCAGAAAGACTTCTAACTTGAATTTCTCCAACTAATTAATTTAAAATTAATTAATTAATTATTTCCGAGTAGCTGTTAAGACTAAATTCAATTTTAATTCAAAATTTAATTCAAGGACAAATTAAATTGGAATATTCTTATTTCCATATTTCAACAATTTACCATTTTTGGATTTCTTTAGTGGCAGATGCTCAGTGGAGATGAGACAAATACCAATGATATTTTCCATAGTATTTTATAGCTGGAGCATCGAGAAACTTTCCTTTGGAATGATAGGAACTTATGTAGTCATTAAACATTAAGTATGGTGACAAGTCAAAGCAATTCGAGAATTCATAAAAAAATTGAATTGAGCCTAAGGTCGTCAATAGTCCCACACACATTGTCAAAATACTTGGCAACAAATATAAAACATAGTAAACATATAATGATAGGCAAGTATCACGTGACACATTATATATGTGAAGAGTAATGTGACATTTTATGGGGAACCATTTCATATATATATATATATATATCGTGTACATTGAATATGTCGTGCATATTGATAGGTAATAGTTAATTGGTGCGCCATCACAAATCTTTTGAAGCCCAATTATTATGTAAATAATTTAAGGCTAGAAGAATAAAGTTAAAAATAAAATCCTTCAAGATATGTGATTACAGACATTAACACTCCATAAAGCACTAATTTGTAATAGAGAAATAACAATAATCTTCAAGAAGGATGATAATACTATTTTTGCAATAATATAACATGATTAGTAAAAATAAAATTATATATATATATATATATATATATATATATATATATATATATATATATATATATATATAGAGAGATATATATATATATATATATATATATAGAGATATATATATATACACCTCATTTCTTATGAGTGGTAGTAATGTTGCATTCTAATTATTAAAATAAAAAAAAATAGAAAAATATCTTACATTTAAGAATTATTAAGAATTTCTTAGAGTCAATGGGAGATGTGACATGTAATCCCTCTGAGTGTCAAGCCATAGGGATCTAGTACCAACATTTCCTTCACTCGCTTGACATTTGAATTCGCTTTAGCTCTTTTTCTAACCCATAATTCTCTCCTAGGAGCCAAGAAATATTGTGTCTAGAAATATTTGGAGCATTGTCCCCCTTCTATCCCTAAAAATGCCCACCGGATAGTCCAAACCTGATAGTCAAATGCGACGAGGTTTTTCCTTATTGAAATGCACCAAAGGCGGACTTTCCATCCTCCTTGTTTCCTACAAATGAACCTCCTCATAATTAACAAGAGCTCAGAGTTTGCATGCTCTTGCATGAAAGTGGGTGGCCACATCAGCCCCTCCATTTATTGTCATCACATACCTAGGGTGGTAGGCACAATCCCCCACACCACCATTTGTGTCAAACTACAACCCATTGGGGAGACATGTTTTCTAAACTCCACTGTCTCATGATAATTAGATTTTTCATCTTCCAAAATGTTGTACAGGTTTTGATGCCAGTCTAAGTGTGAGTCTAGAGGCCAACCTATTACCAAATATATTCCTCTTTGAAAACAACCCAGATTAGCCAAAAAGTATACAACAAGATAACATCATTAATGGATAACAATAGTTGTCAAATCCAAGAAATCATATTAATCAATCGACAACTCTTGGATAGTTTTTGGACAAGGGCTCAATGAATTAATTTTTAGGTTGTTCTACTAACTAATTGAGAATCTCTGTCTATCAAAAGCTTAGAATAACCCATCGTTATTTCCAACTTGAGACCCCTTTCAAGAGCTAGAAATTCATCTTCATTATTACTTTCTATACCACAGTCTACCGCATACATCCATAACACATTATGCCTCAAATGCCTTATAATACCTCCATACCCAACTAAACTTAGACTACCTTTCGAGGCTCCATCAAAGTTGAGTTTGATGAAACCTTCCAAGGCGAAGGAGAATAATGTGTACACGAGGAAACCTGAATATGGGAAGGATTCCAGGAAGCATGAGATATCATGGATGGAGAGAGATCATATATATACAACTTTAATTTGTAGTTATATTAATATATTTTATTAATACGAGTAGTTGCTACGTATTAATATATTTTATTAATACTTTCAAATAATAATATTATTTTCTAACTTACATGTATTTAATATCTAATTTTTTAAATATTTTTTTTAGAATAAATATTAAATTTATATGTTTATATGCATATGTTCATATCCATAGAGAGTACTTCCATACATTTTAACAATAAAATCATATAATATCTTAAATAATTATACATTTAGTACTTCCAATATGGAATATTTACTACATATCAACATTTTTATATATTATTATTATATCCACAACTGTTTTCTCCACTTATTGAAATACATTTTTTTTAAATTTTACTCATTTATACCGGTTATTTAAATAAATTTTTATTTAAAATATTTCTTAACAATATCATAATAAAATTTTATTTAAATATCTCTTATTTTTATTATTCAATTATGAATAGAGATCTCAACTAATCTATAAGTATAATTTTTCTATATTGTTTTTCTAAATTGTTGAACTATATATATACTAAAAAAAATGACTCTCCAAAACAATTAACCCTAAAAACTATAACCATTATTATAAAACGGATTTGTCTTTAGTGCGACTTTTTGGAAGCTTTTCTGGTGGATTTTTTCGATCTAATTCCTTTAAAATCTGGCAGGAATTCATTGAAATCACAAGTTTGATGGGTAACCCCTGCATAACAGAAATGCCCTAGGGGTTTTTTAAGGTGATAAATCCATATATACAAGCAAAAAACTAGTTTAAATAACACAAATCCAGATTTCACCACAAATTTAAATGCCGGATTCCGGCACCAGAAACTCCAAAAAATTACACTAAAGACAACTCCTTATAAAACTGCATGGCATTTTACTTTTAAAGATAAACTATTAATAAAATTGATTAATTACACCACAAGAGCACTTCACCTAAATATGGGTCTCAGCTATCAATTTTAAAAATATCTCGCAACTAAAAACTCCAATATGATCTTTAAACAACAAACTCATATAAAATAACGGTAAAAATGATGAGTAATAGTCACTGAATCTCATACGGAAACGACCTTTAGCGAGGTGGCCCACCAACGTGGGGTGAGAGATGCATTAAGTTGGAAACCCGTCAATACCAACCCTGCTTTTCCATTCATTGCACATTCCTCGATAATGATGATCACCCACTTACTGGCTTCGTTACAGCTCTCGGCGGTGGGCCCGCTTTAAAACAGGCGTGACAAAGCGACATATAAAAGAGATGCTAATGACAGCCCAAGTGACGCAGGAGCATCTTATTCTTGAAATTGGAAACGACCTTTAGCGAGGTGGCCGACCAACGTGGGGTCAGAGACGCATTAAGTTGGAAACCCGTCAATACCATTCACTGCTTTTCCATTCACTGCACATTCCTCGATAATGATGAGCACCCACTTACCGGCTTCGTTACAGCTCTCGTCAGTGGGCCCGCTTTAAAACAGGCGTGACAAAGCGACATATAAAAGAGATGCTATGGCAGCCCAAGTTTGGAAAAAAATAATTGAAATGTGGAATGAGTGAGATTTTTTCTTTAAAAACCATTGAAATGTGGAAGGAATTAGATTTTTTTATTTTATTAGTGAACTAGTTTTGTTTTAGTTTAAAGATTGTAAAATTTAGATAGGAATAATGCTAGAAAAAGATAAAAAAATCTTATCTGCTTTTGTGGATATAGATGGAAGTAGTTTTTTTATTAAGTTTAGAAAATAGAGTAGATTTGTAGGAGGAAAAATCTAAAGAAAGCTAAAACTTTTTGGAGAAAAAAACACAAAGCTTGGATTCTTTTTTGGAAAATTCCAACTCATCCAAATTTTAGTAATTTTGGCAATGATAGAAGAGGAATTAGATATATGATTATTTATGAATGCATGTACTTGGTTTTTGCATTCAGAAGAAAAATGTAATCAAAAAGTGAGAATGATTTAATGTTGCTTGCACACTCCAGCCATTAATCTTGTTGCAGGTCAAGCAAGATCTGGCATCAATTTTGGTATCAGAGCCACGACACAAAGAAAAAAAAGGTGTGAAATGGTATTTCACGCTTAATGGGGAAGATGAGGTTGAAGGGGAAAACCAACAGTGGACGCTGGAGATAGGGAGGACATAAGATATGTCCAAGAAAGGCTAGAAGCCTTAGAGATGAACAAGCAAAGAGATCCAGAAACTGGAGCCATTAGTGAATCTGAGGAAGAGTCTCCAACAAAAGATGAAAAACATTTCAAAAACCCTGCTAAAATTAAATTAATGAGGTCAATGATTGGGGCTATTTTGAGGCCTAAAACAGAGATACCTACCTACAACGGTAGCTTGGAACCGGAACAATTAATAAATTGGATCAATGCTTTAGATAAGCATTTTGAGTACGATGAGGTAGTTGAAGACAAACATATGAAGTTTCTTCTTACTAGGTTGAAAGGACACACAACTGTTTGGTGAGATGGAGTCCAAGAAGAAAGGAGAAGAAAGAACAAAGCCAAGATCAAAAGTTGGAGCATAATGGTGGCGAAGATGAATGGTAAATTTTTGCCCAAAAATTACCAGTTGTCTTTATTCAGGAAAATGAAAAACTTGAAACAAAGGTCATTTACAATTGAGTATACTGAATAATTTTACAAGGTGAATATTAGAGCAGGATACATCGAAGAAACACCTAAAAAGGTTGTCAGATATATCAATGGACTGTGGTTCAAGATTCAAGATGAGTTTAGCCTATTTTCACCCAGAATTGTAGAAGATGATTACTAATTCACCTTAAAAGCAGAGGAAAAATTGGCTAGAAAGAAAAGCTAAAGGAATAGAGGGAGGAGTCCTGTAAGGGGAAGAGGACGAACCAGCGACCGAGAGAATAATCGGTCTCCAAAGGAAGGCAAAGGTACTTCAAGCAATCAACCATCAAGAGGAGGTGAATCAAGAGAAAGGTCTTTCTCATGAGAACATGGTCGAGGCAGAGGCTACTATGTTCAATGTTACAAATGTGGGAAATTGGGACATATGTCGTGGAATTTTCCAGAAAATAATCCTACGAGCCAAAGAGGAGTAAATATAACAGAAGCACACAAAGAAAATGTAACTACAATTATCCATGAAAACACATGAGGTAGGAGAATCATTATTAGTGAAGAGAATCTTGATTAAGTATGAAAAAGAAGTTAAGGAACCAACACAAAGAAAAATATTATTTAGTACCACTTGTAAATCAGGAGGAAAGTGTTGCAAAGTGGTGATTGACAGTGGTAGCAAGATAACTTAGTCTCCACAAAAATGGTAGAGAAGTTGGGGTTGCAGAGAATAGCACACCCCACACCTTACAAGGTGCCTTGGCTGCAAAAGGGGCATCATATATTGATGAATGAGTAGTGTAAAGTGGAGTTATGTTGGCAGAAAAGTTTGATTGAAGTTTGACCCATGGTTCAACTGAGGGTGCCAACAAAGGTTGTTGCACAGTCTAGCACTTTGCTGACATTTTCACTCCTTTGAAACAAAGGAGCGTCTCACCCGAGGCGAGCCAGAACCTTAGAAAAATGTAGGGGATCTGGATTTAATTATCTAAGTGATTTCCGTAACCATTGACACATTCCTTCACAGGTATTTAACTCAAGCATTTAACAAAAAATAGACATAGAAAATCTTTAAAAGGGCCCACAAACTACATAGAAAATTAACAGAACTCCCATTTTCCTTATATTATCAAAGCATCAGAGCCTAGTTACAATAGCATTTCTTCCTTACAGCTTGCTGCACATTACAGACTTGTGCGTAGTGAATACAATTCAAAACTAATAACAGAATATATCATTACAACTAGGACCTCCACCATTACATAACATCGAAATTTTTAGATATAGTTCCATTTATACAACACTATCTCAAAACTTCTTGCAGCTGATTAAACTTTCCAAGGCCAACTAAACTCATTTCTTGTTGCCCTATGTCTTCTTTTATAGCCGTGCTCGCTTGATTTGGTCCTTTTGGTCCCTTGCTCGCTTGATTCCTAGTTTTCCAATACCTAGAGCCATTACCTTGGTTCTTTGTTAACTGTATAAAAAACGACTCCTGATTTCTCGGTGCACACCCTTATTCTCCAATGCACGAGTTTCAAAACAAAGATTATGTTGCCGCTTGTATTTTCTAGTGCTCTTCTTCTGACAACTTTGTTCAATATTTCCTTCACAACTGTTATTCCTTCAAAAATGAAGGACCCAACATGCCTCGAACACATACCATTGACTCACCCTCGAGTCAATGTGTTGTTACCGCTATTTCCAGACTCTGTGATGGCTGGCTTTCACTTGGCTCAATTGCGGTACCTACAAACAAAGGACCCAACTTTAGAACGGTCTGAAGAGTTAAGTCCTTAAATCTTGTGAATGTGTAAACAAAGGAGCTCCACGATTCCAAAAGTGTGAAACCTTAGCTGAAAACTTGGTAACTGTCTGCTCACTAAGATCATTGGGTTGTGACTCAACAAGTTCCTTAATCTGTTGATCTGCAGCCATGGATAATGTGCTCAAGGTGATAAAATGTCTCTCTACCTCCAGGCAAAGGTCGTGGAGAAACCACTTGATTTCTTGGGTCGTGTCTTCCAACTGGATGATCTAAGCATCCATTACATTTGCTTGATCTAGGAGCTACTTCTTGGCTTCCAGGCTGGAAGTCACCATTGCATGCTAAAATAAGTTTTGGACATTCTCATGCAAGGGATCAATAGTTTCATTATTCTTCGCGATAATGCCACTTCCATATGAGATATGGAGGAACATCTGCTAAGATTATTGCATAACTTGGGGTAGATTAGCGCAGATGGAAGTGACATTCTGAAGCTTCGTAGTGATCTGACTGCGATAGGTTGTTGAATGATCTCACAAAAATTGTTGCATATTATTGACATTGTCCTAGAGCTCTACATATTTAGAAACAAGTTGCTTGCATGAGGCTTCAATAAAAGTGCAACAACCGGCAGGGGAACATGCGGCAAGTTCTGCGGGTTGCTCTACAGAAAACGGTGCAAGTGTAGACCGCATTGATTGCAATTGGGTATGAACATCATTTACGATGGCTTCCAATCCCACTTTCTCAAAACACAATTGTGTATGGACTGCGACAATGACATTTAGCTAGTGTTTTTTGTCGTCACAGGTGACCTAAAGGTCGATGCACCTAGAATCTGTTTGAACTAACCGATGCTCCAATTGAGAAACTGAAGCATGAATGAACTGATATAACTGTGGTGAGGACCATGCATTGAACGTGTCGACTGGAATAGTGTCGGCTGATGGGACCCTCGATTGCAATGGTTTGCCACTAGTAACCAAACACTCTGACCGGTCTTATGGTGACGATTCCCTCTGCATCACACTCCTTTCATTCTGCACAATTTTACGAATGATAGGGAATAGAATGAAAGTAATAATATCATGCTACTGAGTAGCAATAGATATGACTTGATGACATTGCTCAGGGTCTTTCATGAATTTCGCCACTTGCTCTTCGAAAATGGGTGAAGTGGATGAAGATGGATGAGGTGATGAATCAATAGGTGGTAGATTGGTTGATGGTAGGTATACTAATATAAGTAATGAACATAGAGTCGATCTCCATGTTTCTTGACTCATCAATGACAGTGGGTGAATCAAGATGGTCGGATAAAGTTTCTTCTGAGGAATGAGGTGTCTCATCGGAAGCAGTGCGTGGAGATGGAGGTTGTTCTTCATGAACGGGAATAGCAGGGTTAGTGGAAAGGGTTCAACATCAAGGTCAATGATGGCAGAAACAGGGTTAGCACTATGGGTTTTTCGAGATGAAATGGAAGTAAAGGCAGTGGCAGGCGGAATGGTGATTGCGATGGTGGGTGGTGTAGTGGACATTAGGGTAATTTGATGCACCTGAAGGGCTTCGTGCACATAAGAACCTACCGTGGACCATGTGGCAAAGGTTGAGTTCACACATTCCTTAGCCTTCTTCAACAGGGGTTGAAGACCTTCCGGCACGTCCTAGAAATGCTTGCGCGAAGATGAAGGGGCATCTTTTGTAGGTTTCATTGCATCAAAATCGTAGAAAATTTGTCCATCTTGTTGCCATGCTATGACCCCTGGCCAAGTGCCGACTTCAGAATGAAAATTTTTCTCGTTGATGTAGAATGGCAGTGGGCACATAGAGAAAGTGTCTGAAGAAACATGCATCTTCCAAGGATAACAGGAATTATGTGAAATACCAAACCAAACATGAGGACAGTAATGTTCAAGAAAAGGGAGCGGCACCTACGAAATAGAATTTGTCACAACGACCATCTTGTTGAACTAGTGGCCAAATGCGAGGTCATTAAACTCTTTGTTCACGGTATCTTCAATGTTATGCCAAGGTGCATACATATAAGCAAGAGGTTCATCTTCTGCAATTTTGGCGAGGTCATGGCCCTGTGGAGCACACCATTTAGACATAACTAGGGAGAGAAGCAAAAACCCAAAAATGAAGTATGTAGGTCGATCATAAGTATCATTTGGAGCTTCAAATAATTCATGAAGGATATAGTTGCACCAATTCCTTTGATCCCCTCAAACACAAGCTTTTGCAACTGAGATAGAATCCAACGAACATTCACCTCTGGTATAGTTGTGCATGAGTTTGGTGGAAATAATTGTACTAGTAACACGAACCGACATGTTATTGATCATATCTACAAGAACAACTCCTCGCCCTTTCCTAGTGGTTCCATATCTCTTATACAAGTTGTCTTTATCTGCCTTCTTGCCCCCTTCGGTGTTTTTCTGAAAAGTAGAACTAACATCGGCTCCATAAGCGGACAATCCTGTAATTTTATGAATATCAATTGAATGAATGGGGTATTATCGGTCCAACCAAAGAGAACCCCCATGAAGCCGACTGATTAGCAACTTGGTACAACGCATTACCACACCCGTGGTGCCAAAGACAGGTAAATCATGTAAAAAAAAGAGAGTAGAGAGCTTTAAGTGAAATAAGACCGATTTGACTTTCATGGTGGATCGAGCATTAGGACAGGTATTGAGCTCCATAAAAACATCAGTCTGAAGTGCAGAGAACAAGGTGGGAACAAAGAGGTCATTATCAACAAGGTAGGTTTTATCATACTTTCCCAAGAGATCATCCTCACCGTGAATATGACGATAGGGTACAGACTGAAAACAACTTTAGTTTGGCATACCATGGTTACAGGATGACAGGTGTACACAAATCAGACAAGAGGACAAGGAGGAAAGGAGGGTTCGGGGATAGGTAATACCGGAGCCAGAGCAAAAACTGAGAATGCGCGAAGGGAAAAGATGAAAATTAAGATGAAGGAAACGAAGATATAGAACAATTGATGCGGGGGGGGGGGGCGGCGGGGAAGGACCTAGCCGTTAAGCATGGGAAATGTGAATTAATTTGAATTAATGACAGGTGATCTGGACACATATTGAGGAATGTTGTGACATAATGAAAAATCTAACGACAAAATAAAATATTCTCGGAATTGGGAGATGGATTTAGTAACTAAATCGGACATGATTGGAAATATTGACAGACAAGAAAAGCATTAATGACTCTGACAAGACAAGATATGACAAAATCTACGCGACCACAATGGGTTGCGATTGGTCACAACTGAAAGACAACAAATTTGTAGAAAAGACTGAAAATACAAACTACTAACTTGTCGAAAGACTTATTGAGATGACTACCCTAACTACTACTTACTTCTCTCACAAGGAGAGGACATTTCATTTTGAACTTGAAGCAAAAAAATAGGGCTTCAGGCGAGCGCCATTCACCCATCCAGAAAAATGCGCACCATCCAATTGAGCAAGTCAGGCAGCACCTAAATCTTTGATTTCCGCAACATAAAACGGACCAAGCCAATGCATTTGGAGCTTACCAGGATGCTTGTGATACTTGCTGTCATAAATTAGTACTTGGTCACCCATGGAAAAGGACTTCTTCTTGATGTGGCGATCATGCCAAGCCTTCTAGCGCTCCTTCTCAAATGTTTGATGAAAATATGCAAGAAATCAGGACTCATCTATTTTCAATAATTCATTTACTCGTTTAGGAATAGATTCATCCTCCGACATCCGAGTTGAATGAGAAATGAAGAGATTAGCAGCGGGAAACTCAGTAGGAACAACAACTTCTTTCCCATAGGACAATTCAAAAGAAGTATACTTATGCAACCACTATGTAGCAGGAACTCATTCATCCTAATCATCTTGATTTGCGGATCAAACCTCAGTAAGTACCTTCTCCAAAATTTTGTTGAAATCCTCGATAGTCCCATTGGCTTGCGGATGATAAGGAGTGTTGTTATGGTGTTGTATCATGAAATTCTGCATTAGCATGCATGGATTGTTTCATTAATGAAATGAGAGCCATGATCACTTGTAAGACTTCATAGGCACCTAAATTTGGTAATAATATTTTCAATGATAAATTGAGCAATTGTATTTGCAGTGCAGTCTCTAACAATAGTAGCTTCCACTCAACAAGTCAAATATTTTGATGCGTGATGATATACTGAGCATGGAAATGACGAGCAAGAGGGTGAATGGGCCCCATGAAATCAATGACCCATTTCTCAAAAGCATCCAAGGCTTGTATAAGATTCAGAGGCATTTTGTCTCGACGCAACATATGACCAACCAATTGATAGAAATCACAATTCTTGGCATATTATTTTGTATCCTTAAACAGAGTCGACCACCACAAGCCATCTTGCAGAACTTTTTGAGATGTCACTTTCCCTCCAACATGGCCTCTTGCAACCCCAACATGACTTTCCCACAAAACACCTTCGCATTCATGATCAAGGGTACAATGACGTAAAACTTGATCGAGCCCCATTTTATATAATTGTCCTCCAATGAGCTGATAGTCTGCCACTCTAAAAACTAAATGATTTTTCTACATCGTAGTGTAATCGAAGGGGCACTAAACTGTAGCAAGAAAGGTAATAATCTCTTCTAAATATTCAGGGACAGCTTCGATGTGGAACAAATGAGAATCTGGCAAATCATCATCAATGGATCACCCTGATTCTCCTTACTCTAGCATGGATAAATGATCTGGCCCCACATTGGATTTTCCTAGCTTGACAATTACTTCAAAACTAGACTCTTGGAATAACATCAACAATTGACAAATTATTCCTTCAAGCACAGGCTTATTAATCAAATACTCCAACTCTGAGTGGTCTGTGAAAAAATTGACTAGACCTCCTAGCATGTAATGTCAAAATTCCTGGAGAGAATACACCATCGCCAAAGCTTCTCATTTTGTGGTAGTATAGTCCTTCTCCGCATTGGAAATTTTCATGCTTGCAAAATAGATAGGGTGATCCAGATTCCCCTCACCAGGTTGCATCAATATAGCTCCCAATGCAATTCTGGAGGCATCAACATGGACATGGAATTGCTTGTTCCAGTCAGGATAAACCAAAATGGGCATGCTTGTAATCTTCTCCTTCAAGGTATCAAATGTAGTATCACATTCAGGAACCCACACAAAACATTTGTATTTCTTAAGGAGATTCTCAAGCGGTGTTGTAATTGAAGCATAATTTCTTATGAACCTGTGATAATAACCAGTATGTCCCAAAGTAGAACGCAGTTTTCGAAGAAAAATAGGGGGCGACATATTCAATATTACCACAACTTTGGCGGCGTCCACACATACACCCTCCTTGCAGACAATATGTCCCAACAATGTTCCAAATGGCACAACAAATATACACTTCTTCAAGTTGAGAGAAATCTGAAGTTGTCTACATCTAACAAACATAATCCACAAAAAACTAGGATGGTTCTCGAGTAAGCTATAAATAGTCCAATCATCCATATAAACTTCAAGAAATTTATGAATATACTCACGGAAAGCAACAATAACAATATGGGAGAAAACAACTGGAGCATTCTTCAACCCAAAAGGCATAACATTATATGCATACAACCCCCATTCAGTGGTGAATGTGTTCTTATCTTTATCTTCTTCCACAATGCGTACTTGATGATATCCCGAGAAGCCATCAGTAAAAGAGTAAGCTTCATTTCCCCCAACATTGTCCAAGACTTCATCGTTGAAAGGAGTTGGAAATGGATCATGCACACATGCATTATTGAGGTTGCAGTAGTCAACACACACCCAGATTTCATATGAATCCTTCGTATCCTGGATAACAATAGGACTTATCCATTCAGCTTCATCAACTGGGAATATAAGGCCAGCTGCTAACATTTTATCAATTTCCTCCTTTACCTTCTCCTTGACTCGCAGATTCAATCTATAGGGCTGATGCTTAACTAGTTTCACATTTGGCTTCAGTGCGATTTTCATTTCACCCAGGTCTCCTTTAATCCCCTTTAATTATGAAAATGAACAGGGAAATAAATCTTCGTATTCTTTAAGCATGTCAAATATTTCCCGAGTGGTTTGATCATCCTAGTAATCCCCAATGGAAGTGAGCTTTGGTTTCTCCTTTGTCCCAATATTCATCTTCTTCAACTTGAGAGGTTGCAGATGCAAAGCATCGTGTACTGGATCCTCCTTTATCTTTCGTTCTCCTTCAGACTCTTGAAAAGAAAAATGTCAGAGCCCCTTCAGATCATCATCTGGGTCTTTATTAACTTTGCTACAAACCACAACTTCATGGAACCCTGATTCATATTGGTGCACAAAGTCTCCATATCTACTGCACTCCTTTAAAGTTCCTCCATAGGAAAACAAACTCCTCTCATAGCTTTAAGGGCTTGCGCTATCTTTTCATTAGCATCAAAGAAGGAAAATTATTTACAAAACTGGGTAGACAATGCCTCCCAATCTGTTGTTTTGCATTTTAACTCCTCCTACAAATACCAAGCTTGTGAAATATTTCCCAAAGAATGAATGAATAGATGTGGCCACATATCAACTACTAGGCCATTATTCTTCCATACAGAACAACAATGCACAATATGTTGTTACAAAAAAGAATGACCATCATAAGTAGGGATGTTACTTAAAATTTCCTCTGAAGGGAGAAACCGATAAAGCAGAACAACCTTAACTATGCTCCAATATTGAAGTTGGTACCAATGAGTTTCCCACCATCTTGCGAGAGTCGCTTGCAAATCAACATTCATCAAAGGAATATTTTGAATTTCTTTGATATAGGAATCAATTTCTTTAATAAATTTGACAACAGAATCAATACCATTGAAATTAGGATACTCGCATACCTCAGTACCAATCCAACGAACACATCTAATAGTGGTGCAATGCCGAGAATGAAGCTCATGAGCACCTTGTTGTCAGTCTTCCATCATAGCTTCAAAATCAACTTAAGTACTTTGAACACTTTGTCAATTGATAGATTCAGCTGTTGTAGGGTTGATATACTCTTCTCTCCTCCCAGCAGTCAGTTGATATAGTTGATCAAATAGATTAGGTGACTCAACATCATCCATCGAATCAGTAAATCTTGGGCCCTGATATGGATCAAGAGTTTTTATAACCCGCATGCCATTTACTTTAAAATTCATAGTTTTCCGCTTCAAATAAATGACTGTGTAATTCTTGAAAGCCTAGTCAATGCCCAATAAAGCTAGATATGGGTTTTTATCCCCAATAATATCAATGACCTCAAAATCTGCATAAGTTTTAACACCAACAATGTCAAATTCGACATCCTCCAATCTACCCACAGGAAGAATACAATATTGGTTCACCATCCACAAGTGAATAGGGGAAAATATTAACTTAGGCTTTCCAATAGCTTCCTAAGGTTTCCTTGGTAAACTATTGACATTTGAGCCCAAATCCAACATGGAATCCTTGATCTGAAAACCTACAGTCTGAGCATCTACCCAAAACTCCCTTCTAACCCACTTCTTATTCCTTCGTACCCTTCTGGAATGCTGCTCAGGTAGGTTTGTAGAAATCGGTTCCTTAGAGAATGCATCATCCTTAACAATAGTCTTCAACATTTTCCCCAACTGACCAGTGAGCTGCTCATCATTCATAATTTGTAAAAATAGCTTAAACCAATCCATTATAGGTTGGAAAGGTTATGTGAAATGCTTCTCTTCATGAGCCTTTACTTTCTCCTGCGATTCACTACGAGATCCTTGTGAAGAAATTAACTGACGGAAAAGTTTGGCTGCATCCCTATAATACTTATTTTGCTTATTTGGATGATAATATTTCTTTGGAGATGTCAGTCTTATAACAACCAGTTGATCAGGAGTTCCAATATCAGATCCTTTCTTCTTTCCTCCTCTTGTAACAACATTAATATTAGGTTGTGTTGAAGGACTAGGATCTTGGGGCTTTGCACAGACTAAATTAGCTCCTTTAGCCTGGTTTCGCTCTTCCCATCAAGCAATAAGTTCAGGGAAGTCTTCATTTGCATGCATATTTACTCGGTAGTATGAACACCATGGTCTCTACGACAAAGGACATTAACTCGCCACATGGCCTTCCTGATCACAATTATAGCACCTAATCGAGCCACTTCTGTATGTCCTTCCTCCCCTGGGAACTCCTCCTCCTCCTCATCCTCGAGGAGTCTCATTAACACGGAAAGAAAAATAGTCGAGGTGGTCCGCTAAAGCATCCAAGGACTGACATTGATCCGTATGATGGTTGGGTGATCCACAAAGCTCACAAAAAAAGTTATTTGGAACATTGGAATGCCTCTATAGAATAAGACACAACTAGGGTAAATGACCAAAACTTCGACAAATCTCACAATAATCGTTTACGCACATACCTTGAGGGATGTGAAAGGACTGGAACTGCGTATGACCCTGAAAAGGAAGAGAGGATGAAATTTATGCAACTCCAGGAGGCTGCAGTGGATGAGGTCCCATAAGGGCACTAGACAGTCCTACCCCCCTCAATATCGGTCATTCTATAACATGATGTCCTTCAACCTGACAGTGAGTACACCAAACATGAGGTCTCGCTGACCACATAGGTGCAAGGCCTTTTAATCTATCTTCCAAAGTAGAAATTTGATTATGAAGACCCATAATAAAAGGATTTGTTAAGGAACCACTAGTTCTACAATCTTGTGGATAACCAACCATAGCTTCTATCTGAATTTCTTGTTCTAAGGCATCCTGGAGGGTATTGATCTTCTACTGAGATAACAGAATACAGGTCATGGGAAACAAAGCCTTGATGAAGCAATCTCTCTGATGATGCAGATCAGTGGGATAAGATAATTTTCTAATAGCATCTTTGAACCACTATATACATTGCTAATAATATTCTCCCTCTCATTGGCGAATATCCAACAATTTCACTAGTCCCTGTTGATTTGATTGTGGTAACTTAAATTCTTGAATAAATTCTTGTTTAACCAGATATATACGAACATTTGGGTTATCATCAATCCACTTTATAAACCATCGCAATGCTCTATCCCACAACATAGTCTAGAACTCACTAAGCTTGGTAGTGTTAGGGGTGTCACGAGCTCTCCACACAGCTTCACATAACTACCAATGCTGCTAAACATCTTCAGCCCCCCTTCCTACAAACTCTGGATATATAGTAAGAGAATGGGCTATCACTCCAGCCATAGTTGATTGTTGGGAAGACGCAAGTACAAATCCTTGGGAACCTGATTGAGGAAAAAAATTGCTGAACATGGTTGACCAATACTACTACAACTACCTTTACCTTATGCAATAGTTGAACTTTAATAAACTTACGTACCTTTGAAAAGAGGAAATCAGGACTTTGATATGGCACCAGGGGAATGTTAAGGATAGGAGGAGTCATGCTGCTGCATTGTGGGATTTAAGGTTCTGATACCAAATCATCCTGGAAGAAAATTCTTCTCATTGCAAAATGAAAATCATCATTTGTTAGTGTATGCTCATCTAGTAGCACAATCGGTTGGACAATTGGCTCAGGCGTCCATAATCCTTCTAAATCGTCACATACTAGAGTAACCACTTCTAACTTATATGCTTCACCTTCAATAGCAACTCCTAATTTTCCAGAGGGATAACCTTCTTTCTCATTTATTTTCCATGACTCTGGAGTCTCCATTTCCGTACTTCTCTTAGTCGAACTTCTTATAGTGTCGCCAATGCGTTGCAGTTCCATTCTTCTAACCCTAATCTCCCACAACTTTCTTTCATGCCACTCTTAAGCTATTCTTGCCCTCCACAATGCTTTGAAATATCTTTCCTTCCACAACACTTCTTGATTCATCATAATAGCTTCCTCATTCTCCCGCTGCTACACGACATTCCTCTCCTCTAATCCATTCCCCCAGTACTAAGAGATAATTTGCCATATGATATTGTGGAAACACCAATAAGTTGTCTTCAACAGTCTGCCCCTTATCCCAAACTTGAATATAGCTTCTGTACAAGAGAAAAATTGGTGCTTCTTGGTTGCAAATTCAATAATGTAGCCCTCAAGAGTCGCATTGGTTAGATACAGAATTTTCTAGTACCAAAAATATCTCGTACTGATCACAAGCAAGCTCGACATACATAATCTCTTCTTTGATCCACTCTATATCCTTCTATCTCAATTATTCCTATTGCAAGACAAAGTAATCAACCCTTTCATGCCACCATTTTTGAATGTCCCAACAAATATACCAAGGTCGCATGATCAAGATCCCCTTAAGAAACTCGAGGTCCCGAAAACGGAAACATTTGTTGGTGGAAAATTTTGATTGAAGGTTCAACCGATGCTGCCAACAAAGGTTGTCGTGTAGTCTAGAACTTCGCTAACATTTTCACTCCTTTGAAACAAATGGGCATCTCACCCGAGGTGAACCAGAACCTTAGAAAAATGTAAGGGATCTGGATTTAATTATCTAAGAGATTTCCGCAACCATTGACACATTCCTTCACAGATATTTAACTCAAACATTTAACATAAAATAGACATACACATACAACCTTAAAAATGGGCCACAAACTACACAGACAATTAACAAAACTCCCATTTTCCTTATATTATCAAAGCATCAAAGCCTAGTTACAATAACATTTATTCTATAGCTTACAACACATTACAAACTTGTGCGCAACAAATACAACTTAGAACTAGTAACAGAACAAATGATTACAACTCGGATCTCAACCATTGCATAACATTGAAAAATTTTGATACAGTTCCAATTATACAACACTATCTAAAAACTTCCTGCAACTGATTAAACTTTCCAAGGCCAACTAAACTCATTTCTTGTTGCCTTTTGTCTTCTTTTATAGCCGCACTCACTTTATTTGGTCTTTTTGGTATGTTTCTCACTTGATTCCTGGTTTTCCAATACCTAGGGCCATTACCTTGGTTCTCTGTTGACTGTATCAAAAATGACTCATGATTTCTTAGTGTGTGCCCTTATTCTCCATTGTGCAAGTTCCAAAACAAATATTCTGCTTCCACTTTGATTTTCCAGTTCTCTGCTTCTGGCAGATTTGTCCAAAATGTCCTTCACAACTTTTATTCCTTCAAAAATGAAGGACCCAACAAGTTCCAAATTGGTAATTACAAGGATGAGGTATTATGTGATATAATGTTAATGGATGTGTGCCATGCATTGTTGGGAAGACCATGGCAGTATGATAGGAAATCCATTCATGATGGCAGGTGGAACACCTACACTCTTGAGAAAAATGGCCAAAAACATTTTCTATTTCCTTTGGAGGATTAACAGCCCAAAGAGGAAGTTGGTGCTAGTGTGCTACTTATGGATGGAAAAGGAACTATTGCAAGAGCTCAAAAAGAAAGAAGAAATTCATTTTTCTTTGATTGGTAAGCCCAAGGTAATTCTTACCAGCACAAGTTTAAATGATTTTCCTGAAGAGGTCAAGGTTATGTTGGATGGATTTTCCTGAAGAGGTCAAGGTTATGTTGGATGAGTTTGCAGATATAATTGTTGATGAGTTTCCAAGTAAGTTGCCTCCTTTTCAAAGAATTAATCATCATATAGATCTAATTCTAGGGGCAAGTCTTCTGAATAAAGGAGCATACTGCATGGCACCACAAGAAAATGAAGAGATAAAGAAACGTGTGCAAGAGTTGTTGGAAAAATAATTAATAAAGGAGAGCTTATGCCCATGTGTTGTTCCCACTATCCTCATCCCAAAGAAATTAATATGGTGGATGGAGAATGTGTGGTGATTCAAGGGCCATCAATAAAATTACAATCAGGTATAGATTTCCACTTCCCCACATTGAAGATTTGATGATTGTTTAAGTGGAGCTAAGTATTTTTCTAAAATTGATCTCAAGAGTGGCTATCACCATATTAGAATTAGAGAGGGGGGATGAATGGAAAACAACTTTCAAAAAAAGTAATGGGTTGTATGAGTGGTTTGTAATGCCTTTTGGCCTTACTAATGCACCTAGCACATTTATGAGATTAATGAATAAATTCTTGAAGGAATTTATAGGAAAATTTGTTATTGTTTATCTGGATGATATTTTTGTGTATAGCCAAACAAAAGAAGAGCATATCAAGCATATAAAATTAGTTTTGATCACTCTGCAGCAAGAGAAGTTGTTGATCAATTTAAAGAAATGTAGCTTCATGAAGAATGAGTCTGTATACCTAGGATTTGTGATTTCAGAAGAAGGATTGAAGATAGATCCAGGTAAAGTAAAGACAATCATTAAGTGGCATATTCCAAGGAATGTGTTTAAGGTAAGAAGCTTTCATGGCCTTGCAAGTTTCTATCGAAATTTTATAAATAATTTCAGTAGTTTGTGTGCACCCATTGTTGACACAATAAGGGAGAATAAGCAGTGATTTAAATGGACTATAGCAGCTGATAGAAATTTTTAAATACTGAAGCAAACGATAATTGAATAGATTGTATTAGCCTTACCATATTTTAATAAATGTTTTCAAGTTGAGACAAATGAAAGTGGAGCTGCTATTAGAGTTATCCTAAGTCAAGAAGGATGATCCGAATTGGATCCATGAAAATTATTAGAGTTCTATGACTATATCAAATCAGGACAGACTTCAAAAAACTTGTGGACAATGAGCTATCAGGAAGGACCTATGGACAGTGGCAGTTTGTAGCCAGCAAGGAACGACGAGGACCTCGGTCAAAGTGCGCTAACCGAGGCCCATTGAGACTGCGCAAGGCACAAACTAGCAGTTAGGAAGTCCAGATCAGAAAACGGAGGCCGCTGGGCAAAACCCCTCGAAATGGAAAGGCGAGTCCCACGCTCCAAAACCAACAGAATATCAGAGGTGTTTTGGGTGGTAAGCAAAATTGTCAGGAGACTCAGCGATGCCATACAGTGAACGACGCATGTCCGGCGAATGAGAGAGAAAACCACCTCTCATCACGGGCTAACGTCCAAGCAAGTTAGCCACGCGATAAGAGCGAACACCGTAGGATCTGTGGGATCCAAATCTAACGGCGGAGGATGCGCCCGATGGGAAACCGGATCTGGAGGGAGAATTAAGCGACGACATATAAAAGTCTGAAGTCTGATTTGACCGCTGAGTTGGAAGATGAATCATTTCACAACGTAACTGAAAATACCGAACCGTTTGAGGAAGAGCTGGCGCAGTTCATAAGAGGACAAGTGGCCACTTCCCTATGAGACATTACACAGTGGCGATGACGCAAAGGCAGGGAACTCCAAGCGAACAGCAGCAGGCAATCCGAAGGGGCAGAAGAGGAAACGAACAATCATGAGACATATTGGCTTTAAGCCATGAACAGACAGAGAACAAAAGCAAGCGAGACAGAAGAGAGGGAAGCACTGTAAGAAAGAAGAGAACAGTGAAGAAGGAAATAGAAGAGACAGAAGCAGACACAGAGAGCTGAGCTGACCTGTAGAGCTAAGGCAGCATCGAGCATAAAAAAGGCTTGAGAGGTTCAAGCAATCCCTGTGAGGATATCTGTTGGGAACTGAGTACCAAATTGGACTCATCCCATCAAGACCAGTTGAGGTCGAGACTTGGTAAGGAAGAGTCTATGCACTCTAGTGGCTTGGGGAATCCAAGAACCACCCTACTAAGCATCATCTGTTTCAGGAGACTCAATTTGAGCTCCTCGTTGTAAAAACTCTACTTTAAGACACAATAAAAGAAGGCCACCATTGAAAGCTGGACCGAAGACGTAGCCCAGGAGGATTGGGTGAACTCCTTATTAATTTGTTATGTTCTTGTATTTTCTTACTGTGTTTCTCTTACTATTTTCCATTTTCCAGTGTTTGTGTATTTTGCAATTTTATCGATCCGTTGCCTAAGATAACATAGACACACACCAGCACATGAGTATGTAATACCTTCATTCATTAATTAATTAACTGAGATCACTCACGAGTGATTTTTAGATCAAGTGGTATCAGAGCTCTAGGTTGTTAAGGTTAGACAAGCTTGTGTTGGATTTAGCTGTTGAATGCTAACTAGATCAAAGCTCAAATTAGGAGAAGGAGAGTTGGTCGAAACTAATCCTGAAATTGGGAGAGTCTATCCTCAGAAGACAATGTCAGAAGAAGGTTCTATGGGGCCAAACCCTCAATTCATAGATAGTTTCCTAGCCATAAAGTCCATGGTAGAGGAAATGTATAAGGACTTTAGAAAACATAAAGATGAAGATTCATCAGGCTCCAAACAAGACAAAGGAGAAGATGAGTCTCTCTTTCATGACCATTCAAAAGGCAAAGGGAAAGAAGAAAGCTTTCTCACACCTCCTAATAGCCCTGAACATAAAAAGAAGGCATCTTTGATTAAACTAGATGTTAAGTTTGATTTACCTATATATGATGGAGAGTTGAATGAAGAAAAGCTAGACAATTGGATTAGACAAATTGATGTTTATTGTAGAGTGCAGAGTATCGATTCAAACAAGAGCAAGATTCAGCTGGCAAGTTTGCACCTTGGAGACACTGCCTTGGTTTGGTGGGAAGGCAGGACCCAAGCTGACATGAAGAGACATGGTAAGACTATTTTTGTCTGGAGTGAATTTGTTTCTGCAATCAAAAAGCAATTCTATCCATTGGCCTACATGCAGCAAGCCATGATGAGCTGGAAAACTCTTCGATAGTTGAAAGGGCAAAGTGTACAAGGTTACACCCAAGAATTTAGAAAGAGAGGATTGATTCTAGGAATCTCATTAGACTCACCTAAGACTCTGTTGAAGTACATTGGTGGTCTACACAGCTACATGAAGCACACTATCCTCATGTTTAATCCCACTAGTATAGATGAGGTATCTGTACAAGCTACTCATCTAGAAGCTAGAGGAAAGAATGGAAGTCCAGAAGTTGGGGGACCATCCCAACACACTGCAAGCAAGAATAAGGAGAAAAGAAAGCAGAAATGGAAAGCAAGAAAGGCTAACACTACACAGAAGAGCAAGTCTTCATGCACTCACTGTTGGCATTATGATACAAGTGTTGTCCTTGATGGAAACACACTCAGAAACAGGTACAAGTGATGGCAACTTGATCAGAGGACAGATCTCAGTACAGCAGGACAAGAAAGAGATATACGCAGGTTCATTAAGGAAAACCAGCGTGCACACGCAGGTTGGCTTCAGTAAAAGCGCGTACATGTGAAAAGTACCTTTGGTCCGTGGCGGTTAGTCCTTGGAAGTTGTGCCTATGGTTTTGGACCATGGTGTCTCGATGGGCGTGTCGATCCCTAGTTTAGAAGTTGATGGTATTGTGTTACTATGGTTTTGGTCCGTGGTATTGTGAAGTGCCTAAGGCTATATAAGGAGAAGATCATTAGGCAAAGTAAGTAAGTAATGTGTGTCTGATGAAGTGAGAAGATCTGGTATAGCTGGTTACCTGTTTGGGACGCTTGGCAAGGGTCGAATCTGATAGCGAAGGTATAAGTAATTGTTTCTAGATCTGCATGCGGGTTGCCTTTGGAGAAAGTGCGTATACACACGGTTTTGGTATATCGAAGTAGCGTATGCATAATAAGATTTGATATTTCAGGTTGCTGTTGATTCTGGTGATTATTGCAGAGTTCTGGGCTCTGGTTTGTGTTCTGTGTTCTTGATGACAGGGTTTCAGTGATTCAGTATTGGATGATCTAGAGAATTATGATGCAAGTATAAGTTGATGATTGTATTGCAGCAGTGTTTGTTTTATACTCATGGATCCAGTCTGAAAATTGATGAAACGTGGTCCCTGTAGGAAAGAAGGTTGTAGCCTTCTGTAGGGTCAGCACCTACGTACTAGTAAATGGATCGGCTAGTACAAGAGCTGAGGGGGTTGTAGCTCCCTTCCAGAAGTAGTTGGAAAACGAGAGAGGGTTGTAGCCTTCTGCAGGTTGTAACCTGCGTACTGGTATAAGGCTGCACCAGTACAAAAGATTGTAAACTGAAGTTTCTTATTAAAGAAAGAAAGAGACGACTTGCAGCAGGTGGTTTTCACCCACATTGGGTTTCCACCTTATATCATGGTGTTCATGTGTGTGGCTTTTATGTGATGATCTGTTCTGTTATACTGCACCTGTTTACTGTCAATGTGGTTAATAATGTTCTGATGCATTTACTGAAGATAAGCTAACTGAATCATAAGATTTCTGGATATACGCTAGTTGCTTTAGACACAGTAGCGTGTACACGCTGGTTCACTTAACTGAAGTAGCGTATATGTTTCTGAGCATGAAATTTGAAAAGTTTTATTGATCTGATAATACTGATTCACCCCCCCCCCCCCTCTCAGTATTATTTCCAACAATTGGTATCAGAGCAGGTTCTTCAGAGGAAGCTTGATCGCTTGAAGGAAAAGATCCATCAGAATGGCTAATCCAGAAAGAGAGGCACACATCAGGCCACCAGTCTTTGACGGGAACAATTTTACCCACTGGAAGATAAGAACCACTGCATATCTACAATCACTTGGAGCAGAAGTTTGGGGAATCGTAGAAGGAGGATACAAATTCCCATCAGCAACTCCTACAGATCTAGCAGAGAAAAAGCAATATGAGCTTAATGCCAAAGCTGTTACTATTCTATTGAGTAGTTTGACACAATCGGAATTTATGAAGATCATGCATTTCAAATCAGTTAAGGAAATATGGGACAAAATCGTTACAAGCTACGAAGGAGATGATCAGGTAAAAAGAGCAAAGCTTCAAACTCTTAGAATCCGGTATGAAACTCTTAAGATGCATAGTAATGAAAGCATAGCTAATTATTTCCTGCGTATGGATGAGATTGTAAATTGTATGAGGGATCTGGGTGAAGAATTTGAGGAAGTTGTCTTAGTTGAAAAGGTTTTGAGATCTCTGTCTGCTAAATTTGATTCTAAAGTATCTGCCATAGAAGAAAAGGAGAATGTGCAGAAAATCACCATGTCACAGCTTCATGGGATCTTAACTGCTTTTGAAATGCGACAAGAGGTACCATCAGAAGCCGCATTCGAAGCGTCAGAGGAAGAAGATGAGGTAAATTTTGTCAAGAATCTTGAACGGGGAACTGGACGGTTCAAAGGTAAGCTACCTTTCAAATGTTTTCTATGTGGTAGAGTTGGTCACTATGCTGCTAGATGCCCTCATAACAAAGGAAAGATATCTGAAGAAGATGGTAGAAGCTATTATACCCATATTAAAAGTTCATTCAATGATAGTGAAGATATTAGAAGTCTCATGGCACATGAAAAGAAGAATGCTTCATCCAATAATAGTGAAGATATTAGAAGTCTCATGGCACATGAACAGAAGAATGCAGAAACTGAAGAAGTTACCAAATTAAACGAACAATTGGAGACAGAAACCAGGGTAAGGGAGCAATTGCAGGATATAGTAAAGGATCAGAGCATAACTATTCAGAGACTTGAATCAAAGATCCTCTCTCTAAAAGAAGATCTTAAAAAATCAAGAGAACAGAACAGAGAAGCTCTTGAAGATCAAGAACATGAAGTGATCAAACTAAAGCAACAAGTGGAAGAAGGAAGAAAAGCTGAAGAAGACCTAAGGAATCAATATCTGAAAAAGGAAGAACAACATCAAGTTGAGGTAAATATCTTGAAAGGTAAATTAGAAGAAAAGGATAAGCTTTTACGATTTCAAGATAGTACTAAAGTCTTGGACGATATTCTTAATAGTCAAAGGTCTCCTGCTATCAAAACTGGTCTTGGTTTTCATGAATATGTTGAAGGTGAATCTAGTTCACAAGGTGAGGCAAGAAACTCTAATGAGAAATCTGAAATGCTCAACAAGGAACAACCAAGGAAAGAAATTCCTCAAGGAAGATCCTTTACTCCTAACTATGGACGTGATAGACAATTATTTCCTCCACTGAATAATGTTGAATGTTATGTATGTCATAATCTTGGACATGTTGCAGCCAGATGTAGAAGTAGAATGGTTCAAGACCATTACAAAAGATCATCGCATCCCAGGTATTTCAGAGGATATTGCTTTGCCTGCAATGCATATGTACACAAAGCAATTGATTGCGATAGAAGGAACATGAAATATGTAATATGTTATACATGCAACAACTATGGGCATAAAGCAAGGGAATGCAGGAGCAGATTTCAAAATTCAAAACAAGAGGACCATACATCATCACAGTTCCAGGAATTGAAGAAGACAGAGACAGAAAGGTGTGGCATAACTCAGACAGCTGACACAACAGACACAGGGGAATCTGAAAGTGATGAATTTCAGTATTCCATCTTGCATACGCTGATATAATGAAGACAAGTCGCGTATATACGCGAGTTACAGGCTGCAAAGTCGCGTATATGTAGAAAGGGCAGCAGAACAGACCCAGGAAATGGTTCAGTCATGGTTGGCTCAGGCTCAGGGGGAGCATAAAGGGCAGCAGAACAGACTCAGGAAATGGTTCAGTCATGGTTGGCTCATGCTCAGGGGGAGCATATACTTCAAATTATTCATTGTTGGCATTATGGTTGGAAGTTGCTGATGAAACTAAATGATACATCTTGTTGTTTGATCAAAGGAATGGTATTGCAGGCTTATGCGTATGGTACATATCATATATGATAGTTATTGCTGGTCTTAGAACCTGCATCTGCTCAGGGGGAGCATGGATAGATTGGTACACTTTGGCATACACAAAGGGGGAGCACATTTGGAGATTTCAGCAGGTACTCAGGGGGAGTATGGACAACAGAAGGTATACCAAAGAAGAGAATATCTTGGTCCGCCCTTTGCCCTTGATGTCAAAGGGGGAGAGTGACTTGGTGTGGTGGTTGCCATCAAGTCCAAAGGGGGAGATTGTTGGCACTATGATACAAGTGTTGTCCTTGATGGCAACTCACTCAGAAACAGGTACAAGTGATGGCAACTTGATCAGAGGATAGATCTCAGTACAGCAGGACAAGAAAGAGATATACGCAGGTTCATTAAGGAAAACCAGCGTGTACACACAGGTTGGCTTTAGTAAAAGCGCGTACATGTGAAAAGTACCTTTGGTCCGTGGCGGTTAGTCCTTGGAAGTTGTACCTATGGTTTTGGACCATGGTGTCTCGACGGGCGTGTCGATCCCTAGTTTATAAGTTGATGGTATTGTGTTACTATGGTTTTGGTCCGTGGTATTGTGAAGTGCCTAAGGCTATATAAGGAGAAGATCATTAGGCAAAGTAAGTAAGTAATGTGTGTCTGATGAAGTGAGAAGATCTGGTATAGCTGGTTATCTGTTCGGGACGCTTGGCAAGGGTCGGATCTGACAGCGAAGGTATAAGTAATTATTTCTAGATCTGCACGCGGGTTGCCTTTGGAGAAAGTGCGTATACACGCGGTTTTGGTATATCGAAGTAGCGTATGCATAATAAGATTTGATATTTCAGGTTGCTGTTGATTCTGGTGATTATTGCAGAGTTCTGGGCTCTGGTTTGTGTTCTGTGTTCTTGATGACAGGGTTTCAGTGATTCAGTATTGGGTGATCTAGAGAATTATGATGCAAGTATAAGTTGATGATTGTATTGCAGCAGTGTTTGTTTTATACTCATGGATCCAGTCTGAAAATTGATGAAACGTGGTCCCTGTAGGAAAGGGGGTTGTAGCTCCCTTCCAGAAGTAGTTGGAAAACGAGAGAGGGTTGTAGCCTTCTGCAGGTTGTAGCCTACGTACTGGTATAAGGCTGCACCAGTACAAAAGATTGTAAACTGAAGTTTCTTATTAAAGAAAGAAAGAGACGACTTGCAGTAGGTGGTTTTCACCCACATTGGGTTTCCACCTTATATCATGGTGTTCATGTGTGTGGCTTTTATGTGATGATCTGTTCTGTTATACTGCACCTGTTTACTGTCAATGTGGTTAATAATGTTCCGATGCATTTACTGAAGATAAGCTAACTGAATCATAAGATTTCTGGATATATGCTAGTTGCTTTAGACACAGTAGCGTGTACACGCTGGTTCACTTAACTGAAGTAGCGTATATGTTTCTGAGCATGAAATTTGAAAAGTTTTATTGATCTGATAATACTGATTCACCCCCCCCCCCCCCCCCCTCTCAGTATTATTTCCAACACTCACTGTAAGAAGGATGGGCATGATGATGAGCACTATTGGATTCTGCATCCGGAGCTGAGACCTAAGAAGTTCGAGGGCAAGAAGAAGAAGACTACTGCAGCTATTCAGAAAGATTTGGGGTCAGACTCAGGAGATGAAACAACTATTGCAGCCACAGGTATAAAAGGTAAGAATTCTAAAGCATCTACTAGTAATTCTGCACAATCTACTATTGATGAAGAAAATGAGAGAAAAAGACATGAGCTTTTCCATATTCAAGTTATTTCCAAACATCAAAAGATTGATACTTTGTTTGATAGTGGCTCACAAGTAAATTTAATTTCTGAAGCAATTGTAAAGAAGTTGGGATTAGTGACTACACCTCACAAGAAACCATACCCATTAGGATGGTTAAATGATAAAGCACAACTACAAGTGACTAGACAATGCAAACTCAAGTTTTCTTTTGGGTCAACATTTGTAGATGAGGTTGAGTTAGACATAATTCCTTTAGATATATGTGGAATTGTTTTAGGAAGTCCTTACTTGTGTTAGCGCTTGAAATTTCACCTAGGCTGAGATAGACAAATCTCAAGGCTACATCAAACCATTACACCTCGTAGCTAGCCCTACGAGGAAGGAGAAGGCTCTCTCCGGTCAGACTCAAGGTATCTTCTCAATGGGGTGAGATGACCAATTAGGATCAAAGATATTAGGCTAGTAAACTGATGAGGAGGGTTGATTTAAAGTTTTTTGGGGTTTTTGGTGGCAATTGGAGGGAGTGCAATTCAGGGTGTGGGGATTGAGCTCAGTTTTTGCAGGTGGGTCTTTGGGGCAAGGAAGGAGTTTGTGTTGATGCCTTAAGCTGAGATGGATGATCAAGGAAGAAAGAGAGGGAGCTAAAGAGGGCAAACAATGACTTTGAATCCTCTTTAGACAGTGGAAAACATAAATATTAAACAAAATTGAAAGCTGAGCATGGCATGCATGAATTCAAACTTTATCACTTCTTTTGTTTAATTAGCAGCAATAGAATAAGAGATGGAACACATAAACACACTTACAATGACAAGTAGGAAACACACCATCAACACAATAATCCACAATGATGTCTGCAAAACCCTGGCCTTCCTTTTCCTCAAATTGCAGAGATACAAGTAAAATATACAATAGAGCTTCTCCCTCAAGAGTCCAACCTCTCCAACCATGAAAATGATTGAGAAAATACATCATATAGGCAAGCCAACCTCTTTCCCCACCTCTAGGGGTCGAGCTCAGCTTCCTAGGAGCAGTTTGAACTAATTCTAAACTGAGCACTAGATAATAGGCAGTCAAAACAACTTGCCTCTAAAACTTAGGTAACCCATCCATGCATTTAATATTCACTATTTACATCAAAGAAACTTCTAGAAGTGTTAAAGGAGAGTAAATGTATCCATGTGCCATGAATATTACCCAACAATCCATCATTTACATGCATTAAGAGTCAACCAAAGTAAAAACAGTGTTTTGCAGGCCGAAATAGTCAAAATGGTGAAATTTCCCTGAGTGGTCGCGCCCCTCCCTTGGAGTGGTCGCGCACATTGGCAGCTGTGTTTGAGGGCCTTCCTGGTGTCCGAATTGGGTGCAGGATAGCTCGTTGGAAATGTATTTGAGTATAATTTCCAACCCAAGTGGAATTTTTCATTTTGGAGTTGATTTGACCTGTCAAAAATCAAATCTCCCAAGACTGGTCAAAAAGTGCCCAATGAGGCTGCCTCAAGGAAGAGTGTTGTTGCAGTCAACTTTTGAATATCTTCCTCAACCCCAAATTGAGCTCATGATAGCTCATTGGAAATATCTTTGTGTCTAGTTATCATTTTACCCATCAAGCAAGTCATTTGGTCAACCAAGCTAGGAGAAAACTTGATTTTCCCAAGGTCACTTCAGAGGTGCCTTTGATTCTCCTGAGGCAACGGTATTCTTGACATTTCTCTCAAACCATGACACCTGTGAAAAAAGTGAAGGAGGTTTCTCTTCCTTGGAATGTTATGGACAAAAACCTCTCTCAGTTTTTCAAAATTCATCTTCGATTACTCAGAACCATCATTTTAGTGAAACTTGCCCCGATGTGTGAAACAAGGAATTTTGTCGAAATGGAGCGAAATGAAGGGGATAAGGGGCTTCTAAATTCTTGAGGAAATTTTTGGTAGTAGGGAGGGATGTTAGGAAGCAAGGGAAAGTGGAATCTTAGAGATTGAGTGAGAGGAAGGGGTTCAAAAGAGTGAAACACAGGCCCAACCTAGAAAATTGCCAGGTTGTAGCTAGAAACTAGGGTTTGTGCAAAAATGAGGAATTTGGGGGATCTGAGTGTTGGGAAGTGTTTGATAAGGTACATTAAGGATAGGGGAAGGTGTATGAACATCAGGAAACAAGTTTTGCCGATGATTTGTCCGCCCAAGAGAAACTGCCTTCAAAACCCTAAGAGAGGGAAATGACCTTGCCTGGGCGCAACTGAAGCATGAACAAGGTATCAAATGACCCATTAGACACTGACATGATAATGAAAACCCTATGAATGATGATCGACTCAGCTGGATAGTGACATAGACTGACATTTGGGCAAACCCTAGACCTAATGGCTAGTGACCAAATTTTGCTTGAAGACTCACTGAAATGACAAAATTTGACCTTGACACTTCAAAATCACTATGTAAGAGCACATTTGATCACTGGAGGAAGGCTGTAAAGACTGACACTAACAACTTGTATGACAGAAAAGCTATCTTCTATAGAGCTGAGAGCAAGTATCTACTTGTTAAAGATGGAATCGAATACTTTGTAAGAGCTCATAAGCTTAAGAATAATTATACTCTCATAAACTCAGGGCAGATGAAACAAATGATAAGTTCATTCAAACAATTCTTACTGATGGTTGTAAAGGAAAAGAAACCTGATAAAACCAATGTATTTGAGGGTTGTAATGCTAAACAGCAAGCTGATTTAGAAAAGGTTATTTCACAATATGATATCTTGTTTCAAGAACCTGAATGTCTGCCACCCAAAAAGGAAATAGTGCATGATATTATTTTGCAGCAAGATGCTCCATTGCCTAACATTGGAATGTACAGTTTGTCTGCTTTAGAGAATGCTGAAATCAAGAAGCAGGTGCAGGAGTTGCTCGAGAAAGGGTTCATCAGACCTAGCACATCACCATGTGGGTCCCCTATTGTTTTGGTGAGAAAAAAAGATGTCTCTTGGAGAATGTGCATTGATTACCGAGCACTGAATAAGATAACAATCAAAAATCGTTATCCCCTTCCTCACATAGATGATCTATTAGATCAATTGAAAGAAGCTATTTATTTTTCCAAGCTAGACTTGCATAGTGGATATCATCAGGTCTGAGTGGCAGAACAAGATGCATGGAAGACTACTTTCAAAACAAAGCAGGGATTGTATGAGTGGCTAGTTATGCCTTTTGGCTTAACTAGTGCTCCTGCTACTTTCATGAGATTAATGATTGATGTACTCAGACCTTTTCTTGATGATTTTGTTATTGTGTATCTGGATGACATTCTGATATTTAGCAAAACATGGGAAGAACATTTTAAGCATTTTAAGCAGACACTATATGTTTTGAGAAGAGAAAAAATTTATGTTAAACTCTCAAAATGTGAATTTGGAAAAACATCTCTGAATTATTTGGGACATATAATAGGGGGTCGTGAATTGAAGATAGATCCCTCTAAGGTGGCAGTCATTATGAACTAGCCTGAACCCAAATTTGCTACAGAAGTTAGGAGCTTCTTAGGAGCAGCACAATATTGGAGAATGGTCATTTCTAACTTTTCCTTAATCGCAGCTCCCTTACATGCTTTAACAGGATTGAACAAGGTGTTTCAGTGGGGAGGCAAACAACAAAAAGCCTTCGACACCTTGAAAGAAAAGATTAGTACAACACCTGTACTAGCACTGCTTGATCTTCAAAGACCATTTGAGATCCAAACGGATGCCAGTGACTATGCCATGGGAGCTGTGTTGACACAACATAGTAAACCCATATGTTATCATTATGAGACATTTAATTCTACAGTAGTTAACTATCCTACATATGATAAAGAATTGTATGCATTAGTACAGAGTGTGAAAAAGTGGAAACATTACTTAATGGTCAAAGAGACAGTAATACATACTGATCATCAACCACTTCAATACCTACACTCCCAAACTAAGTTGTAGCAATCAAGGCACTATAGATGGATGGGTTTTCTACAACAGTTTCATTTAGTCATTAGATATAAAAAGGGCATACACAATAAAGTTGCAGATATGTTATCTAGACCCATTATAAATGCATTTACTATACTTAAGCATAATTCAGTGTTACATGAGAGCTACATTGAACTATATACTCAAGATATAGATTTCAAAGATGTATATGCAACTTTAAGTCAAGGCAAACGAGTAGAAGAACTGGATTATCATGTAAAGGACCGACTCTTGTATCATTGTGGGAAGCTATGCATTCCACAAACTGAAAGAGTAAAGATAATTCGAGAAGCACACACTTCTCTAATATCAGGTCACTTTGGGGTAAGTAAAACAGTTGCACAGCTGCAAAGATTTTGTTATTGTCCAAAAATTAATGAGACAATTTCTAGATATGTAAGAGGGTGTACTATGTGTGCTAAAAGCAAGCCTAGCAATAGAAAACTAGGCTTGTACGCTCCATTACCAGTTCCTTCTCACCCTTGGGAAAGTGTTTCCATGGATTTTGTTGGAGGACTGCCTAAATCTAGGAAAGGTCATGATTATCTGTATGTTGTTGTGGATAGGTTCAGCAAAATGTGTATTTTGATACCTTGTAATAAACAGATTACAGCTGAACAAACTGCAAAACAGTTCTTTCAACATGTATGGGTTCATTTTGGATTACCCAATTCCATAGTATCTAATCGAGACACCCAATTTGTGGGGAAGTTTTGGTCAGGTCTGTAGGAACTAATGGCCACCAAACTGAAGAAAAGCACAGCTTTTCATCCACAAACCGATGGCCAGACCGAAGTAGTCAACAGGACAGTGATCCAGTTGCTTAGGGGATATTGCAGCAAACATCCTAAGCTTTGGGATGAACATTTGTGTTATGTGCAGCATGCTTACAACAAAGCAAAACATTATTCTACATAGAGATCTCCTTTTGAGACCTATTTTGGTTTCACACCAAGGTCTCCTTTGGATTTTGTCTTTGGTAAAGACACCACAGTTGAGGGACATAGTGATGTGGACAGGGCAACTAGGTTCATTGAACAAATCCAAGAGATCCACCAGGCAGTACAGGAACAGCTGGAAAAGAGCCAAGCCAAATACAAGGCAAGGCATGACAAGCATCGGATGGAGCATAGTTTCCAAGTTGGAGACCAAGTCTGGTTGTATATCAACAAGGATAGGATGCAAGGTGAAGGTAAAAAGCTAAAGCCTATTAGGTATGGACCTTTCAAGATACTTGAGAAAATTGGTGAGAATGCTTTTCGCCTTGATCTACCAGCTTACATGCACATCTACTCAGTCATAAATGCAAATTGCTTGAGATTATTTGAACCTTCACTAATTGAGGATCCCGAAGAGCAGAGTCAATTTCCTTTTATTGATGACCTGTTACCTGAATATCTCAATGAATTGCAGGAAGACACAGTTCTGGACAGGAAGGTGAGAACAACGGGTAGGGGAGATGTTGAGTACCTCAGAATTGGGCTCAAGGGTTCAAATCCGAGCAGTGCAAAGTGGATAGAGATTAGACAAGTGAGACAATTGTACCCTCACTTAGTCGATGCTTGAAAACCAACTTTTGGTGGTCCAAAAGCTTTTTCAGTGGGAAGGCCGTGATCCGAATTGGATCCATGAAAATTATTAGAGTTCTATGACTATATCAAATCAGGACAGACTTCAAAAAACTTGTGGACAGTGAGCTATCAGGAAGGACATCTAGACAGTGGCAGTTTGTAGCGAGCAAGGAACAATGAGTACCTCGGTCAAAGCATGCTAATCGAGGCCCATGGAGACCGCGCAGAGCGCAAACTAGCAGTTAGGAAGTCTAGATCAAAAAACGGAGGCCATTTTCGATGCGCAATTAGCGCTGGGAAAAAGCCCTCAAAATGGAAAGGCCTCGAGCGCTCGGTCACAAGGAAAGCCGAAAACCATGGGAAAAGCGCTAAAGCGAAAGGCGTGTCCCGCGCTCCAAAACCGGCAGAATATCGGAGGTGTTTTGGGCGGTAAGTGGAATTGTCAGGAGACCCAATGATGCCATACAATGAATGACGCGTGTCCGGTGGATGAGAGAGAAAAATGCCTCTCATCGCGGGCTAACATTCAAGCAAGTCAACCGCGCGATAAGAGCGAACACCATAGGATCTGGGGGCTCCAGATCTAATAGCGGAGGATGCGCTCGATGGGAAACCGGATCTGGAGGGAGAATTAAGCGACGACATATAAAAGTCTGAAGTTTGATTTGACCGCTGAGTTGGGGGATGAATCATTTCACAACGTAACCGAAAATACTGAACCATTTGAGGAAGAGCTGGCGCAGTTCGTAAGAGGACAAGTGGCCACTTCCCTATGAGACGTTACACAGTGGCGATGACACAGAGGTAGGGAACTCCAAGCAAACAGCAACAGGCAAAACGAAGGGGTGGAAGAGGAAACGAACAGTCATGAGACGTATGGGCTTTAAGCCATGAACAGACAAAGAACAAAAGCAAGCGAGACAGAAGCGAGGGAAGCACTGTAAGAAAGAAGAGAATAGTGAAGAAGGAGACAAAAGAGACAGAAGCAGACGCAGAGAACCGAGCTGACCTGCAGAGCTAAGGCAGCATCGAGCAGATAGAAGGCTTGAGAGGTTCAAGCAATCCCTATGAGGATATCTGTCGGGAACTGAGTACCAAATTGGACTCATCCCATCAAGACCAGTTGAGGTCGAGACTTGGTAAGGAAGAGCCTGTGCACTCTAGTGGCTTGGGGAATCCAATAATCACACTACCAAGCACCATCTGTTTCAGGAGACTCAATTTGAGCTCCTCGTTGTAAAAACTCTACTTTAAGACACAATAAAAAGAAAGCTACCACTGAAAGATAGACCGGAGACGTAGCCCAGGAGGATTGAGTGAACTCGTTAGTAATTTGTTGTGTTCTTGTATTTGCTTACTGTGTTTGTCTTACTGCTTTCCATTTCCAGTGCCTATGTATTTTGCAATCTTATCGATCCGTTGCCTAAGATAACATAGACACACACCAGCACATGAGTCTGTAACACCTTCATTCATTCATTAATTAACTGAGATCACTCACGAGTGATTTTCAGACCAAAGGAAGAGAAATTGCATATTTCCATGAAAATTTAAATGAAGCAAGGTAAAAGTATTCCTGTTATGATAAAGCATTTTATGCTATAGTTCAAACTTTCAAAAAATGGAGGTAGTATATTATGCCCAAAGAATTTACTTTTTATATTGATAACCATGCTCTACATTTTATCAACAGTCAGGACAAATTGAATTAGAGGCATGCTAAATGGGTGGATTTCTTGTAAAATTTCACATTTGTCATCAAGCATATAAGTGGTAAATCAAATAAGTTTGTTGATGCATTACGTAGAATAAATTTGATTTTGCATGAGTTTCAAATCACCACTTTAGGGTTTGATGAAATGAAGGAGATGTATAAGGAAGGTGTTGATTTTAAAGATGCATATGTTGCTTGTAAAAATACAGTTAGTGGTGATAGAACTCCATGGTTGAGATTTATGTTGCGGGAAGGATTATTATTTAAAGATAGCAGATTGTGCATTCCCAAATTTTCTTTGAGAGAAAATCATATAAGGGAAAAGCATATCGGAGGATTAATAAGACATTTTTGGAAAGATAAAACTTTTGCTCAATTGAATGGTTTTTTTTTTGGCCATGAATGCAAGTTGATGTGAAAAGGTTTGTTGCAAAATATAGGATCTTCCAGCATGCAACGGGAAGCATTAGGGAATTTTTGAGGTCTAAAATGGGCCTCCTAAGAAAAATGTGCAACCAAAATAAACTTTATAAGAACCAATAGGATTCAAGATGATGATGTCAATCATGGGGGATGATTCGCCATTTTTGGAGTTAAAAAGTACAAAGATTAAAAAATAATAAAATAATAAAACTACTTTTTCAACTCGTATTTTCAACTTATCTCCCTAAGTTTTTACTCAAATTTAGAGTGGGAGTACTCGTTGGATGAAAAATTTAATTCCTCATCCAAGGAGTACCCATGTTGCATACTTTCGATGGACCCTACTACACAAAAAACGAGAAATACATGAAAAAATGTGACTACAATCACATTTCTAACGTATTTCTCATTTTTCATGTAGCAGGGTCCATCGAAAGTATGCAACATGAGTACTCCTTGGATGAGAAATCAAATTCAGCATCGAACAAGTGTTTCCACTTGAAATTTGAGTAAACCCATGTGGAGATAAGTTGAAAATACGAGCTGAAAAATAGTTTTGTCTTTTTTCCCTCTAAAAGTTGTTGATGTAATATAATCTTATTTTATTATTTCCATTATTATTTTATAATAACCTTAGGAGGCCCATTCTAGACCTCAAAAATCCCCTAATGAAGACAAAACATAGGTTTATATCATCCATTACCAATTCCTACTAGGCCATGGGATTCAGTGAGCATGGTCTTTATATTGGAATTTCCAAGGGCTCGAAGAGGTAATGTCTCTATCTATGTTGCGGTTGATAGATTCTCTAAAATAGCACATTTTATACCTTGTAGAAAAATTATTAATGCCACCAATGTTGACAATTTGTTCTTTAAAGAGGTCGTAAGGTTGCATGGATTGCCTAGAAGCATTGTATATGATAGAGACACAAGGTTTGTCAGTCATTTTTGGAGAAAATTATGAAAGAAGTCAGGTACTAACCTTAATTTCATCTTAGCCTATCACCCACAAACTGATGGGAAAACAAAATTTGTGAATAGGAGCTTGGGAGACATCCTAAGAAGCTTGGTATGTGAAACTCCCAAACAATGGGATCAGGTCCTTGGTCAGGATAAATTTGCATACAATAATACACCCAACAGAAATATAGGTATGAGTCCCTTCCATATATTGTATGGAATGCATCCAAGGGGAGTATATGAATTGAGGAATTTGGGAAAACAAGATATAAGAAGTGCAGAAGGTGACTCAATTTGAAGTGAGCATGGAAGAATTGCAAGAAAGAATTAAGAAACAACTACAAAAAAGAAGCAACAAATACAAACAAAGGTTTGATTTGAAGAGAAGGCAACAAAACTTTCAGATTGGTGATTTAGTGATGGTACGTTTGAGGAAAGAAATATTTCCTAAAGGAAATTACAACAAGCTAAAACTTAAGAAGATCAGACCTTGTAAAGTTTTAAGGAATTCTTTCTAAAATGCTTATGAAGTGGAGCTTCCAAGCAATGTTGGTATTTCCCCAAATTTTAATGTTTCTGATTTGTATTCCTTTCAGGGAACAAGAAAAGTTCCATATGATGTGTCTTCCAGTGAAGTAGATCAGATTGTTGAATGGAAGCAAAAATTTCCCAAAGAAACTCCAAAGGAAATTGAAGGGCATTTAGATTGAAAAGTGTTGAATAAAACTAGAGGAAAAGAGTACTTTCAGTGTTTGGTGAAGTGGATAAATAAACCATTGGAGGATTCTACTTGGATGATTGTTGTAGAGATGTCTAGGCATTGCACAAATGTTCGAGAGATCGTGGACAATTTCTTTCCCCGGGAGTCTGATGCAAGAGCATCTTACTCTTGAAATTGGAAAAAAACAATTGAAATGTGGAAGGAATTAGATTCCTTTATTTTATTAGTAAATTATTTTTGTTTAGTTTAAATATCAGAAAGTTTGGATAGAAATGATGTTAGAAAAAAGTAAGAAATCTTATTCGCTTTTGTGGATATAGATGGAAGTAGTTTTTTTATTAAGTTTTAAAAATAAACTAGATTTGTAGGAGGAAAAATCTAAAGAAAGCTAAGACTTTTTAGAGAAAAACAGGGAGCTTGGATTCCTTTTTAGAAAATTCCAACATATCTAAATTTTAGTAATGATAGAAGAGGAATTAGATATATGATTACCTATGAATGCATGTACTCAGTTTTTGCAATTTAGAAAAAAAATATATATATGTTAGACATTTGTTGGAGATTCTGTGAATTGAAAATGTAATTAAAAAACAAGAATGATTTAATGTCGATTGCACACTCCAACCATTAATATGGTTGTAGGTCAGATAGTATCTGGCAGCATGAAGAGTCGTTACTGCTAAATTAGGCGGAATCACTTGTCATATGAACAAGAGAGAAATATATTTTACATGTTTATCTGCGTTGGCATTTTCTCGGTCGATCTTTATCGTAATATTTTTTCTCTGTGGATCACTGCAATGCATTCATAACAATGTCTCTCACACCATCTCCTGCCTCCGCCTCCACCTCTACATCTGCACAAAGAAATTACAGGTATGATTTTTTTTTAAATCATCGCGAGACAGATATTAAAAATAATTTCACAAGCCATCTGTACCTTTGTATTCTTTCATATGGAATGCACATATTTCTTGACCAACCGAAATTGCAACATGAAGAAAATATAGGCCCTCAAATAGAAGGGGCTATAGAAACCACTTTCGTCGACGTGGATATTTTTCACCTAGATACGCCAAATCAAGATGGTGTCTAGACGAGTTGGTCTTGATGTTGAAGTCGGGTGCCACTATTATTCTAGTATTTTACAAAGTTAAGGCCTCTGATTTACAATTGAAGGACAAGCCCAAAGACACCAATGGAGTGTATGCGTAAGGCCTAGCAATTCTCCGCCAGATGGGCAGGGATAGACTATATACTCAATCCTTGAGGTTTTTACGGTCGACAGGCAGGGTTAGAGTGTATTCTCAAGCCCTAAGATTTATCCAATGGATAGGAAGAGATAGAGTGTATGTGGAATACCTTCTAAATATTGAAAAGAAAGGGAGATACACCCAAGAAACTCTTGTTTCTTGGAGAAAAGCATTGTATGAAGTTTCACATATAAGTGGTTTTGAGTTGGATGTCTGTAATGGGTTAGTACTATTCTCTCATTATTTTTATTAGCTTAACTGTATTGATAAGAGAATCTTTAAATAGTTATGTTGTTCTAAGTTTTTTTCATTAACCAATGATGAAGGCAAGCTCGTCAACGCGGTAGCGCGACAAGTGCAAAAAAGGGTTAGAAAAGCAGCATTGCATATGGAAAAGCATCCAACTAGATTAAATGAAAAGTTGTTAGACTTTGAAACAATGTTGTTATCGGAGAAACAACACAACAAAGAGGGACCTAAACTTGTGGGAATTATGGGTCCTGGTGGGGTGGGGAAAACCACCCTAGCAAAATTATTCTTCAACATGAAGGGATCAAATTACTAGCAGTCTTGATTTTTACCTCACGTCAGAGACATTGGAGCTAGGCACCTCTTACCATCCTAGTAGAGTAAGCTTTACAAATATTTGACTGGATCAAATTGGTCAATACATAGCATTAATGAAGGTATATCAATGTTCAAAAATCTCTCTAGCTCTTGGGCTTTAATAATATTGGATGACGTGAACGATGTGGAGCAACTGGATGCATTATTTTCACCCTTCAAAGACATCCTTCGTTTTGGTAGTATAATTTTTCTTACATATCAAAATTACGACGTTCTTAGAATATTTGGAGGGTTAGAGGAGTCATCCATTTACATGATGACAGGACTGAATCTTGAACATTCTGAACAATTTTTTTACTTACACTCCCTCCACCATCCTTATCCTGCTGCAGGGTATGAGGAATTGGTTGAAGAGTTTTTAAATGCGTGCCAAGGATTTCCCTTGTCTCTCATAGTGATTGGGGCACCACTTTACATGGGAAGGCTTGACCTGAAGTATTGGGAAGCCCAATTCTATAAAATACGGAATGTAATTCTGACAGATATAAAAAACAAGCTTAGAACTAGCTACGACAGTCTCGAGGAACATGAGAAGGATATATTCTTAAATATCGCTTGTTTCTTCATAGGAATAAAGAAGGATGCAATCATAAAATTATGGGATGGATCTGACTGGGGAGGATCGTTGGGCCTTAGGACTCTAGAAAGAAAGTGTCTTTTAACACTCGACAGTGAAAACTGTATAATAATGCATGATCACCTCCAAGACCTAGGGAGAGATTTGGTGGAGAAAGAACCTCGCGGATGTCCACATCGTCTTTGGCGCTCAAATGGAAACCTTTTTCGTAATGTGCCTACTCAATCCACGATGAGTTTTTGAATCTCTAGACATTATTTTGTGTTCTCAAATTTATGCTTAGAGAATTATGTCTTTCAGGTTGTAATTTCTTGAAATTTTCAAAGATTTCAATCTTGTTTCCAACAACTTTCCTGTAACAATTTAGGTGCAAGGAATTAGCATGGTTCAACAAAATCTGGTGAATCATTTCAAAGTACTGCGGAGTTTACCAATCGTATCGATATGAGCACGTTGCAGCTACTTAGAAGTCCAGATAATTTTTTTGAACGCTGATTCAAGGTGATGAGACATACAAAAATTTTATGGCTTTGTTGTGAGATATATGAATTCCCCCTAGCTTCGTGGACTTCCATATAGGATTCAAACTTGTCTCTATCTTTGTTGATTTAATTAAAGAAACTAAGAGTCTTAGAACTAGTAGAATTGGGAGGTCATTCTTGGTAGAGTTCCTTCCCTCCACAACCGATTCTGGCCTTGGGAGATTTGTGGAACACTGAAAGCAACGTACAAGTAAAGTTGTCTTCCAATTTAATACAAAATATTTGGTCCCACGAGGTAGTGGTATACTTTCTAAATAATCATATTAAAATTTTCATCGTGTAATGTATACACCACTCCAGTTGAGGGAGTTGAATATTCACGTTGACCTTTCACAGTTACCAAAGTCCATAGAGCAGTTAAAATACCTAGAAAAGATTGAACTGCAAAACTTCAAAGGAACATTGCCAGAAGAGTTCTTTCATCTCTACTGATTGAATAACTTGAGACTTACAACAGGTATAAAGTGGTTGTCAGACTCTTTGGGGAAATTTACAAATCTCCAACATATTGACTTTTCTGGGTGCAAGGATTTGGAAATGTTGTCGCCTTCCCCTGGAAATTTAACTAATATCCTACATGTTAAAATGGTGGGGTGTGTGAAGTTGAGGATTCTACGAGACTCCTTCATGAAACTGATTCGACTTAAACATCTCGATTTGAGCAGCTGCTCCAACTTGACCCTCTCTGATGAGACACTTGGGAATATTAGTACGCTTGAAAAGTTAAATTTTTCGAGGTGTCACAAAATTGAACTATAGTCTCCCCAAGTCACACATTAGCTGTCCCTAGAAGTACTAATTTTGGAAGATACAAAGTTAAAAGAGTTTCCTAGTGGCATTAGAGATGAGCAATTTGGAAATTTTGTCTCTATATGGCCCTTCGCTGGAAATCTTACCACATTATTCGGTAATCTCACTAACTTAAAGAAATTGACTTTTTGCATTAGAAAATTGAAATATTTTCCTGACTTGGTTGGCGAGTTGAAACATTTGACATAATTTTCACTAACTTCTTCTCTGATTTATGGTGTTGTTTTCCAGTGTCAAAAATGTCCTAGGAGGTCGCAGATTGTTGGACTCTAATATTGGAAACTACATGCCTAGACTCAGATGGTTAGATCTGTCGAAGATGAAAATAAGTAAAAGATAATTTGGTGAAGGTGGTTTTCTAATCCTCTAATGTCTCAATCTCAGTCATTTTGATGATCTTGTGGAGGTTAGAACATTTCCAAAAAAACTAGTATGGTTTCACTCAAGGGATTGTTGTGCAGTAAAGAAAATAACGGGGCTTTGTGGTCTTTGAAAGCTTAAATATATGTTCATGGAAGGATGAAAATCAATAGAAGAGTTTCAAGTTCTCGCTGAGCTTAACAATCTTGAATATTTGAATTTATGGGAATGACCACTTAGTGTAGTAGTGCCATGTAACACACCCAACCCACTCGCTCCTAGTAGGAGGAGTGGTCACTATGCATGTCCATCTTCCATAGTACAGTCGTGGGATAGGGACCTTAAAATTTTGACCATCTCTCTCTCTCTCTCTCTCTATACTATTTTTATTATATATATATATATATATATATATATATATATATATTAAAACTTGGAGTACATATACCCCTTCTTTACCCCATTTCTTACTTCCATGTGGATGTTTCCATAGGCCCACCTGACAGATCAGATACAAAGACAGTTAGGATACCCTACACATTCCAATATGTCCGTCTGAACCCCAAAATATGTCCTGGTTGGAGTCGGTCCTACCACATGCTTGTCATAACCTTTACTAGAAAACCTGTCCCCCGACTTCTAACCTAGTCAGATTCATCCCTACTAATGAGCCTCAATATTGCAGCAAGAATGTTGCAACTCCTAGGGCTCCCAACTTTTCATTGGGGTCCCAAACATTCAACTCTGTTAAGGAAAGGTTGTGCAGGTAGAATTCAGATACCTTGGCCTTGTCCTCAAGGGTACTCTTGTCACACCAATCAATGAACTGCCTGTAATCCTAGAATGGCATGGTCCCCTGTTGTGCCAATGTCTTAATTTGGAATTGCATCCATTGGTCCTTGAGGTAAAGTGCATAGGATTTGGATGGAACTCTGCATTGAAGTGCCTCCATGGAGAGGCTTGCCATGGTGGCCAATTGGGTCTCCTTTTCTTGCAATTTCCTCCTCAACCATGTGTTTTTTGCCTGCAGCTATGTTTTCATGGTGTATTCTCTATCTCTCAATTCACTCAACTCCTTGCCCATCTCTAGGATTTTTTCTTCCATAAGGCCCACATCTTCTACTTTCTTCGATTTAGAAATATACATCCATCGATGTGTCCTTCCTCTTTCTTTTTCAAGTTCAAAGAAGAGAGGGATTGCAAATTTCTGTGGGATCACTCTTCCTCCTTCAATGAACTTGTAGTAGGATCTCAAGTTGGGTTGTGGACTAGGATCTTGTAGCTATGTAAAATCTCCCTCAACTGTCTTTGGAGAAGTTTCCCCCTCGTGTTCTTGTGGTGTTTCTTATTTGCCTCCTTTTTTCCCCTACTTCTCTTCCTGTAGCACTTTTTTCCTTTCTTGTAGCACTGTCAGTGTTTCCTGTAGCACTGTTTTGGGATCCTGCAATAAGACTTTTCCTTTATGTTGGAGTGTTACAGGTGCCTTGGGCTACTTGGTTGAGGTTGACCTGGTGACAGGATTCTTGACATAGGTAATGGGATCCTTTGGGGTTGCTCCTAGTGATGTGACTTTCTCAACCTTCATTCCCATGGATTCTAGCTCCTCCTTTTTACTTGGTGATTCTTCAATTATAATAAGGGTTTTTGTGGGGGTTTGTGGCCTCCCCTACATAATCCTATTGCTTATTCTTGTTTTGAAATAGATGGGAGTTTTCCTCTGCCTTTTATTTGTGGATTTGATGGGTGTGCTCAAAGAAGCTAAGGCAACAACTACCTCCTTTTCAGTGGGTTCAGGAGACAACCTTCCCTGATCTGGGGATATCTCCTCCTCTTCAAGTACAGTGGTCTTCTCAAGGCTGGTCTCTTTCTGCTCCTCCTCCTATTCTTCTCTCTTTTCTTCTTCCTTCTCTTCTTCCTCTGTTTTTTCTGTCTCTACCTCTTCTCCTTCTTCTTATCCTTCTTCTTCTTCTTCACTTGAATTTGGGTTCTCACCAAGTGCAAGGACTTGGGTATCCAGGAATGCTTCTCATTCCATATCTCTGAATGTGGATCAAAGGACAGGGACTCTTAATCTACTCAAAGAATCATCTACTATCAGCTTGATGATACCATGGTGTGCTAACTATTGTTGCTTTTCCTCCTTCACCTTCTAACTCATGTCTATGATTGACTATAGTAGAAAATAGGGCACACTTAATCTTTGGGCTATGGGAAACCTGGTTCAAAATCTCAATTCATGGACCAACCTAAACTGGTAGCCATAGACTACACTCATTCTCCCTTCACAAGAAATGTATTTAAGGATGTGGTAGGCTACCTCGTCCTAGGGATAGGGAAGACTCTCCCTTCTGACCCCATTTTTGTCTTCAATTGGTCTCTCATCATTGGTGAAGAAATTTTTCTTAGAAAAGGTGTTGTTGGCCTTGCCTTCCCTTCTCCAATTGACCCCTAGAGGAAGTGTTGTCACTCTAGTGATTAACTCAGGATTGATGGTAATGGACAACCCTCTTACCACAATGGTAGCACTTGTTCTTTCTTGAGGGTTTAGTGCCATGGAAAACTCATAATTTATATCATCATCATATCCCTTGAGAAACTCAAAGAAGCCTAACCAATGATGCCTCCTAAAGATGTCTACCACAGGGGGATGAAGGTTAATTCTTGATGTATTTGTGGGCTCTCTCCTATTGAATCCCCGTCCCATTTTCTTCTCTGGTTTCAGCTAAATGTAGGAGGTTTTGTGGGATAGATTCAATATGAATTTCAGGGTAGCTAAGAGCTAAAATTTTTAGTGGATGACTGAAATTACTACAACTCCTTATAGCCACATTTTTTTTTCTTTTATAGCCCCAAACTCTTTTTAATTCCCAAGCTGACTGTAATTACTAAGATAGTGTAGAGTGTATCAGTTATGTAAACCATGAACAAAGGAGAGATAGGCCACTTAATTCTCACTGTAATGCCTGGGATTTTGACAATTGAGGACCAAGTTGACCCTAGGCACACCCTTGCAAACTTCCTGTGGAATTTTAGTGGTTCCTGTAGCTTCTTGTAGGTTTTGTGCTTCCTGTAGTTGCCTCCTATAGGATGGCCAGAGAAAGGTTCAAATTTTTCGATGGCTTCCCAAGCTAGTCCCTATCTCCTTGATTTCGAAATGAGTGAAGAATGCATGAAATTTTGGGGTTTCTATGTTATTTATGGTCGAGGCTTGGAGTGCTATGTTGGCTGGTAGTGGTACGAGATTTCCTAATTGGGACAGTTGGCCCACCGTAATCATCACCGACTTTCTCTTAACTGATTTCGACCACCTTTCTAACTTATTCCCATTGATTTGACATCCTTACATGGAATGTTGACTGAAATATCACTTTTTGATCACGAGCTGAGGGTGGCCAAGTTAACTAGCCACCTCGAGCTTATAAAAAAAATCCTTTCTTCGACATTTACACATTTTTCATCATATCGTACCTAGGGAAGAGCCGAGTAAGTTACCATACCTAAGCCTACCTTTTGTTAATTGGTGCATGTTGGAATAGTTGACTTCTATGTTGTTTCTCAAGGAAGTGCTTCCTTGCTCTCTTTTTGTGTTTTTCTTTTGGCTCATGTATAGTTGTCTGCTTGTCTTTTTCATGAGTGTAGGTGTTTGATATCCTTTTTTTGTTGTTGCTACTGTGGAGTCTTGCTAGGAAGAAAAAGGTGTACATGGATGATGTTACTCCTCCTCACTCTTGTTGGAAAGATAAATTGAGTTCCAAGTTGTTTGCAGTAGTGGCACAAGCTGTTATAGGAGATCTTGTAGCAACCCCTTTTTCTTCCTTTTCAACGTTTTTTTCTCAGATGGATGATGAAAAGTGGTGTAGGGGTTGGAGGATGATAGCAGAGCTCTGATGGAGTAGTGAGGGGCTGTGGAAATGGAGGAGATGTCCTCCCTTTTTTATTAAATTTTGTTTTTTTACATTTTCCTATGTTTTTTTGAACGAGACAGAGCTAGATATGGGTATGGTGATTTGAATCAGGGGTGCACGGTTGATAGGTAAGTATTTTAATTAATTGTAGGGTTCCTAATCAACCTAGAATAGGAATGCGGGATGATTTTCATATTAGGTCCCTTTTCCTGTAGCATTTTAGGACATCCTGTAGTGCTATAGGAATTTCCTGTAGCAGCTACAAGACATCTTGTAGCAAACCAGAAAATGCTAAAAAAACTGATTTTTGAGGCCCATTAATGGATATGAGTGGTAGAGACATCGTTGGCATGGATGAGATGGAGTGGATGGTGGGAGAAATGGAATGAAACTGAGCATGAAATGCATATGGCTCTCCAATTGCCATTGTCTTCAAAAACCTACAAAATGACAGAATTTATTAATGGACGGGTTGGAGTTCCCTGTCATGGTATTTTCTGTTTTTTTTTTCTCTTTTTCTTCTATTTTTTTTAGGGACACACATAAGCTACCCCAGGAGAGGTTTTGAACCTGCCTGCCTGCCGTGGGTGCCTCAAGAGAGGTTTTCACCCAGAGATCTTTTCTTTTTCTCCTTCTCTTTTTTCACTCCTAGGCTACCTCAAGGAGGTTTTCAACCCAAGAGATGGCCTCATATGCCTCATAGAGGTTTTCATCCAGGCCTCTTATTGTATTTTTTTTCATAGATAAAAACAATTATCAAAAATTATGTGACTTGGAAGCTGGGACACTTCCAATCACATTTACCTCCTTGCTAATGGTGTTGATGAAATCTTCCTTGGACAAAGGTCTTTTGCGAGCCTTCAAACTATATCCATTGAAAATCGAGGGAATGCCTTCCTCCTCAATGGTCCTGATTTGAGAAACTCCATTATCATGGTAGTTCTCTATCAAGTATGGGTCTCACCACCTTTCCATCAATTTTCCTTTGAAGTCCTTGAACCTAGATTCATATAGAAGAGCCCAATCCTCTTCTTGAAAAACCTTGTCACGGATGTTCTTGTCATGACAAACCTTCCTCTGTACTTGGATAACTTCAATGTGTAGGAGGGTCTACATCCTGAATTCATCTAGGCCATTCAAGTGGAGCAACCACTCTTTTTTTTCCTTTGTAACATCCAAATCCAACTATGCTGCCATTCTCAAGGTGTTGTACTCAAATTCAATGGAGAGCAGTGCCTTCTTTCCATAGACCAATTCATAAGGAGTGAAACCAATAGCTATCTTCCAAGTTATATTGTAGGCCCAAGTGGCCTCCACTAGTTTGTCTGACCAATCCTTTATGTTGTTGTTCACAACCTTGGTGAGGATTCCTTCTAATGCCTTATTCTTGACATATACTTGTCCATTGACTTGAGGATGATAGGAATTATATTTCCTGTGCTTTATCCCATGTTGTCTTAACATATTTTCAATCAGATGTGATGTGAATTAAGCTCTTGGATCAATGAATAACTCTCTAGGGTACCCAAATTTGTAAAACACAATTTTCCTCAAGAACTCAACCGCTTTCTCCTTTGTTGCTACCTTGACAGCCTTGGTCTTAGCCCACTTTTTCAAATAATCAGTGCATACAATTATGTATTTTTTCTGCCCTGATGGTGGATTAATTGGCTCAATCAAATCCATGCCCCACTTGTCAAATGGATTTAACTTCCACCTGAGGTTGCAAGGGAATTTCATCCTTTGGAGTAGGTTTCCCCATCCTCTAACACTGTTCACAACGACAGGTGTACATTCTTGCATCTTGGTGGAGAGTGGGCCAATAGTAGCCAACTTGTAGTACCTTGAAAGTTTTCCTCTTGGCAGCAAAGTGACCTCCACAAGGCCCATCATGATAGGCTAAGAGGATGTCAAAGACTTCATCTTCCCTGACACACCTCCTCAAGATTTGATCTGGGCCCAGTTTGAAGAGATTGCCTCCAATCCAAGTGAATGGGGTGCTCTTCCTTACAATATTTCTCTTCTCCCTGGATGACAAATTTGGAGGGAACTTTGAAACAACTAGGTAGTTGGCTATGTCAGCAAACCATGGAGAGAGAACTGAAATAGAAAATAGGTTTTCATCTAGAAGCTAGTCATCAACCATCCCTTCTTCACCTATAGGCAAATCAAGCCTAGACAAAAAAATATGCAACTACATTTTCTTTACCTTCCTTATCAATGATGGTTAAATCAAACTGTTGCAATAAAAGAAACCATATAATAATTTTAGCATTCACATCACGCTTGTTCATTAAATTAATTGATAGCAGCATGGTCAGCATGCAAAAGGGTTTGATAACCAATGATGTAGTGTTTGAATTTATTCAAGGAATGGACAACAGCTAGGAGTTCCTTCTCAGTCACAGTGTAGTTCAGTTCAACCTTAGACATATTTTTTCTAATGAAGTAAATGGCATAAGGAAACTTGTCATCTATCTATCCTAGATCTGATCCTACAACTTTGTCAGATGCATCAACATGGATGTGGAAAGGAAGAGCCCAATTTGGGCCCCTAAGTATGGGTGCAGTAGTCAACTTATCCTTCAAGATTTCTAGGGCCTCTTGGCAACTATCTGACTATCAAAATTTAGATTCCTTGGCCAATAGTGCAAAAAATGGTGAGGCTACTTTGCTGAAGTATTTGATAAATCTCCTATAATATCCAGCTAAGCCCAATAAACGCCTAACATCCCTTTGCTTTTGAGGAGTAGGGACCCTTTTTATAATGGAAAATTTATTTGGGTCCACTTGTATTCCTTCCTAGGATATTGAATGACCCAAAACGATCCCTGCATTCATCAATAATTCACACTTATTAGGACTAAATGATAGGTTCATTTCAATGCACTTCTTTAGTACTTTCCCTAAGTTAGAGAGAGCCTCTAGGAAGTCACACCCATAGGAGTGAAATCATCCATATATATTTCTACAGAGTCATGGACTAGCTCAGTAAAGATGCTCAGAACTTCCCTTTGAAAAGTGGTAGGGGCATTACATAATCCAAAAGGAAGGACAATATATGCAAAAGTACACCAAGGACAAGTGAAGGTGGTTTTATCTTGGTCCTCCAAGTTGATATAGATATGATTATAACCACTGAATCTATCCAGGAAAGAGAAGAACTTCTTCCCTACAAGGCCATCCAAGACTTGATCAATGAAAGGTAGAGGAATTTTTTTTTTGGTCCACACAGATCCTCCATTTTTCATTCTTCTTTGGAACCAAAACTAGAGGGGACGCCCTCTCACTATTTGAGATGGGGTAAATGAACACTGCAACTAACAAATTCTGCAACTCTTCCTTCATTATGTATTTGAGGGTTGGGTTCATTCTCCTCTGAGGTTGGCGCACTAGTTTGCATCCTTCCTTAATGTAGATGTGGTGAGTACACACCGAAGGATGCACTCCCTTCATTTCCTTATAGCTCTAGGCAAAAGCATCCAAGTGCTCTCTCAGCATGTTGCACAACTTCTCTTCTTGGTTGGATGAGAGAGAGGGGTTGATTTTCAATGTTTTAGATGGACCAAATTCTACCATTTTGACATGAGCAGGACTAGGGTCAACTAGGCATAAATCAATCCAAGGGTTATCTTCGGATTCCTTCACCAGATCATCAAGAGGCATGGTGTTGGGGGGCTAGGTCTAGAGGATTTGATCAATGAGGTCATCTTCATCAGGTTGCCCCCCTCCTATAATAGCATCTAGGGTACAAATTGGATAGGATGTGGTATGATTAGCTTGTTGTAGATGGGGACATCCTTGATGGCTTGGAGGAGTGGGATTTTCACACACAAAATTTTCAATTCTCCCATAATTTCAGTTTCTTATGGGGTGTGCTAGTTAGCATGGATCAATATTTCATGAAAAAGAGGTGGATTGGATTTGGGAACACTCTCTTCCTTTTTCTCTTCAAGCTCCTCAGGTGGAGATGGAGGCTGGTTATCTGGTAGCCATTAGGGGATTTTTGAGGTCTAAAATGGGCCTCCTAAGGAAATTATAAAATAATAAGGGAAATAATAAAATAAGATTAGATGACATCATCAAATTTTAGAGGGGAAAAAAAACAACTAATTTTTCAACTCGTATTTTCAGCTTATCTCCCTATGGGTTTACTCAAATTTCGAGTGGAAACACTCATTGGATGCATAATTTAATTCCTCATCCAAGGAGTACCCATGTTGCATACTTTTGACAGACCCTGCTAGACAAAAATTGAGAAATACATGAAAAATGTGATTGCAATCACGTTTTTTCGTGTATTTCTCATTTTTCATGTAGCAAGGTCCATCGAAAGTATGCAACATGGGTACTTCTTGGATGAGGAATTAAATTTTTCATCCAACGAATACTGCCACTCAAAATTTGAGTAAAACCTTAGGAAGATAAGTTGAAAATACGAGTTGTAAAAGCGGTTTTATTATTTTATTATCTTTTAATCTTTTTACTTTTTTACTCCAAAAATGGTGAATTATCCCCCATGGTTGACATCATCATCTTGAATCCTATTGGTTCTTGTAAAGTTTATTTTGGTTGTACATTTTTCTTAGGAGGCCCATATTAGACCTCAAAAGTCCCCTAATGACTCTTCCAGACCTGAGGTGAATTTCTTGAATCTGCACACCATAGGCAGGGTAAGATGTATCCCCACTATAGACCTGTTGTGCCTACTTGTTGTTCGGGTTCGGATTTGGTTGGGCAAGCATCTGAGGTTGCTTGGGTGGAGCAAGATGAATTAGTTGTGGTTGAGATGGAGGTGGAGGCAGTAAAGTAGGAGGTTGGTTGAATTGAGGCCTCCAACCTTGTGATGGGGTATTCCACTGAGGATGTGGAGAAGCATATGGTTGAAATGATTGATTGGTAGGTTGGGAAGGATACTGAGGTGCATAAGACCAAGGAGAAGGTGTGGACCATGAAGGGTGAGTAGGAGAACACCAAGGGGGTAGGGATGCATTCTGATTGGGATGGTAGTAGGAATAGGATGCACCCTGCATTCCCTGCTGGTATGGCCTAGGTCCTTGAGGCCTCCTTTGGTTGATATAACAGAGTTGTTCAGCCCCACCTTTAGCCCCTTGGTATACAACCTTCAATCCAGGTAGAGAAGGGCACTTATCTATGGAATGGTTTTCCTCACAGACTGAGAAGACCTCTATAACATTTAGTGGACATTCATTTCTGGGGTGCCTCCTAGTGCATTTAGGGCAAAATATAGCTAAATATCTCTCTGCTTCCTCTTGTTTCCTCCTGATAGGGGTTTCATACAAACTTGGAGGTGACAGTGGTATATACATAGCAGATGCATCATTCTACTCATGTCACTTTTCAACTGGGGCACTTGACCATTAGGATTCCACACCATCCCTCTAGTGGACTAAATGGAGTCTCACTACTGACAGTGGAATGTAAAACTAGTTCTAGTGTAGGAAAAGTAAATTCTTGTCAATTCATGAAGTGAAGGCTGCTAACTTGTAAATGCTATGATATAAATCATCTTGCTATGAAATCACACAAGTCGCTTGCGGGAAGGAAACTAGAATAACTTTGCACTTGATCATCTAGCTAGCAGAACTGCTTGAAAATAGAAAGTTATTCTATCATCTCAAAATTCAAATATGCATGCATTAGTTATCTCATTCAAACGTGCAGAATAGATCAAAGTCCTAATTGCTAAATTCATAAATATAAAAGCTAATGCTATCTGATCTTGCAGGAGGGAAAGGAATGAAAAGGTTGGTCTAGGTGGCACTTATGGTCATGGATTCCAAGCTAAGGGCTTAACCTAATCCTACACTAGGCTATACTGCCATTTTAGGTCAAAATAGAGTTAGAACACACAGCTACAGGTTTGCTACAGGAAACTGCTACAAGATGTCCTAAACTGCTAAAGGATGTCCAATACTGCTATAGGAAGTTTTCTGAGAGATTTTAAAGGACAATAATGGTGATATGAAGTGTTGGAAAGGTACATGACAGTTGTGTAAGGTGTAGGGGAGGTGAACATCACCCAAGACCAAGCCTAGCACTCCAAGAAGGCTGAATTTTCCTAAGACAACTTGCTCACGGTGGTTGGAAAACAAAGGATCAGAATATGGTTAGTATGCATCAACAGAAGGTGGAGGAGACTTAGGTGGAGTTGGTTGGAGGTGTCCCTTCCTGCAGATCAACAATCCATGTAATAAAACCTGTCTCTCTTTTCATCTACAAATTATTACATGTCAACATGGAAAAGAAGAGTAGAATTTAGAAATTTTGATCAAACTATTGTTAGTGACTAGATCTATGGAATATACTACCTTTTAATCTACAACAATCTTAAGAAGAAAACTAACAATTGCAAATGTTTCCAAGGAATCATAAGTAGTTATCTAGCTAAGAATTAAAATTAACCTAGGCAATGAATAAATGACAAACTCTGTGTTTGGGCTGTGAGAGTGGGGTCGCCTAATCATGATCCCATAAGGGAGATGGGATAAGGGTCACTTTCACAAGCTTTTCTGGTATATTTTCCTTCACTAGACCGCAACACTAATCTACTCTTTAAGCTAATAAAAGCATGGATACGCAATAACTTAATCAAATTTCTAAGCTAAACAGAAACATAAATCAACTTTAGCAATAAATCAACATTCTATGCTAAGAATAAAATACAAAGGAGAGGAAATTATGCTGCTAGGGTTGGGCCCTAACCCAAGAGCTTCAGTCCTCTGATTCAACTCAGTGCTGAATTAAAACATAATTTATCATTATCATAAAAATGTTAAATACATCATAACAATAACAATCAAATGTGCTTCAGCTTAATGGCCTCTTGGCTACAATAAAACTTTGAATCCTAATGAGTCCCTTAGGTTTCTTATTTATACAAAACTGGAGCTACCAACATCTCCCTAGAAAATAAGGATACTTGGCTCCCTAACTCGAGAATAACGTTTCCTTGACTGGCACTAGCTTGGCTTCCAATGAACTCAGCTTGCTTGGCTATTAGTGACACCGAGCTGATGAGATAGAGTGGGAGAATCTTCGAATGATATGAGGAGTTAAGGAGGGAGACCACTTCCTATAATTTCTCTTGCTTGTCTACTCTGAGTCCCTGCACTCAATTCAACTCAAAATTGCTCCAATTTCCTGCATTTAACACACATTAGGCCATAGGACATAGTAACTCACTTTTACTCTTCTCACTAAGCAAAATATAATAAAATCTGTAAATAAATGTGAGAAAATACAATTTAATAAGTTGGAGAGTGGAATTGTGACACATATAGTTCACCTATTGATGAGCCTCATCACCTACCATGCATTTACTATAACCTTTTCTAGACGGCTCGATCCCTGACTTTCGACCTGGTCGGATTCAACGTCAGCGTTATTTAGTAGTGTCCTCTCCATGACCGCTCACTACCCGAATTCCATCCTTCGACTTTATCGTCTTACTTAGCCATTCTACTTGGATGATATTTGGCCATGCAATCTTGACATCCAATCATTAGTTACCATACTTAGGGTTCGCTTCTCCAAATGGATAATATTTCAGCTTTTTAAGGGTGAGTTGCATCTCTATACTACTCATCGAAGAATCTCTTTTCCCTCGTCATGATCTGACTCAGGGACCTCGCTCTAGTAGGCTGTGATGCATCTAAGGAGGCTAAATTTAACCAGCAAAGGAATGTTCCTCCTTACGCTAATAAACATGATATGAACTCTTCATTTATGGCACAAAATCAAAGGTCTCGTCCTCCTCCTCTCTTTCAGCAGTACTTAGTATCAACAACAAGAGGTCATTAACTTGTGTTTTGGTGCTACCCCTACTGAGCTTGGGTGATGGATTTTATGAAGATTCAACTAAACACCAAGAGTGGAGGAACGTGATGCAAGAATAATACAAGATAAAAATGGATATATAAGATAAAACATGTTGTCGATGGGAGAATCTATAAATATAAATCAAGATTTGTAGAAAGATGCTTCTCATAGAAATAAGGTATTGATTTTGAAGAAACCTTTGCTCCTACATCTAGATATAAAACAATTAGATCACTCACCTCTTTGGTTTCTACTATGGGATGGAACATCCATCAAATATACGTTAACACAACTTTTCTAAATGGAACTATTGATGAAGAGGTTCACAGTGAGTAACCTCAAGGATTTGAAGTAAATCACAAGGAGACTCATGGATGCAGACTAGAGAAAGATCTATATCGCTTAAAGAAAGCACCTAGAGCTTGGTATGCAAGAATGGATGCATACCTATTGAGACTTGATTTTACCCATAGTTCCACATATCCTAACATATACATCAGGGCAGTATATGGTGAACTAGTTATCATACTCTTATATGTAGATGATCTTCTTGTTATAGGTGTAGAGACTCGAATTCATGAACACAAGGAGTTAGAAGCCAAGTTTGGTATGAAATATCTTGGGATTATGCATTACTACTTGGGACTAGAAGTTCAACAGAATCCGAGTGAAATATATTGTTTAGTCACTTAAAAATGGATATATAAGATAAAACATGTTGTCGATGGGAGAATCTATAAATATAAATCAAGATTTGTAGAAAGATGCTTCTCATAGAAATAAGGTATTGATTTTGAAGAAACCTTTGCTCCTACATCTAGATATAAAACAATTAGATCACTCACCTCTTTGGTTTCTACTATGGGATGGAACATCCATCAAATATACGTTAACACAACTTTTCTAAATGGAACTATTGATGAAGAGGTTCACAGTGAGTAACCTCAAGGATTTGAAGTAAATCACAAGGAGACTCATGGATGCAGACTAGAGAAAGATCTATATCGCTTAAAGAAAGCACCTAGAGCTTGGTATGCAAGAATGGATCCATACCTATTGAGACTTGATTTTAACCAGAGTTCCACATATCCTAACATATACATCAGGGCAGTATATGGTGAACTAGTTATCATACTCTTATATGTAGATGATCTTCTTGTTATAGGTGTAGAGCATCGAATTCATGAACACAAGGAGTTAGAAGCCAAGTTTGGTATGAAATATCTTGGGATTATGCATTACTACTTGGGACTAGAAGTTCAGCAGAATCCGAGTGAAATATATTGTTTAGTCAATTTAGTGTCCTAAATTGCTTGCATAAATTATCAACTGACGTTTGTAAGATGATGAAGTGTAGTGCACTATATGTGCTTAGTTAACCCTTCATACTTCGTTGTTTTGTATTTTTATATTGTTTTGGGGGTTTCTATTCTTTGATTCTTAGTGATGTAAAATCTGAACTATGAGAAACTAAATCTAAACTTCCTAAAGGTGAACCAAGAGCTGAAACTAGTCAAAATCTAATTTAAAGAAAGGAAAAACATATCATCTGTCCTATCTTGTCATTAATCCTAAGTCATGAATCTAATTCTTAAAATTAAAGGTGAAGTTGTAATGTATGTTGAAATAAATACAGAGAATGAAATCAACTGAAGTACTTCTAGTTACTTTAACCTTCAATTTTGAAAGATAACCTTCTTGAGATGGAATACAAGCAACTTTATGTACTTTAGGATCTAGAGAATTAAATGAAACATGCATAAGGTAACTGATTGATTTCAACCATTGTGTGAAGTGAATGTTTAACCATTTAGTTTAGGATCAATATCAACTTGAAATGGTAATAAAAAAACATTCATTAATGCAGTGTATTGACAATCTGAACTAGATTATAAATAACAAAACATTGAGTAAGCTAGTCAACAGTGCATTCTAATTACTTCAACCTTACTTTGTTTAGAAACACAATCGTTTCATTTCATGAAATGTGTTGGAGGAACAAGACTGCACAATTGAGTTTTAGCATTATGCTATTGATCCAAACTAAAAGAAATCAACCTAAGTTTGAAATATTGCTAAAAGCAAATGGTGAAATTAAATTAAACAGAAAACGAATGGAAAGAAAACCTCCTTTAGTGTAGGGGCCCTCTGCAACTGACTGGGTTGAGCTGCTAACTAACTGAAAATTCTCTCTTAAATGATAATTGGTCAACACACGATTTTATATTATAGAAAGGAACGAAGTCCAAAAATACAAAGCTAAAAGTCTGAACTTTTAATACATAAAATTTTTCGAACCTCCCCTGGTTCTGTACAACCACTTTTTAAAAGGAAATAATCATAACTATTTTTGAGGAAAACTAGCTACAGGTGGCCTATACGTATTACAACGGGACTGTGTAAACGTCTGATCAGCTACACGTGACTTAAATTCGAGCGAGATGTTTGCAACAGAACCATTAACACAAGTGGTTGATCCGAGTTAATGTTGCAACATAATTGTTATATTTATTGATTAACCACGAAAGAGCAGACGAAGAGTCCTATTGCTTCTAGGTATCATATGTTTGACTCCACCTTTGACTACAATATTGAGCTTGTTTTCTTATCGATCTAGGCTAAGTGACTAGGATAGAATCCATGTGGAGACGATTCTAGAGATGCCCATGTCACCGAATTCTTCATTTGACGCCTGGAACCTGCCACACCATGGAAGTAGCTACGCAATACATAGTTAGCTGCAAAATAGGCTACATTCTGTAGCTAATTGGAAAAAATTTATTCAAATAGAAGAAACATAAAAATATAACATGTCAATCATTTAATGCCCTCCTTAAGACAAAACCTATCATTTATCATTGATGGGGATCTGTAATCTTATGGAAAAGAAAGGGAAAGAAGTGAGAAAAACTGTCAAGGAGAGGGTAATTCTGAGGTTCAACATACCCCCACTGCAAAATCATTGCATGTCCTCATGCAATTTTCCAAAAATGTGAATTCTTCTTTCCTATTGCATTTGTTCAGACACTTCTGCTAGTACATCTAATTTTCTTCTTTTTCTCTTCTTTGAAGTGACTACCATTTTGGGTTTCTTCATAAGAAGCCTGTATTTAAGGTTGATGACTATTCTGTTCAAGCTTCTATTCTTCCTCTTCAACTTCCTATTCTTCTTATACCACAACCCTAGATGTAGTATTGTATTATCATGAATATCCTTATCCAATTTACTTTGTTCCCTCAAGGTTTCATTTTCTTTCTTGATATGTCTGTTCAATATCTCTAACTCATAGATTTCCTGTTTGAGAGAGTCAATTAGAGGTTCTTGTGGATTGACAGAGGGTTCTAGATTGATAGAGGATTCTGGATCCATTGAGGCACTTTTCTTCTCCAGTGATTCTATATAGTCATATATTTGTTGTTGCACTGGGTCTATGCCTGGAGATCTTCTGCTGGGGCTGCCTTCGAAATACTGTTCAGGAGAATTTTGAGGATTGTGTGCAGATGGAACATTATCAAGAGATGGTATTGGGGGTTTCTTCTTCTAAATTTATGAACTCCGTCCCCTTTGATGATATCTTCTTTACCATACCTCAGAGTCTAGAGCTCCTTTTAAGTTGTAGAGGGCTTACGTTCTCCTCCTTTGTACCCTTTTTCTCCTTTCTTATCTTTTCTTTTCTCTTGATTTGTTTCCTAATCTCTATCAACTCTTCAGAGATTAATTTTTCATCATCTTGTTGTAATGAAGATTCAGGTTTGTTTCCAGTAGTTTCACCAGCTTTCTTTTTCATCTTCCCTTTTTGCTTGATTTTCTCCCTGATCTCTGTCAATTTTTCAGAGACTAGCTCTTCATCATTTTTCTGCGTTGAGGACTCAGGTTTGCTTTGAATGGTTATACCAGTCTTCTTTCTCCTACTCCTTCTGACATTACCCTCTTCAAGTGACTCTGGTGCCTCTTGGAAATAGTTTCTTATCAGGAAATTTTCCCAAGTATCTCCTATTCTTTTCAAATGAAACTCAACCAATATCTTTACCAACCCATGATGGTACATGGTTGTGTCTATGAATTCTATTTTCTTCTGTACATTTGAAGCCATCCTTCTTAAATTGTTTAGCAGGAAGAAAGGGAGATTGATTTCTCCATTTTCTATAAAGTTCATTAATAAACGTATATGGTAGACATACATGCACCCGAATCTCCCCTCGTAGGTAATGAATTTTTATAATATTAAAAGCATGCTTCTCCATTTACTTTTAAATGTTGAAATAGGAATTCCTTTTCTAAACACATAGACATCCATACCTAGATTCCTGAGGATTACTTTCCATGATTCACTATGGAATGCCTTGTTTTTAAACCATCTTTCACCATGTCTTGGTAGTTCTGTAGCCTCTGTTATGTAGGATTCTGTTACTGAAAATTTAATGTCTCTAATTTCTACTTCTGTACCATCGAATGATCTAGCAAAAGATTTTGTGATCTCTTTGTGGAAGCCATCAAAATTTTCAATGAAATTGAGCCATCCAGCCTTCTGCAGCATTTCCTTGAGTTGTGGGTATCCTTCCATATATTTTGCTCCTACTGGCTCTGTCCTGACAATGAGTCCCATGGCTTTTGTTTCGCAAAATTTCTTAACCTTCAGAATTACTCTCCTGGTCTATGAAATGGACTGACTGCGAGTATGGTGAAAAATAACTACTGGTTTGTGTGGAATAAGTAAATGGTGAGGGTTTGGAGAGACGTGAATAATTTGGTCATATCATAGCCATGACCATGAGTTATTAGGGACCGTTTAGGTACAGAGTATCGAGAGTGTAGTGAAGATGTGGTATGATGAAGTTATTATGGACTGTTTGGTACTGAGTATGGAAGATGTGACGAAGATGTGGTATGATGACGTGGCAGTCAAATCAAGTGATGACTCGTTAAGGAGACATACAATTATTCATATTATACATGCCTTATGTTTTTAACTTGTTGTTTGAAATAAATTTTGCATTTTACCTTTAGAACTTAACCTTCTGCTTGATAAATCTTTTGGTGTTGATCCATAGGTACCTTTTAGCATGTTTGGTATCCAAAACTGGATTCTTTAATTTCCTGCATTCATGATTTATTTGTGAGCTATACAATTGTGCCAGAGCTGATAAGTAAGTTGTAGCTGCAGAATGGAATCAACTGCAGAATGTGAAAAGAAGGAAAAGTGAAGTATGGCTATGGAATATGAGTGTAAAAATAACATGGAAATGGGTTATGATAGTGAGATGGAATGAGATGTAAAATGAAATGGGAAATAGGGTGAGATGGAGTAAAACTGTAAAAATAAAATGTAAATGGAATAAGACAGTGAGATGAAATAAAATGAAAATAGAATGAGACTATGAATTTGCAGATTCTAAACTACAAATGAATGTATCTTTTTGTCACTACTTATTACATAAAGGAAATGGAAAATATAGGATGTCAGAAATCTCTAATTTTCACCCTGTATTTTCTGTATAAGTATGCCAATCAGTGATTGGTTTTCAAACTCATACATTTATTTATTTTTAGGAAAAATAAAGGCTAAGTTAGTGGAGAAGAAGAATTCTTCTTCACTAGCTTCATTTCAGAGTTATTCTAGAAATTATTAATGAACTCCTCTCTTGAAATTGGCTTCTAATATATCTTCAACCGATGACCATTCACAAGAAGAGGAATTTTTATTCCATCTATTGTCCTTATCCTTACTGCTTCGTTATTAAATACTTCTTCAATCTCATATTGCCCAAGCCAATGAGTCTGAAACTTCCCTTGAAAATCTTTGAATTTTGAATCGAACAAAAGTGCCCAATCTCCTGCTTGAAACTTCTTCTCCTTAATATATTTATCATGCCATTTAGCCCTTTGTTGTTGGACTATACTGGTTCTTTGAACTGCATCTTGCCTGATTTCATAAAGCTCATTGAGTTGCTCCAATCTATGTTTCTGTGCCTCTAATAAATCCAATCCCAACTGGACTACTATCTTGAAGGTTTTGATTTGAAACTCTATAGGGAACATGACTTGTTTCCTATAAACAAGTTCATAGGGTGTGTGTCCCGTTGTGTTCCTCCATGTAGTTCTATAAGCCCATAAGGCTTCAAGAAGCCTTTTTGCCCAATCTCTTCTATGTAGATGCACAATCTTAGTGAGAATTCCTTCAATCACCTTATTTGTAGATTCAACTTGACCATTTTATTGTGGATGATAGGGGGTAGATTTCCTATGTTTGATCTTGTAATCTTCCACAAGACCCTTCACCATTTTAGATGTAAATTGAGATCCCTGATCTGTCACAATTTCTCTTGGAACACCAAAACGAGTGAAGATGTCCTCAAAAAGAAAATTAACTATAGATTTTTCATTGGAAAAGGTAATGTTTTAGCCTCTACCCATTTAGTGACATAATCAGTGCATACCAATATATACTTCTTTTGCTTAGATGGGGGATTAATTGGTCCAACAAAATCCAAGGCTCATTTTTCAAAAGGTTCAATGAGTACCTGAATTTGTAGTGCCATTTCATTTGAAGGAGCAGGTTTTCCTACCCTTTGGCAGTTGTCACACCTCTTGACATATTCTTTGGCATCTTTGAAGATGGATGGCCAATAATATCCTAACGAAAGGATTTTATAGGCTATCCTCTTGTTAGCAAAGTGTCCACCACACGGTTCATCATGACACGCCTTAAGAATCTCAGGCATTTCATCTTCCCTAACACATCTTTTGATCATGAGATCTGGACTTGTTTTATACAATTCATTAGTGATCCATGAGTATCTTGCACTTATTTGAATAATTTTTCTTTTCTCTCTAGGAAACAAATGTGAAGGCAATTTCCCTATGACTAAGTAATTGGAAATATCTGCAAAACAAGGGGTCTGAATAGTCACTGCAAAAAGATATTCATCAGGAAACTTATATTCAACCGGAGTGTCATCTTTGATATTTTGAATTCTAGACAAGAAATTAGCAACTGTGTTTTGTTTTCCAGGTCTATCTAGCACAGTAATATTGAATTCTTGCAAGAGTAATAGCCATCTTGTAACTCTACCATTAGTAATAGGTTTATTCATTAAGTATCTAATTGCAGAGTGATCTGTATGAACAAAGGTTTCATAGCCTGTTATATAATGTCTGAACTTATTGATGGCATGAACAACAACTAAAAATTCCTTTTCAGTTACAGTATAATTTAACTCGGTGGGAGTCAAATTCTTACTTGTATAGTAGATGGCATAGGGAATCAAATCTTTTTGTCCTAATACAGCTCCCAGAGCTGTATCTAAAGCATCTGTTGAAATGTGAAAAGGTAGTTTCCAATTTGGACCTCTCAAGATGGGTGCTTCAGAAATTCTTGCTTTTAAAGTCTCAAATGCTAATTGACAATCAGGATTCCAATTGAATTCACAATCCTTGGTGAGTAATTTGAAGAGTGGGGATGCTATTTTAGTGAAATTTTCTATAAATCGTCTATAGTATCATGTAAATCCTAGAAAACTTCTAACATCCTTTTGACAATTTGGAATTGATAATTTAGAGATGACTTCAACTTTATATTTATCAACTTTAATTCCATCTCCTGAAATGTGATGTCCTAAAACAATCCCTTCTGTAAACATCATAAAAAAAAAATTCATGGCTTAGTGAAAGGTTTGCTTCCTTACATCTTTTAAGAACTTTTTCCAAATTTTCTAAAGCTTCTTCAAATGTATTCCCATAGACTATAAATTCATCCATATATACCTCTACACAATCATGTATTAGATCAGAAAAAATTCCTAGTACTACTCTTTGGAATGTTGCAGGTGCATTACATAATCCAAAAGGAAGTACTCAGTAGGCATAGGTTCCCCATGGACAAGTAAATGTGGTTTTATCTTGATCTTTAGGTGCCACCTGAATTTGATTATAACCACTAAAACCATCCAAGAATGAGAAATACTTCTTACCTGCTAATGTATCTAACACTTGATCTATAAAGGGCAAAGGAAAATGATCTTTAAGGGTAGCTTTATTCAATTCTCGATAATCAATGCATACCCTCCATTTACCATTATTTTTAGGCACAATCACTAAAGGGGAAACCCATTGGCTATCTGAAATTGGGTAAATGAAATTTACGTTCAACAGTTTTTGTAGCTCTTCTTTCACAATTTCCCTAAGATTTGGGTTCATCCTTCTTTGAGGTTCTCTGATAGGTTTACAATTTTCCTCAATGTAGATGTGATGTATACAAGTCTTAGTACTAATTCCTTTCATGTCAATATATTCCCATACATATGCAGCAGAATGTTGTTGTAATGTTTTGATTAGCTTTTCCCGTTGTAATTTCTCCAAGTTATTGTTTATGTTAAATGTTCTCCCTGGAAAGATTTCAATTGTAGAGATACCAAATTCTTCCATACAATAAAGAGACATCTGCCTAGATGACAAATATTTAATATTGGATTTTTCTTGGAATTGATCATGTTCATATTCTGGATATGATTCAAAATTTTCCTTTGTATTCAAGATTTGACTATCTTCACTAATATCTAAAATAGTAAAGAGAGGCTGAATGTCATTTTCATCATCAATCCATTCTTTGTCATCTAATTCTGTGATTTTTCTTGCTAGAGGATATAGAGTGAATTTCTTTGTTGAATTCCCATCAGAAATACACATGTCACCATATCTACAACTAATGAAAGCATAAGATTTCAACTGTAGAGCTACCAGATTCTTCCATAGAATAAAGAGACATCTGCCTAGATGACAAATATTCAATATTGGATTTTTATTGGAATTGATCATGTTCATATTCTGGAGATGATTCAAAATTTTCCATTGTATTCAAGATTTGTCTATCTTCATTAATATCTAAAATAGTAAAGAGAGGTTGAATGTCATTTTCATCATCAATCCATTCTTTGTCATCTATTTCTGTGATTGTTCTTGTTGGAGGATATAGAGTGAATTTATTTGTTGAATTCCCATTAGAAATATACATGTCACCATATCTATAGCTAATGAAAGCATCAGCTGTGGCCAGCCAAGGTCTTCCTAATATAAGTGGATGTCCTCCTAGATTGTTCTTGGGGGTTAAGATCATAAAATCAACAGGATATTCCCAAGAATCTAAGGACACTGAAATATCTTCTAACACACCATCTGGTTTGATTACAAATCTATCTGCTAATTGCAGTAATGTAGGTGTATAAAGAATATTAGGAAGCTTGAGTTGTTCCATGGTTTGTTTGCTCATGATGTTTATAGCTGCTCCTAAATCAATCAATGTATTTGGAATTTCAACTCCATTGATATGTGTTTTCACAATTGGACTTCCTGGATCTACATATTTTTGTATGGCAATTTTTCCCATCATTATGTTTGCTATTTTTCCTACTAGGTGAATTCTTTTTGTTTCTTTTGCTTTTCTTCCTGGTTTCTTTATGCTCAACTCCTTTATTGTTTTAGCTAGAATTGGAATCTCCTTAATGGCTTGTAACAAAGGGATTTTGATACAGACATTTTTCAATTCATCTAGAAAATCATAATTAGGCAACATAATCTGCTTTTCTACCCCTCTATCAACTTGTAATCTTTCAGGAAAAGGAGGTGCAGAAGTAGATACTGGTTGCTCAATGATAGGAATTGAGTTCATTGGTTCTTTCTATTTTTCATTTTTTGTATTTTGGTTTTGGAGAGATGTTCCTTAAAAACTTTTATTAGGCTGTAGAGAATCTTCCTCGGAATTGTCTTGTTCCTGAATAACTACAAAAGGCTTTTCCTTTTCTAATATCCTACCAGATCTTAGTTGAACATCATTGAGATCTAGAGGAGTGATCATATAAGTTGGAAATTGTTGTCCTTCCACCATGTAAGTATTCTGAGGATTTTTATAGTTGGGGTTTGGTAATGGTTGGGCAGGTAGCTGATTTGTTCTCTACTAAAATGGTAGTAAGAGTTGAGGATTTTGGTTTTGAAGTTGAGGTTGCCGGTTTTGTTGTGGAAATGGTAGTGAAAGTTGAGGGTTCTGATTTTGAAGTTGTGGCTGCTAATTTTGTTGTGGAATTTGTGGGGAAGGATAATTCTGATATGATGGAGGATATTGATAATACTGAGAAAATATTCCATAAGGACTTTGTATTCCTTGAGCCCAAGGTTGAGATTGAGATTGAGGTTGAGGTTGAGGCAAAGGTTGCTACCAAGAATTCCAATTTGGTGGGGATGAAGATACATTTGATTGTTAAATCCCTGATTTTGTGGCCCCTGCCAAGGTCTTCTAGAGACAAAGAAAAGAGATTCTATTGAATTTGGAATTGTTTCTTCTTGAAAAACAGCCTTAAGACCTGGAATTGAAGGACAACCCTTGGTCTCATGGTTTTCTGAACAAATCACACAAGTCTCTATGATTTTTGCATCCAAAGGGCATTCTCTTAAAGCGTGTTTTTTTCTGCATTTGGGACAGAAAATAGCTAAAACATCAGCCTCGGTTTTCTGCTTGTTTTGTAACTTAAGGGTGTCTATTTGCTCACTAAGGCTCCCTAGAATATCTGTTTTGAATTCATCAAGCATATTCCCAATTTTTGCCCTAATCATTGATCCAGTTGCAGATTTATTTACTCTAACATGAGAAAGATCTCTTGGACCTTTCCCAATTTTGGATTTCCCTCTTGAGAGATGAACACATAATTCTCCTATGTCACTTAATTGGAGTTCAGAGATATCTCCCTTCTCCTTCATGTTAAGGATATCTATCCACTCATCTCTAGTGGCTTTTAATAGAAGATATTTTAAGGTATCTTCATCTAAATTATCCATCTTTGCTCTTTTCAAGTTATAGTTGAATCTCCTAATTAAATCCTCTAAATTTTCATCCTCTTTTTGCATCATTTTGAACACTTCATCCTTATGATTGGTAGGCATGCAATAATCTAAATACCTTTCCAAAAACACTTTCTTCATACATTCCGTGTTCTAATGGACTGAGTAACCAACCCCATGAACCACTTCAAAGCAGCTCCTTTCAACGTTGAAGGAAACAACTTAAGTTTTTGAGAGTCTTCTACGTAATCATAGGTTCTGCACAAGACTTCAAACTCAAATAAAAATGTTTCAGGATCCTCACTTTTTAACCCATGGAAATTCGGGAGGACAGAAGGTGAGATATTTTTCATTATGGCATTTGTTTCTTCATCAACTATAGGGAATACAAAAGAATTATCTGTTTCCCTCTTTCCTCTGCCTCCTCCATTATTTCCTCTACCTCCTCCTCTACCCCCTCCTCTAAACAATGTGAATTCTCCATCCTCTCCTTCTTCTACCATTATAGTTTCTCCAGTGCCAGTATAAGATTCAACCTGCAAGGTTAATTCTCTTCCTCTGGTTCCTCTATTAATGGTATGTGGGAGAGAGGTTCTACTTCTTCTTCCTCATTAGGTATTCTTAATTCTTCAACTAAAATATGCTCCCATGTGGAGGTGAAAAAGGCTACTCCTTCTGTTGGAGATCCAAGATTTTCCTCCTCTAGGACTACCTCAATAGATGAAGTAGGAGATCCTCTTGATTGAATTTCTAACCTTAGAACTTCAGGAGTTCTATGGCTAGGAGTATGAGCTTGAGATGGAGGTGTATCTCTTCTTATTCTTGGTGGAGTAGGTGGTGTTGTAGGAATTGAACTCCTGCCTCTAGCTATAAATCTACCCCTAGAGTCTCTTTCTCTATGCATATCATTTTTTTTTTGAATGTAAGAGATAAGGTTACCTAATTACACTTCCCTGGCAACGGCACCAAAATGTTTAGTCAATTTAGTGTCCTAAATTGCTTGCATAAATTATCAACCGAGGTTTGTAAGCTGATGAAGTGTAGTGCACTATATGTGCTTAGTTAACCCTTCTTACTTCGTTGTTTTGTATTTTTATATTGTTTTGGGGGTTTTTGTTCTTTGGTTCCTAATGATGTACAATATGAACTATGAGAAACCGAATCTAAACTTCCTAATGGTGAACCAAGAGTTGAAGCTAGTCAAAATCTAATTTAAAGAAAGGAAAAACAGAGCATCTGCCCTATCTTGTCATTAAACCTAAGTCATGAATCTAATTCTTAAAATTAAAGGTGAAGTTGTAATGCATGTTGAAATAAATACAGAGAATGAAATCAACTAAAGTACTTCTAGTTATTTTAACCTTCAATTTTGAAAGATAACCTTCTTGAGATGGAATACAAGCAACTTTCTGTACTTTATTATCTAGAGAATTAAATGAAACATGCAGAAGGTAACTAATTGATTTCAACCATTGTGTGAAGTGAATGTTTAACCATTTAGTTTCGGATGAGTATCAACTGAAATGGTAATCAAAAACATTCATTAACACAGTGTATTGACAATCTAAACTAGAAAATAAATAACAAAACAGTGAGTAAGCTAGTCAACAGTGAATCCTCATGAATTCAACCTTACTCTGTTTAGAAACAAAATTGTTTCCTTTCATGAAATGTGTTGGAGGAACAAGACGGCACAATTGAGTTTTAACATTATGTTATTGATCAAAACTAAAAGAAATCAACCTAAGTTAGAAATACTGCTAAAAGGAAATGGTGAAATTAAAACTATATAGAAAATGAATGGAAAGAAAACCTCCTTCAGTGCAGGGGCCCTCTCCAACTGACTAGGGTGAGTCACTAACTAATTGAAAATGCTCTCTTAAACGATCATTGGTCAACACACGATTTTATATTATAGAAAGGAATGAAGTCCAAAATACAGAGCTGAAAGTCTGTACCTTTAATACATAAAATTCTTCGAACCTCCCCTGGTTCTGTACAACCAATATTTAAACGGAAATAATCATAACTGTTTTTGAGGAAAACTAGTTACAGGTGGCCTATACGTATTACAATAGGACTGCGTAAACGTCTGATTAGCTACATGTGACTTAAATTTGAGCGAGATGTTTGCAACAGAACCGTTAACACAGGTGGCTGATCCAAGTTAATGTTGCAACAGAACTGTTAGATTTATTGATTAACCATGAAAGAGCAAATGAAGAGTCCTATTGCTTCCGAGTATCATATGTTTGACTCCACCTTTGACTACGATCTTGAGCTTGCTTTCTTATCGATCTGGGCTGAGTGACTAGGATAGAATCCATGTGGAGACGATTCTAGAGATGCCCATGTGGCCGGATTCTTCATTTGACACCTGGAACCTGCCAGACCATGGAAGTAGCTACGAAATACACAGTTAGCTATAGAATAGGCTACGTTCTGTAACTAATTTGAAAAAAATTGTTAAAATAGCAAAAACATAAAAATATAACATGTCATTCATTTAATGCCCTCCTTAAGACAAAACCTATCATTTATCATTGATGGGGATCTGTAATATTATGGAAAATCAAGGGAAAGAAGTGAGAAAAGCTGACAAGGAGAGGGTAATTCTGAGATTCAACATAGATCTTAGTCAAAGGAAATATGTGATCAGAATTCTTCATAAATTTGGCATGATGGATAGCAAGCCTATGATGAATCTAATGATTACAAATCTAAATAAGTTGAGGAGTTTAGATTCTATTTTGGTGGATCCTACTTACTATAGACTGTTGATTGGGTCCTTGATGTATTTGGTAAACACTAGAATAGAAATTTGTTTTGCATTAAATGTCCTTAGTCGGTTTTAGATGGAGCCAAAACATGATCATTGGATTACAACCAAGCACATCCTAAGATATTTGTGTGAAACCATACATCACTGACTTCATTATAATGGTAATGGGATTCAACTCATGGGATATAAAAATTTTGATTGGGAGCAAAAAAACATGATACAGTTTCTTTTAGTAGTGTTAAATCTAAGTATACTGCTGCAAGCGAAGTATATTGGGAAGCAATTTGGCTCAAGAAATTATTAACTAATTTATTTGAAGGACCGCTTAGCCCTATACACATACATTGTGATAATGAATTTTGCATAAGATTGACTAAATACCCAATGTTTCATGTCAGGATGAAGTATAAAAATAATAATTACCACTACATCAAAGTCTCGGTATGAGATGGGGTCGTGTAGCTCCACTATCTACCTACAGATGAACAGGTAGTAGATATTCTGACTAAAGCATTACCAAACACGAAGCTTTAGTACCTAAGAGGTAAGCTTGGTTTGGCAGACATCTCCTCCATAATTAAGAGGAAGTGATGTTGGATAGTTCTTTTCTTTATGCATCATGCACTAGATTAGGACTAACAACAATAAGTATTAGTGAAGGCCATAAAGAAACATTGGAGTCTGGAGGATTGGATAAGCATCTAATATTGGAACTTCTTATGGATTTAGAATCTAGGAAAATAAGTTGTAGACCGATACTTTTTTAGGATGAGGTAGGGCATCCAAGGTAAGAGTAGTCGAAGAGGACCAATATTCTTTGAGGATTCAGGATTGGAAATAAAATATAAGAATAGTCCTAAAATGACATACCCAGTGAAAATCCAGATGGGGTATGTGCCTTAGAGGTAGTGTGGCAACCCATTTAAAGCCTCCCAACATAATGTCTTGTTAAGGCCTTCAATGACAATGTTGGTTATGGTATAGATTCTCGAAAAAAAATGGCTTATCAATCCAAATATTCTTATGAGAATTCTTCATGAATGAGATTCATTTTACTTCATGATGGGATTATGAATACCTCCATAGTTAAGAGGGAGATTTGGAAATTGTGACTAGGTTTGGTCTTCATAATGACCTTTTGTAAACATGGCATTGTATATTTTGTATAAAGAAACAAAAAGAAAAAATATACATATTTTATTCAAAACATGGGTTTCATGTTCAAGCCTTGGTCAAAAGCATGTTCTTCGTGCTTCTAGGCCTTTCTAGGTCTTTCTATGACAAAGAAGAATTTATGTCATGTATTATAGTCCCATTTGGACTCTTTGTAACAAAGAAAAATATTTATTTTTGTCAATAAAAAGTAATTTATTCCTCCAAGATAAAATTTACCCTAGTCAAGGAGAAGTCATCCTAAAGGAGGGTTATTCGAACCCTCAAGAAGGCTATAAATAAGAGGGACTTTGACCCATTGGAAGACACATTGAAGCAAGTTTGATCTACAATAGCGAAGGAGAAGAAAAAGCTGGAAGGAAAAAAGATGGAAAAAGAAATTGAAGTCTCTTGGTTTATCTCTTTTTATGTACACATGTGTGAAGCTTCTATGGTTTTTGTGAAGCTACCAGTTGCAGGAGGCTGAAACTATAGGGCCAAAATTTTGAGGAGAATTTGCAGGGAATTTTTTTTAAAGCGAAGATGTGGAACATTGAAGTCTTGAAGTTGTCTTGAAGAAGATGTTGCTAGGGGCCTGACTTGGTGCTTGGGAGGATATTGGGAATTGGTCTTTGGGCCTTGGAAGTCTCATTATAAGAAGGGAAGCATTTTTTTCTAGGTTTTCCCATTGGAGGGTTTTTGCCTTGACTTGGAGCCTATATCTTGCATACTTTATCTCTTTGTGATCTTCATTAGTTTTGGTAATTGCTTGACGAATAAGAACTAAGGAAGTAATTAGAGGCCAAATAACATCACAAGTAGTTATCAAGTTAAGGAAAATCATACATAATCTACAAGTCTCCTAATTTTCCAACACAATGCGGTGGTATGGAGTGTTGGTTGAGGGGCTTACGGTGAATTAACGATACCACAAGCCATGATGGGTGTGCAGATCTATACCTTGCTAACATGTTTAAACATATGGAATCCCACTATATTCAATTAACATCGTGCTTAGTTGCCACATACTAATACCATGAATCCACACTTAGGGGAAATTCCATCATGCTAAGATAAGGGACCTTCATGTTCATCATATCCATAGTATATCTCCTGTAATTCACAAGTCAAAGAGATTTGAAGAGTGGATTAAAAGGATTTGTAATATGGTTCATTCATAATTTAATCTTGTTCTTGGAATTCACATGCTATGGAGAGTTGTCGCATGGCACGTTGTTGAGTGTTGAGGGAAGTTCATTAATTATGGAATTGGATGTAATTTGTCCTCGTTTATTCTAAGCATAATTTTCTCCAACTCTATAGCAAGGTTCACAAGTCCATCGACTCTCTAGTTGTTGATTTTGAGGACTTGATATGCTTTCCAATCTTGAATTTGTTGCAATTATATTCTAATTCATTTGATAATGGAACTAAGTTTAAAATTGGTTGGAGCAGTATTACAGTGGAGATGTTTAACTATTTGATCAAATTCCCCATAATTATAAGATGAGAGATGCTAAGAGGTGAAGATTATTTTTCTCCTTGGAATGTTGCATATGCTTCAGCGTGATTATTGGAAGCTCTACCAAGGCTCTGGGATATTGTTAGTTCTTCTTGTCCTTTGTTGTGTATAAGCATCATGAATTCCCTAATTCTCATAGCCTTTATAATGAAACACATCCTTAAACAATTCCTAAATGACCCTAATAAGAAAGAATGTGTCACCTAAATAATCCTAATATAAAATAATTGGTCATATTTATGATATCATGAGTGGAAAATAAAAATAAAAACTCACTTAAAGTATTTTAAACATAATTATATTATATTTCTACATAATTTTTTTTAATAATACCCAAATTTTTTTAATTACACCTAAGGTTTTTTTAAGGGGAAGTTGCTCTGAGTTTGTGTCGTCTATCCAGAGCATATAGAAAGATATCATTTGTCTGCACTTTGTTGTAATTTTTTCAATTTTAGTCTGTTCACTACAGGCTGGTAAGTCAACTTCCATTTCCAACAACGGGAAAATTGAAAAACCATGGATGATGTGGAGGTTCTACCACCTTCTGGGAGGCACCTATGATTGATCTCTCTTAAGGCCCATATCCACTTTCTAAAAGGATACCATGGGCGGGAATAGTTCTTTCATCTGTCATCTGGCCACGATTCAACTATGGTGAACAAGTCGTGTGATTTTACAAGGGAACGCTACCTGGTTCATTCATTCTAGAGGAAAGAAGTGATTAAAGGGCTAATCTGGAACTGAGAGGGTAGGTGGGTTCAACTTGACAAAATCAGAATAATTAAAGAACCCGATACAAATAAAAATCACTATGAAACCACCCACCCTTTAAAAATCCATAGCCCTACCGACATCTCCATTAATGTCCATCTTCAGTTATCATCTCTGTCGCAAAGTTGTAGATGGTGGGGTCCCAATTTGCTTTTTCATTTGCTTATTGTTGTAATTTCATTCATGTAAATAATGTGGGTTCTAGAAATTGTAGCAATTGGAATTTAGATTTGGGATGTTTATTTAAACTAATATTTGTATCAGAAAATGCATGCGTTGTGAGCATTGTGTTGGAAAATAAATTAGGAAGAGCTTTTAAATTAATACAATCCAACATAGCGACTTAAGGAACTTGCCTCACACTAGGATAAATAAAAGTATGAATACATATTGTATGGTTTAGTGTCCATGTCCACTGGACCTTCTCCCTCTCTAAAATTGATTATCTGAAATACTAAAAATTGGTTGATATCCAAAATAACATTAGGAACTGTGAGCAAGGACAAGAATAAACTAAAATCAAAGCATGAAAATTACAATTTTTAGTTTTTGATTATATATTCTATACAATATTTGCAGAAAAATATTCTTAACAATATTTTGAAAATGCATACAAGTACATGTGTGTGTGTGTGTTATCACTTAGAAAAAAACCCGAATGTATAGGAAAAAATTAAGGTAGCCTCTCAACAATCTCTTGAATTGAAAACTATCCCTTTCAATTCGAAGGGGGGTCACTTCTATAACTCATTAGAATATGATTGGTTATGTACTTAACAAAATGACTAGATCTGTTGTAAAAGTGTTTCAAAAATGTGGTAGGGTATGATAGAATTCCATTGGGCATGGAGTCAAATATTTGGCTTAACAAGGAAGCAAACTAAACCTTCACAGAGACAGGGTAGTTGAGATACTCTGAGATTTAAAAATGTTGAGATGGAATGAATAATAAGAAGGAAATGGTATTCTTATAAGAGCAACACAAGGATGAATTCTACAAAGTACAAGTTAGAAATTTGAGAATGACTCCTCATATAAACAAAGCATAGTGAATATGATTTATATTTATTTACTCTTATCAGTCATAGAAGAACATACATATGTTAACATAGAAGGAAAACATAAACAAGAGAATACATATCCAAATCTCTCAACACAAGAATATTTTTTGCAGAATTGATCTTCCTTCATTAAACTTTCAAAAAATATACAGAGCACAATAAGTCTTCCAATAAAAAACCAACCCTTATTCATTCTAAAAAACTTGTCTTTATAGGAAATATTACAAACTAAAAACATGTTCTTTGTATGTACTTAATTAAATTATTTTAAATATAAAGAGATAAAGTGTATATCTCAAATACATGCACATAATACATAATTTTAAACCTATCTATATCTAAACTATAACAGTGTGCTACAAAATTGGCTAGAAAATTGGGTCAAAAAACATTGAATGGTCTTCTGTCTAATTTCTTGGAACTCGTGCCTCATCCTCCTCCTAAAAATATCATCTATTATGTAGCTCCTCCTTTTGAGCTTCTTGATCTGACAATGATGACAATCTCACTGATATCCTTTCAAAATCAGAAAATGATCAGGATTGTTGATGAGTTGTTTGTTTGCTCTTTATAGGTATCGATTGCAAATTTGTGTTGACACTAAAAATGTCAGCGCTTATCTACCATTAACAGTGAAAATCACTCACAGACATGTTATCTACTTGCAAACAAAATTCCACATGGACAGTTGACAATCAAAACTGTGTTGTCAAAATTTAGCTAGTTGAGTGTGCTAGCTGTCTCTAGTAGGATGTCAACATTTGTTTTCCTTCGTTTCTTACTCCTCTGAGCCTCTATAGGAACTCCTTTCTTTGAGTCTTTGGTTTTCTTAGATATTTTTGAGCTTGTGGACTCCTCCTGGTTTATGATCAATTCTTTCTGAGGGGTTTATGTTCCCAAGTCCTTCCGACCCTTCTCAAATGGATTTCAATTAACAACTTAATCATACCTTTGTGATATATGAAATGGGTAGATGCATTTGGTCTTTCTCTAAACCTAACAAAAATACGTTTCAGACTTTCTAATCGAAAATGGGGAGTGTTTATTCTAAATTGACCTTCTATGTGAGCTAGGAATCAGAAATGGTAGAGATTCACCCGATTGTAGCGTCCTTCACATGTACAATATTATTTAGTAATCTGCAGGAGACAATGCCACTCGTCCTTCAACTAGGACCTTTAAACTCCTAAACACCAGCTAATTTCCTTAAATTCATCTTTCAGAAAAAATGGTACATCAATGTCAGGCATAACATGGCTCTTGAAGGCTATTTCTCCATCTGTAGGTAGGCCCGTTACTTCAACAATTAACTCCTCATTGACAGTAAATGTGATTCCCCCAACAATAACTTGTTGACCATCGAAACCTTCCACAAAAACTCAGGAAACTCCATCATGATACCCTGCACAACGAGAGAAAAAGTGTTCCCAACTTGCTTCTCGAAAACACTGTTGAATCTATGGATAGACTTCAAGCAGGTCAGGTGCCTTAGGCTCACCTTTGTTTGATTTTCCGCTTTTCCCCATAGTTCTCATCGTCAAACAATAGCACCAGAAGTGGGATTGTGATTCGATCCGTGGTCTCCGGGGAAAACTTAACAAGCTGTCCTCTTTTGGCATAAAAATAAAACAACTCAATTATGTGTTATACAAGTCTTACCATATGAACTAAATTATTTGAAGGCGTGTCAATTGGTACATCATATAACAAACTGGTAGGTGATTTCAAAAAATATTAACATGCAATCATGATCTTTTAACCGAACATTACCTCTCAGCAATGGAATCCAGAAACGCATCACATGACCTCACCATACGACTCATTAGTACTCACTTGATAAATTATTATTCATTTGCTTATGTGTCCTCTATCAGTGCATTATTTGCTCATAAGAAAAAAAGTTTGAATTTTTCCCTTTGGCGTTGATACTCCCATTGCTACAGTTTTAACTGACCTTTTTTATACATATGCCCTACTACTCCAAATGTCAGCGCTTTTTTTATTTTTTAGAACTGATAATAAAATTGATATTCTATTTGCCAGCATTTTAAACTTATTTATTACAAATCAACGTTGACACTGAAACTGCCAACGCTTTAAAAAATATTGACTAAAATTGTGATAACAACTGGCTCCACGGGGATGTTGTCGATCATAGATGGAAGCAAGAACCCCATAGACCAAAAGCCTATTTATTGCATTGAATTTTCGTTAATGCAACACTTTTGACTGACTCTATTCAATAAGAAAATCATTTTTCAAATTTATTCTTTACAGACTCTTTTGGAACTGAAAAAATAAAATAAAATAAGGTAAAGCAACTTTATTCTCTAATAACCATTTATCAGAACCTTAGGGCCTTCTCCTCGGGCTTCAAGTCCTTCAAAATGTTTATCCACACCTGCAAGTTTTCAAATAACATGGATATATACAATGGCATAGTGGAATATGATTTCCTCAAGAAATATAATGTTTCAGAAACCACCAGTTGATTGGACCTCAGGGAAGTAAATCTCCTTTAAATCGCTCAGAATAAATGCATTCTTTCCACGATAAGCTGCAATTTGATAAGGGCCCTTCCAAATATGGTCAAACTTCCCATGTTTACCTTTATCTTCAATGTGGGCATCCAATTTTTTAAAAAAAATCCAGGACTTTGAAATCATCTTCTTTAGTCTTTTTGCCAAATACCCTTTTGATCTTTTCTTGGAAATCTTGAGACTCTTCATATACCTTTTCTCTATTTTTCTGCACCTCTATCAACTGACTAATTCTTCTTTGAAAATGATTTAGTTCCTCTTATAGTTCTTGCAAGTACCTCATAACTGGTATCCCAATTGAAACTGGGAAAGCTACATCAACACCATATATCAATTGAAAAGGAGTGGTACCAATTGATCTCTTTGTATTGATTCTATCAGCCCATAAGGAAAATTTGAGCTTTGTATGCCAAGCTTTTTTATTATCCTCCAACAGTTTTTTGATGATTCTGACTAGACTCTTGTTTGATGACTCAGCCAGTCCATTACCTTGGGGGTAATAGGTTGTAGAGTGACTAAGAATTATATGATATTCATCACATAACTTAATCAATATTTTAGATTTAAAGCATTGAGCATTATCAGTTATGATTCTTTTTGGACTACCAAATCTGGAAAGAATATTTTCTAAAAATTGTATGACAACAAGATCAGTAGCTTGCCTGCTTGGTAGAGCCTCAATCCATTTAGTGAAATAGTCATTTCTTGTCAAGATCCATTTATGTGTGATGATGATGTTGGATGAATTTCACCTATAAACTCAAGGCCCCATTGTTGGAATGGTGATTCTACAGAAATAGGCTTTAAGAGTAAGGAAGTCAATTTGGATTTCCCTTCAAACAATTGACATTTATGACACGCTGCAACTTCTTACGAACATCAGCAAAAACTGTGGGCCAATAAAATCTTGCTCCCAATATCTTGTCAACATTTTCTTTCCAATAATGGTGACCACCACATACTCCTTAGTGGAATTCTTTCATCATATGCATGGCTTCATCTTCAAGTAAACAATTCAGTAATATACCCTGTGGATCTTTCTAGAACAAATAATTATTAAGAATACAATATTTAACAGACTTAAGCTTCCAGAATCTGGCCCGAGTTTTATTTGTTCCTGGTAGAGCTTGCAGATTTTACAATATATAAACAATATCACCATAATGATGAAGAATCTTTAAAACAATCATTCATTGTAACAACTGATTTATCCTCTATTATGTTTGATAATTCCATTGTCTGATTAATCCCAAAAGTTCTAAGATTTTCTTCAGTCATCAATTTGTTCAAGCCTTGTCCTTTTATTAGCTTAGTGGGTTTGATTTCTAGATCAAATTCTAGCATTTTGGCAATCCATTTTCCCCTCCTACCATTGTTGTCAGGTTGGATTAAAATAATTTTTACCACAACATCTCGTACATAAGAATGATATGAGAATAAAGTAAAAAAAATATGAAATCCTTGAGTGACTTTATCAATGTATAGGCCTACTTATACATTATATCGTATTTCAATTCATAATCCCTCAACGCTCTACTGAAGAGAGAAATAGGTTGTTCGTGGCCTTCTACGTTTTTCTGAAGCAAGACACCCGAAATGGTGTGTTTAGAGGCAAAAGAGAATATTACAAATTCTTTAGAAAAATAGGGACTAATGAGCAAAAGAGCCTAACCTAAAGTTTTTTTAATGTCATCAAAATATTCCTTATCCTAATCAATCCATTTAATCTCATTATCTTTCTTCAACATACTTGTGATAACTTTTAGAATCTCAGCAAAATTAGGAATGAACCTGAGTAAAACATTTACCTTCCCCAGGAAAGACTAAACTTCTCTCTTCTTTCTCAGCTATTCAATCTTATGTATTGTTGTTACTCTACTAGGATCAATATTAATACCTTCTTTTGATAATATATGGCCCAGTACCTTCCCTTCCTTCATGGAAAAATGAGACTTCTTCGGATTTAATGAAACACCAAATTTTATGCACTATGTGAAAATTGTTCTCAAATGTTTTAGATGAGCAGACTTAGACTTGGAAAAAACTATAATATCATCTAAGTATATCACAACAAACTTGTCTCTTTCATCAGCAAATGTTATATCCATTGCTCTTTGGAAAGTGGCCTCGACATTCATGAGCCCAAAGGGCATATTTGAGTACATGAATGTACCCCATGGTATAGTAAGGGTTGTTTTATCTTGATCTTTCAGATTTACCAGTATCTGATTATATCCGGAGAATCCATCGAGAATATAAATTCTTTCAGCCCAACTACATTTTGTAAAATGTGGTCCATCTTGGGTAAAGGATAATTATCTTTCAAATAAACTTTGTTTAGATTCCTAAAATCTACGCAAAGTCTGATTTCTCTGCTCTTTTTCCTTACTGGGACCATATTGGCTTATCCAGTTTGAAAATATTAATGATTATCATTTTAGTAGTTAGTAACCTTTTAACCTCCTTTTTAATTTGTAATAGCCCTGGTGAAAATTCCATGTAATAAAAGTAAATAAAGTCAAAATAATAACCACGGATAGTGGGACACTTATTCCAAGCTGAATGTTAGGCAAAATCCTAGTGACAGGGATCACTTGTGATTGGTTATGGCTAAAGAAATTGGAAAATGCGATGGATAAGGCTTTGGAAAGGCAAAATGGCATTTTTGGCACATTTATTTATGAAAATAATGGAAATTAGGAGAAAAAGGAGGTAAAAAGTCACATGTTGCATGTGAGGAGGAAAATCAAGGAAAATAATGGAAAATGAATAAAATAGAGGCCTAATTTATAAAAAGGCTTCTGAGGATCAGTTGGTAACCTTTTGTCAATTCAGTTTTGGAGCTCTCTCATTATTCTCTCTCTCTCATACTCTTGGAGACTTAGAGTTTTCTTGAAGCATTCTTGGAGGGTGTGGCATACTTGGATTTTTGGAGCAAAAAGGAAAAGGAAGAGCAAGAAATCGCAAGAGGGCATCAGGATCAACAACTACATCAGATTTTCTTGCAAGTACCAAGTTGCATGTATGCTTCCTTCACTAGCTTTGGCATGCATGGCATATGCATGTGGATTTTTTGTTGTGATCTGTCATTGGCATGGAGGATGGCCGAGATTGACAATGGATTGCCTAGCCTTGTCATTTTCTGGATAGCCATGTTGATTGTGGGTTTATTTTCATTGTTGTTGTTTTGGTTGGTTCTCATGTTTCCTTAGCTTGGGTTGAGTTATTAGTTCCTGGAAGCCCTATAACATCTTGGGTTGAGTTACTTGTCCTGGATGCCTTGGTTGGAAAATGGCTCTGGAAGCCCTTGGTGGGTTGAGTTACTAGTCCTGGAAGCCTTGGTTGGACAAACACTCTGGAATCCCTGTATAAGCTGTGGGTTGAGTTACTATTCCTAGAAGCCTTGGTTGGAAGAAACGCTCTAGGATCCCTAGAAGGCTTGGATGGAGACCAATCTAATGATGGTTTTAGTGATGTCCGACATAGTGGTGGAATCATTGTTTGTTGGATTGAGGTGGATGGCCTCCGAAAGCCCTGGATGAGTTTTGATTGATTTGTTCTATGAGATCCCACATTCATGCTTGGAATATGGCACAGGGGTGAATGGCTGAAGAGAGATTTGGCTCAGCCATTCTACGGTCGGGTGGAACGTGGAAGTCCCATCCTGGGTTTGGATTTTGCATAATTAATGAAAGGTTATTTCTCCTTGTATTTCTATGAGCATTTTGATGGATTATATGTGGTCTATATGGTTGTACTTTCATGAGTATTTCTGCTGCTATTATGCTGGTTATGTATGTGTTTTATGACAGTAGCCATGTATGGATTTCATCGTGTTTTTACTTGTAACTGAATGATCAATGTATCTATGACCTAATGGATGGAATGTCAGTTGATGTATTGAGGCATCAACGGTTCTTAGTGATTCTCAGCTAAGTATGAGACCCCTATGCTTACAACTGTTAATTACACCTGTAGATTACACATTTGCAATATGTTTGGCAAAATTCCTGTCATGGCTAGTAGGGGTCTAGTCAAGGTCTTAAACAAGTATTTGCTTTAATATTGTCATTTCCATGTTATTTTATTGATTTGAAGAGATGGTTCAATTCTGGGCAATTACCTGGGCTTTGGGCCTGAAAAAGTCGCTCAAATCCCGGAGTCGCTGGCATATCACTAATAGTTTTGGTCTCTGGTCATTGGCAGGCAAGCCTGTGAGAGCGACTTTGGGTTTTGGTCACCTTCATGCCTATAGCATGGGAGCGACTAAGGCTTATTTGTCCAAAAGATCAGTGGGACCCAAAGGCAAGTTGTCTAAAGTATTGGATTGGTTCCTGAGGGTCCTATAGCTGATGATTAATGTTTGTATGGTGTGTTTACATAGATTCCACTTCCTTAACGTGACTTAGGAAGTCGAATCATATCATAATGGCATCTCGTCGCATATTTACCCCGTTTGGCCAGCTACTTGGGTATATGTGGGAGGAGGGTATTACATAGTGGTATCATAGCATGGTTCACCCCTCGGACTAGATGGGTTATGTGTTGGTCATCCATGCATGTTAGTTGCATGTGTGTCTCTCACCCTTGCATTCCATGTTCTTGTTGCATTTGCATGATGTTTTTCATGGTTGTAGTGATGTCGTCATGTGAAATTTGAGGTTGTTATTGTGGAATGCATCGTTGTGAGTGTATGATTAGTTACATGTCGATTTATGTCGCTTACATGTATCGTTGTAGTATGCTTGGTTACATTCTTGCATGTTTGGTTACATTCTTGTATGCTTGGTTGCATGTATCATTCTTGTAGGTTTGATTTCAAATATTGTTCATTCATGCTTGGTCATATGTGTTTATGCATATGTGTGGATGGTTATGCATCACTTATGCATGTTCATGTTTGCATGTGGTCAAGTGTATAGTGACGTAATGATGGTGGTTGTCATGCATGAGGTCATGGTGTGTGTTGTTGTTGAGGTCATGCATTGATGACTGGACCCTAGCTAGAATGACGGTTGCATGGTCATATGCTTATGTTTTATGTTTCTATATGTTGTCATGATTATGTTATACATGTATCATGCTAATTTGTTGATCTTGCAGACAAGGTATCCTCCCTGAGCTATACTAAGGTACGTTGGTTTATTATGATTTGGTTTAGCTGACATGATACACCTTGCAGGAAGAAATATCAAATGGATAGTAAGATGGTTGACTACAAAGACTCTCCCTATGAATCCGAAGAGCAGTATGGTGTTGGGAACCCTTCTGATTTGGTAGTTACATTGAGAAGCTTAAAGGAAGAAATAAGGAGTTGTAAGGAAGATAATGATAGAATCATACATGCACATGAAAAGTTAGCAGAGGTAAATGCAGTCATACTTCAAAGCTTGTCAAATTTGCAGCGATAAGGACCGCTTTGGATCAGCCATGAGAAGGAGGATAGAACTAATGGGGCATATGGTATTTGTTCGCATGGTGGTCATAGATCATATAGAGATGACACAATCAGAGATGGAATATTGTTGGACACTCTGGATAGGAGAAGGGATAGTCACAGGTACCGTTCTAGTTCTAGTTCCGACAAGCATGATGATCGATATCATTATCACCCTTACAGGAGGAGTGATAAGGGGTATTTTCCAGATGAGTTTAAGAAAGAAAATCCACCTACTTTTTATGGAGAGGTAAAGAAATCACAAGATGCAGAGGCATGGTTTCTAGGCATGAAGAAGTTCTTCAGATTGCTTGAATCTTTAGAGAACATGAAAGGTATAGTGGCTACATTCAGTCTCAAAGGAAAAGCAGACATTTGGTGGGAAGATGTGAATAATGTCAAAGGTATAAATGAGGAATATTTGACATGGAGTGAGTTTGAGTGGCTATTAAAGAAGAAGTATTTTTTGGAAAGATACTTTGATGACAGGGCGAAATAATTCTATGAGCTAAAGATGGGATCCATGACGGATGATGAGTACACTAGCAGATTCTTGGAGTTACTGAGGTATGTGCCTTACCTCAAGGAGGAGAAGGCTAAGATTTAGAGATTCGTTAGTGGGTTACCGGTTGCATTCAAATATAGGATTGAGTTTGACAAGCCTAGATCATTGGAGGAGGCTATCTGAAAACTAAAGCATTGCTATGAACAATCAAAGAGAAAAATTGAGACTAAGCCAGACTGGAGAGGTAATGCAAAAAACAAAGGAAAATGGGACAAGAAGCGAGTACGACCACAAGGCATAGGTAACAAGGAGAATGTTTCACCATATAAGAAGTTCAATACATCAGATAGAGGACAGGGATTCTAGTCAGGAGAATAGAACAAGGGGACAAGTTGGAAGCCTATAAAGTGTTGGAATTGTGGCAAAGATCATCACATGAGACATTGTCCACAGAATTAGGGTGGTAGACCTCAGATATACAATGCACAGGAGGCACAGATTGTTGGGGATGTTGGTTAGAGCATTCCACGTATTTATGCAACATTGGATAAAAAGAAAGCAAAGCATCAGGTGTCTATCATTGAGATAGACGGTAAGCTTTGTGATCAATTTATTTCTATTTTGATTGACCCTAGATCTAATTATAGCTATGTTAGTCCTCACTTAGTGGATAAGTGTGATTTGAGTAAGGAACTGCCTACAGAATCTTGGTTAGTGCAGTTGGCTATAGGTACGAAGAAGCAAGTTCATTATTGGGTAAGATCTTATGTATTTGATTTGAATGGTATGCCTATAATAACACATTTGAATGTATTAACATTGGGATCATACAATATGTTGTTGGGCATGGATTGGTTGTATCTTCATAGAACCAATGTAGAATGTTACGACAAAGCCATTGAGTGTGTTTATGACAATGGAGAACCAAGAGTCTTACGGGGAAAGAAGAAAGCCACATCAGTTAGGATGGTGACAGTCATGCAAGCAAAGCGTAGTTGCAGGAAAGGGTGTAATTTATTTGCAATGCACATTTCTAGTGATAAGGGTAAGGAGGTTGAGGATGCAGATGTGTTGAGCAGGTACCCAGCTTTACAGCAGTTCAAAGATGTATTTCCTGAGGACATTTCAAAGTTGCCACCTCACAGGGAGGTAGAATTTTCTATTGAGTTAGTGTCAGGGGAAGCGCTAGCATCAAAAGTACCTTACAGGATGAGCACACCCGAGTTGGTTGAGTTAAAGCTACAGTTGAAGGAAATGTTGGACAAGGGATACATTAGGCCAATTGTATCACCTTGGGGCACAATGGTACTATTTGTGAAGAAGAAAGATGGTACTCTCAGATTATGCATTGACTACAAGCAGTTGAACATAGTGACCATCAAGAACAGGCATCTGTTGCCGAGGATTCATGACTTGTTCGATCAGCTGAAGGGAGCAACATTGTTCTCTAAGATCGACTTGAGATCCAAATATGATCCGGTACACATTAAAGAGGAGAACATTTACAAGACCACGTTTAGGACTAGGTATGGGCATTATGATTTTGTTGTTGTTCCATTTGGCTTAACTAATGCTCCAGCTAGATTCATGTGTTTGATGAATAATGTATTGCGTCCATATTTGGATAAGTTTGTTATTGTGTTCATTGATGATATACTGGTGTATTATAAAAATGAGGAAGAGCATGCCAAACATTTAGCCGCAGTGTTGAGGTTGTTGAGAGAGCATCAGTTGTATGCTAATCTCAACAAGTGTAGTTTCTTTCAGACTGGGGTACACTACTTGGGACATGTTGTCTCCAAGGAGAGCATCGCAGTAGATCCTGAAAAGATAAGAGCCATCATGGAGTGGGTAGCTCCTAAGAATGTGGATGAGGTGAGATATTTCATGGGGTTGGAAGACTATTATGGGAGGTTCATCAGGGACTTCTCATAGATTGCTTATCCTATCACATCATTGCAAACGAAAGGTAAGAAGTTCGAATGGCCAGAAGAGTGTGAGGCTAGTTTTGAGCAGCTTAAGCAGTTATTGACACATGCACCAATGCTAAAGATACAATAACGCAGCTTAATTTTTAGAACTTACAATAACGCTGATTTTCTGTCTGTCAGTGTTTTAACCATATTTATTACAAATCAGCGCTGACACTGAAACTGTCAGCGCTTAAAAAATTATTGACTAAAATTGTGATAACAGTGTGTAATATGACTATTGCATGAAAAATAAAACAATGTAACTCATAAACAATTGCAGACAACAACCAATAACATGAATATGAATATTAAAGTCACTGGAAATGAATAAAATTCAATTCATGACTTATTTGTATTCATGTCAGGACTATTTTTAATTTTCAATCTGATTGGAGGGGATGTAATTTGAGAATGTCTCATGAACACTAAATTTAATCAATAACATTAATTATATTGATTATAATTCAATCTAATGATGATATAATGTTGTTTAAATTTACATATTTTAAGAGTGCAATTGCTTATAGTCACAAACGGAAAGAAAAATTCATCCCATACATTAAACCTTATGCATTATTCTCAGGGCTTCATTTAAAAAAAACATATAAAAATATTCTTAACTATGGAGATTCACCCCTACTTTATCATGGTGATTCTTAATATGTAGATAGACTTTGTTATAATACCATGGGTCAACACCATGGCTTATGAATACCATAAGCTTGAAAACCGGTAATTCATTTCATATGGCACTGTTGATATGAGATTTTTTAATTAATAAATTTAATTAAAAGAGAAAAAATAGACATAACTACTTTGGAATTAAAGCTTAGCTCTTGATTTGTGTATACTAAGAATATTCTAGAATATTTTATAGACGTTAAAACCATACCATCTAACTAATAATTATTGATAATTAAATTAAAATTATGGATGCCCTATTCCAAAATAGACATGCCCATAAACATAAATTTTTTGTAAATATTATGTAAATTTTAAATACTATTAAATACCTACCATCCAAAATTACTATTAAATACCTACCATCCATGTATTACTTATTGATAATTAAATCTGAATTATAAAAACTCCTATCTAGATAATAATTAACTTATTTTAAATAAACTATTAATTTTACTTTCAATACATTTATATAATCAAAATTTAACCTCTCCAATTTAATATTTCCTTCTCTTATTTCAAAATTTTGGTTTTTTAAGAAATTTAAGAAAATACTATATAATACACTAAAATTTTAAATAAAGCAATTAACTTCTCGTCGTAGATTTGGTAAACCAAAGCTAATCTTAAAGCATGATAACGCTGGTCGTCAATTCAATGATTTCAAATGATATTATGATTATTTTTAAATTAAGCTTAAAAAATTAAAGCTTAAACCCCTTCTCAAAGGGGGACCATTTTGAAAACGATACTGGTTTTATTTTTTATTTTATTTTCTTTTCCAGAAAAGTATTCTAGACGTACGAGTGTGGTGCCCACAAATACGAATAATTGGAATGCAAACAGTCTCCTCAGACAACACGGAATAAGAAAAAGATTAAAAAAATGGAATTGTCCTGAATGACAGCTTTCTTTCGAATTCATTTGAGAATGGAACTGAGTTTGAAATTGGTTGTAGTATTACACCGGAGATGTTTTACCATTTGATTAGAGTCCCCATAATTATAAGACGAGAGATACTAAGAGATAAGCTTGCTTTATTCCTTTGCATGTTGAGTACACTTGAACTTGATTCTTGGAAGCTCTACCAAAGCTCTAGGAGAATGCTAGATTTTTTTTCTTTGTGGCGTATAAGCATCATGCATCCCCTAATTCTCATGATTTTTATAATAAAACACATTCTTAAACAGTTCCTAAATCATCTTGATACGAAACAATTTGTCACCTAAATAATCCTAATATAAAAGAATTTCCCATATTTATCATAAGTGGAAAAAAAAATAGTATTTTAAATATAACGATACTAAATTTCTATTATTTTTTAAATAATATAGTTTTTTAATTACACCTAAGGTGTTTTTAAGGGGAGGTTGCTCTAAGGAGTTCCATGGTTTGTCCAAATCAAGGCAATCTCGCAGTCTATTCATTGCAGGCTACTAAGTCAACTTCCATTACCAACGGTGGAAAATTTGAAAAACCATGGAGGATGTGGAAGCTCTACCACCTCATTGGAAGCTCCCACAAATGATATCTCATGCTTTCTTAATCTGGAGGCCCGTCTCCAACTTTTGGACAAATACCATGCATAGGAACAACACTTTCATCTATCATCTAGCTACGATCTAGCTATAGCAAACAAATCATGCAATTTTCTAAAGGTTCCTTCATTATGGAGGCAAGAAACCATCAAGGCACTAATCTAGTACTCAAAGGATAGGTGTGTTCAACTTGACAGAATCAAAATAATTGAAGACCCCATACATATACGGATCACCATGAAACCACCCATCCTTCCTAGAACCAAAGTCCTATCGATGTCTCCATTAATGGCCATCTTCAGTCAGCGTCTCTGTCGCAACAACTGTAGATGGTATGGTCCTAGTTTGCTTTTGCATTTTCTTATTGTCTAAATTGCATTCATGTAAATAACGTGGGTTCTAGACTTTTTTTTTAGTAGAAAAAAATAGAACACTCTTATATTAATAAGAATGTTTTACATATTTGATCGATCTTTAACCTGAGTGACAACACTTCTTACAAATGACCATCGGAGCAAGCAACAAATATCGTCAGTGCCAGTAAAAAATACCTTGCCTCTCAAAGAGGCATACATTGCAAAGAGTAACAATGACAATAGAATAGAGATAGAGAAACAAAGGAATGACTTCAACTCTTGCAAAATCCAAATGGAAAAAAGAAAATAGCAGGGGACAAAGCTTATAGCTCAAACATCTCCTGTCCACAAATTGCTCCATTATGAAAAAGCTCAAAGAACATATACCTAGGAAGCATGGTCACCCCACGCTTGGAGAGAAGGTCTGCTTCAGAGTTTTGCTTATGGTAGATATGTTGGAAAGACACCTCCATGAAGGCAGACCTCAGATACAAGATCATTTGTGCCCAGTTACAAAGTGAGGGGACATCTAGAGTATGTCGGCCTTGAATCCATCAGATCACCAAGAGGGAATCTCCTACAACCATAAAATTTCCTAAATCCAGCCATTTGGAGCATTGGAAGGCACCCCATAGTGCCACTAGCTCAGCCCAACAATTATCCCCAACACCAACAGACTAATAGAATTTGTAGTGGATAGAGGGATCCAATTTGAGGGAATGCCTTCAAAGATCAGGTTGTTTCTAGATAATCAAATGCCCCACAAGACATAAAGTAGGACAACTCTATAAATAGTGGCTTGGATAGACCAAGACTCAAAACAGGCAAGAAAGGAGGAGCAGTCAGAATGGATATTGATACCAAGGAGGAGAGGGACCGCAGTCCAAATGGCAGCAGCAAATAGATGGAGACGGTCCTCAAAATCAGACTGGCAAAGAGTACATCTACCAGGCCCCACAAACCCTTTTTTCAGCAGTTGATCCCAGGTGAGGATGTGATTGTATAAGACCAACAAGGAGAAGCATTTAATTTTTAAAGGGATTTCCCATAGCCATAATTTGGAGGTGCAACCCGCTAGAGGAAGAGGGGGGATGATGGAGGAAATATAGTCATGCACATCCTTGGCTGCAATCCACCCATTCAGAATTCATCCACCCCAAATGAGTTGATCAGGGTGCATAGTGAATGAGATGTCAGCCTGAGTGAGAATATTGCGGAAAGATTCCCATTCTATGGCCAAGGCGTCTGGAATGCCTAACTGTCAAGCATGAGGCCAAACCGGAGCACGGTAAGGGAAGGGTATGTCTGATCTGAGGTTGGCCAAATTATGGAAACCCAACTGGCTGAGAGTGTGAATCAAGGGGACTGATAATATGTGGCAGCCCATCATACCTTTAATGGCATCCCTACCAACAAGAATTTGTTGTCCATCACCCACCAACCACCGGAGATTGTTGTAAAGCCACGAAACAACATGTCTGAAACTACACCAGATATATGATGCATTGGGATTCGATGGCGCCCCCACCCGCACCCATTCCTCCGGGCCCTGAAAGTGGATGTATTTAGTCAATAGAATGGTCTACCAGAGACCCCTTTCCCTAAAAGACCTCCACAGATTCGTGCTCAAGAGGGCAATATTGAATCTTCTGAGATCCATGATGCCCCAACCGCCCAAGTTAACAGGCATGGAGATTGTGATAAGGGCCACAAGGTTAAGTTTTTTATGTGGGCATGCCACAGACCAAATAAATTTAGCAACGACGGAGTTCAGTTTATGAATAATGGTCTAAGGAATATAAAAGAGATGCATCCAGAAAACTGGAAGTCATTGCAACACTGCCTTCGTCATGATGACCCTGCCCCCCAACAACAGTGATTTATGGTCCCATCGAGTGAGCATCTTCTTGAATCTGCATACAATCCAGTCCCAGTTAAGAACTTTGTATTTTGAGGGTTTTAAAAAACATCCTAGGTATTTAAATCCATTAGACATGGGGCAGATGGAAATGACAAATAAATTTGCAATTTCAATTATCTCCGCCAAATTACCATCATCCAATATGAGTTATGATTTGGAGCTATTGATATGCAGCCCAGATGTGTTACCAAAATTCAAGAATACCTTGTGGAAGAATGCCCATTCCAAAATGTTTGAGGCACCAGGACAAAGAATGCCGTCCACAAATAGAAGGTGGGACATGTTACAGGTGCTAGAAATCCTACAACCAGAAATATTGCCAACTTCTCTCATTGGACATATTTCCCTGCTAAAGGAGTCCATAACAAGGATGAAGAGTAAAGGTGACAATGCGCAGCCTTCTTTGAGGCCCCTTTGCATCTTGAAGAACTTAGTTGGGTCCCCATTGATGAGGACAACCATTGAGGCTGATGATATCCATGCCTTGATCCATGAAACATGCCAATGGTTAAACTCAATTGTTTACAAGATCATGGTGAGAAATTCCCAATCCACATAGGCGAATGCCCGGGAAAGGTCGATTTTCATGAGACAGGATTTTAGCTTCCTCGTCTTAATCAAATATATACATTCTTGTGCAATTGGCACCACATCCTGTATCCTCCTGGAGGACAAGAAACTAAATTTCTCCATAGATATATGAGGAGAAATAATCTTCTTAACACAGTTAGTGAAGAGTTTAGACGTCATTTTGTAAATAGCATTGCACAAGGAAATTAGCCTATAGCCAGAGAAAGAAAATGGTTTATGAATCTCAAGAATCAGAGTAAGAAAGGTGAAGTTAATAGAACCTGGAATGAGCCCAGAACGCTTCACAGTCTCTGCCAAGTTGACTAGATCTGATCCCATTAGCTCAAAGAAGTGGAGGAAGAACTCAACAAGACAACCACCGGGCTCGGGGTTCTTATCTTTGGCCATCTCCTTCAGAGTCTGGAGTAGTGGGTTCTAGACTTCATAGCTAATGGAAATGAGATTTGGGACATTTATTTAAACTAATATTTGTATTAGAAAATGCATGCGTTGTGAGTTATGTGTTGGAAAAGAAGTTATGAAGGAGCTTTTAAATTAACACATACCAACACAACAACTTAAGGACCTTTCCCCACCCTATGATAAAAAAAAAAGTATGAATACAGATGGTATGGTTTAGTGTCCATGTCCACTAGACTTTATCTCTCTTAAAAATCAATTATCTGAAATACTGAAAATCGGTTGATACCCAAAATAATATTGGGAACAATAAGCAAGGCCAAGAATAAACTGAAAATCAAAACATGAAAATTACATATTCTATGCCCAATGTGTATTTAATTATATATTCGATACAATATTTGCAAGAAATCTTCTTAATGATATTTTGAATTTTTTTGGAATATATATATCATGAAAAATAAAACAATGTGATTCATATAAGACAACAACCAAATATTAAAATTCATTGAAATTGAAATCAAAATCAAAATCAGTATTAGTTCATGACCTTTTTTTATATAGGGTCATGATTATTTTTATTTTCCAATCTAATGAGAGGGGATGTTATTTGAGAATATTTTATGAATACTAACACTATATTTAGTTAATAACATTAATTATATTGATTATAATTTAATCTAATGATATAAAGTTGTTTAAATTTACATATTTGAAGAGTTTAATTGTTTGTAGTTACAAATCTAACAAAAATCCATTTCACACATTATACCTTATGTAGTAGATTTTCTTTTTAAAAAATACGTAACAAGATTTTTAATTATTGAGATTCATCTCAATTTATATCTTAATCTCCAAATAGGCTTTGTTATAATACCATAGGTCAACGCCATGGTTTATCAATGCCATATACTCGAAAAACCATAATTCATTTCATATCACAATGTTTATATGACATTTTTTTTTAATTAATGAATTTAATTAAAAGGGAAAAAAATAGGCATAGCTTCTTTGGAAATAATGCTTAGCCCTTGAGTTGTGTATATTATTAAGAATATTCTATAATATTGTGTGGAGGTTAAATCTATACCATCCAACTAATAATTATTGATAATTAAATTAAGATTATGGAAGCCCTATTCCAAAGTAGGCATGCCCATCTACATAAATATTTCGTGGATGTTCTATAAATGTTAAATACCTACCATCCATATATTACTTTTTGATAATTAAATCTAAATTATGGAAACATAATTGATTTAATTTTATAATTTATGGAATACATATGCATAATTGATTTGATTTTAATCATTTTTATTAAAAAAGTTAATATATAATACTTATGAAGATTTTGTTTGTTGAAATCTGATGTAAATGAAACAATTAAATTGATATTGAGCATTATAAGTTTGTAATATATTTGAAATGATATAAATATATTACCTCAGTAAGAGTTTATACATAGTTTATCTTTCCAAGCACACATTGTTATTGGTTTGCATAACTATTTAAACTATTTATAAATGTTTTAAAAAAAAAAAGTTTGATTTGAGTTTACACAATTGGTTAGATCTATAGTGGATATTTGCTCAAATTCTAATTCTAATGCAATTTATAACATTTAACTTTGAAAAATATATTTTTAAAAAACTATCTCTCAAATATTTGATTAGACCATAACTTGAAGGTCTTATTAGTACCTTTGCACAATATAATGTCATTATGCATCATTGTCTCACATATTTGTTCCTATACTTTTTGGATATTCTTGTGATATTCATGCATGATTTTTAAATATTTGTATAGTGATTTTTTATTTTTAAATTTTGGAAAAAACTATCCAAAATTAAAATCTTTGAAAATAGTTCATACTTAGGTAAATAATATATTTAGCATCAGTTACTTCCCACCATAATTTAAGCCAGCCTTTTCTTAAAAAAAGGGAGAAGAATAAGATGTAAATACATATATTTACCATGAGTTATTTCCAAGCATTATTTGTGGAGTAAAATTGTAAATATATAGACATCTCAATTTGTACAAGACTATAGAATTCAATTTGCTCATTAACCACTGTTAATTTAGCATTGACCAATGCAAGTTTTAATGTTTTGATTAATTTTATCTAGATCATAATTTTTAACTTCAATGATAAATACTAAATTATTCTACAACACTAATTTTAAATGAATTATTAATTAAAATTTCAATACATTTACCTCTAATAAAAAAAAATAACCTTTACAATTAGATATTCCTTTAGATATTCCCATCCCTTACTTTTTCAGAAATCTACATAATATTTTCAGAAATTTGAAAACTACATAATATTTTCAATCATAACACTAGAATGTTAAATAAATCAATTCAATTCTCGTCCTAGATTTGGTAAGCCAAAGCTAATCTTAAAGCATGATAACGCTTGTCATCATCAAATGTTAAAAACAAATTATTAGTTAATTTTAAATTGCAATTCTAACACCGTTTGAACCTTTTTCCCAAGTCTAGATGATCAATTCAATAATTTCAAATGATATTATGATTATTTTTAAATTAACCTTAAAAAAATTAAAGCTTAAACCCCTTCTCAAAGGGAACCATTTTGAAAATGACGGTGGTTTTTTTTTTTTCAAAGAAAAAAATTCTAAACGTACGAGTGTGGTGCCCGCAAATACGAATAATTGAATGCAAAGTGTCTCTTCAGACAACACGGAAAGGATGGGTCACGGCCCGTACGAGTGTGGTGCCCGCAAATACGAATAATTGAATGCAAACAGTCTCCTCAGACAACACGGAAAGGATGGGTCACGGCCCACGCGAAAACGCGCCGACTTGTTGACACTGTGAAAAAGCAAAGAATCCTTTTCCGTAAAGTGAAAAATTGACGATCATTACTTGTTTTTAATATATGTGAATTTACGGGTTAATTATTGAGTATCAAACTTTTCTCTTCTCTGATTGGTTATATGTAAAATTGTGCCATCTACGTCGACGGGGTTATTTAGTTGAACATCAGATATAGGACATCCAAAACCGTGTATTTTTTACGACTACTTAAGTTGAGTAAAAGTGGACGAATACTCCTTATTGGTTTAGATTTTGAATTGGAAGGAAAAAGAATTACCGCTTCAAATCGTACTAGATTTAGTGAGATTGGACCACCACTACATTAATTAAACTAGATTTAATGAGATTGGACCACTGAATTTATTAGTGGAATTGGCCTGAACAACAACTTTCTTTGATACAACTATCTTAATATTCATTATATTCATCTCTTGAGATTAGGAAAAGTATCAACATATGAAAGGAATGAATCTCAGTTATGAAACCACCTCTCAGGATAGTGACCACCACTGTACTATGAAACTGTTTAGTGAAACAGGTATGGTTAATAAAAATACAGAGTATTACGATCGATTATAGAAACAACTTTGAACATACTTTACAGTACGGGGCCTCCTCTAAGTTGTAACTTGTAAAAATCTGTAAACCAGCCATTAAAAATTATGAATTTAAATTATTGTTTATGAATTTAAATTATTGTTTGTCAATTTCACAGATTTTCCCTTTACTCGTCACTTTTGATATTATGAAATTTTTTATTTTTAGTCAAATACATTTGAAAACCCGAAAGAATGTTTCTGATTAAAATATGATGTTTTATGTCTTAGAGTTTTTTATTGGTAAAATAAATCTAGATAAGTTATAATATTTTACGGTTTCAAATAATTTTTTTGAAGGCATATATAATTTCAAGATCCTAAAAAAATCACTGAAACACTCAAATTGGTAAAGAGTTCACAACTCCAACACATAATGTCAAATTCTGGAACAAATAAACTACGCCCACTCCGCTAAACAATACGTACCTCTACAACGGTAGATTCTCTCGTGAGTGACACGCACCTATTAACACTGGACAGCTCATTGTGCCTTCAAAGGCACGCACCTGCCATCTGTAGCCATTAATGCACCGTGCATTAGCTAAGTACAAAATTCAACAAGTGATATCTATCTGTTAATGCGCTGGGAAAATCTAACTGGCAGTCACATTAATGGATCGATCATTGGTAAAAGAAAAATCAAATTCTTCGAAAAAGTTTGGGAAGTTTAAAATCTTTGGGACTGTTTGATTGTGCAGAAACTAACGACGTAGTCTTTAACGCGACTTTTTGAAAGCTTTTTCGGCGATTTTTTCCGGTGAAAATCCGGCAGTGATTTATCGGAATCCAAGTTTGATAGCTAATTTCTGCACAATGAAAGCGTCCCAGGGGTTTTCCAGGGTGCTGAATCCGAATATGCAGTTAAAAAACCATTTTAACTGCAAAAAATCATGATTTCATCTCAATTTCTTCCGCCGGATTCCGTCACCGGAATCTCAAAAAGTCGCATTATAGACAACTCCGAAACTAACTATCAAATTTCGATTCCAATAAATTGCTGTCGGATTTTCACCGGAAAAGCCCTCAAAAAGTCGCCTTATAGACAACTTCTTTTAAAACTAGTTTTTTTGGTAGGAATTTAATGAATTAAAAGTGTGATGAATAATTTTTACACAATGTAAATGTCTTTAGAGATTTTTCAAAATATTCAATCTATATATATAATTAAAAAATCAATTTAAATAATTTCAAATTTTATAGTAGAAAAAATTCCAGAATAATTGATTACAGACGCACCCAAAAAAACAAACTGACCCTGCATTAAGTTGTAGACCCCACCGATACGCCTCATCGAAAATGATAGCCACCGACTCACCGACTTAGGCCGAAGAAAGTGCAATCATAACACCGAATAATGGGGGGGGTCACTATTTATTCTAAGTTATAAATTTAAAATTACAATTCCAAAACGGCGAACGGAAAAAGTTCAAATAATAATACCACGATTTTAAGTTTATACTTACGTTTTTTATAAAAATAAAAAATCTCTGGGCAATCAAATTGGTAGCTTTCTCATCAAAATCCTTAGCAAAAGATCCAACATCGAAATGAGTACAAAAAGAGTAGAAGAAAAGGTAAGGTTGTTCTATTCATACCTAAGCTATTAAAATAAATCAATCGATCAATTGTAGAAAGGGTTCAATTTTGATAATGATGAGTGTTGCAGTTCTTCAAGAGGAGACTCTGAATGAACGTACGAGTGTGGGGGCCGCAAATACGAACGATTGTATGCAAACTCTCTCCTCAGAAAACACGGAAGGGATTTTGACAATGATAGCTTTTCTGTTTTTTCAAAAAGAGATTTTGAAGGTACGAGTGTGGTGCCCGCACGGAAAGGATGGGTAACGAATAAGTTAATTCAATGTGTGTGTGTTGTAAAAGGGACGAAGCGACGCATTACACACGAGTTAAATGACTCATGACTTGGGTGCGTATACGGTCCTCCGGGGGACAGTGAATGAACATTCCCGCCCAGCATAAACGCGCCGACCCGTCGACTTGGTGTGAGCTGGAAAAATTATAAGCAGTTTATATTGAGAAGTAGGTTTGGAATTTTAAATTATTTATGTAGACTTCAGGGGTTAGTTTAATTGATAGGGTCGATTCTCCTTAACCTCAATTTTTTGGGGTTATGCTTTTTTAGTTTGGATAGGGAGATTTGATTTTCTTTGGGGTTGATTTTCCTAGATTTTCTCATGAAAACAAGGAGATTGTTTGTTGAGAAATTATCTAAACAACTCCATCAATCAACAAAGCAAATCTACCTACATATTATTGTAAGTGTTATTTCCAAATCCCCTTTAACTCTTACATTATTACATAAATCACAAATCACATCTATCTAATATGGTCTTCATGAGCAACTACATCCACTCTATAATCTCATAGATACCACTCTTTCTTCACCACCACTCAAGCTAAACATAACTATTCATAGATACCACTCTTTTTTCACCACCACTCGAGCTACCACTTGACCTCCATTTAAAACATAACTACCTCTTACCATCATTGACGAACTCATATGATCAACGATATTGAAATAACTCGGCTCGTCAAGGCTTCCGTGATAAGAGTTGTCAAGTAATTAACCACTATGGACCAACAACCGTCTATTAGATATTTTTCTTTCGATTATCTGTGAGTTGCTAAGAAGGTTTTCTGGATACTGAATGTGTTCAAAAGTTGATCAAACAACTTGACCTATCTATCACACAAAGATCTCATATTATAACCTGTAGTCGTTGTTCAAAGGTGTCTAAGCATTAAGAACAACAAACCATAATAGTATAAACATAGTCAAACTAGTGATGTGTTCAAGGGTTTCCGAGTGTAAGAACCACTAATTTGAATTATGCAACATTGTTCAATAATTGGTTATGCACCTTTTATATAACAACCTTGGTCAAAAATTCATGTAAATAAAGTTAATAAAGAAAAAATAAGACCAAGGTCATGGGACACGTATTCCAAGTTGAATGGTGGCAAAACATCCTAGTGGGTGTTCATTTTGTTTACTATGGCTAAAGGAAATTGGCAAAGGCAATGACGAAGACTTTGGAAAGGCAAGAGGCAATTATTGACAGCTTATTTACGAAAATTATGGAAATTAGGAGAAAAGGAAGGTGAAAGGTCACGGGTTGCATGTGAGGAGGAAATTGAAGGAAAATAATGGAAAATCAAAGAAATTAGAGGCCTCATTAATAAAAGGCTTCTAAGGATTTGTGGGTAACCTTTTTGTTAGTTCAGTTTTAAAGCACTCTCTTTCTACTCTCTCTCTCTCACACTTGGACACTAAAAGCATTCTTGGAGCACTCTAGCAATGGATCAAGGAAAGAAAAGGAAGGACAAAGAAAGCATAGGGAAGAAAAGGTCAAGCAAGAAAGAGCACGATCAAGCAACTACAACATGATTACTTACAGGTATCGATTTGCATGTGTGATTTCCTTGCCAGATTTGGCATGCATGGAACATGCGTGTGTATATTTATTCTCTTTCCATCATTGGCATGGCTTTTTCTAGGTATGACAGTGATTTTCAACGTTTCATTTCCATTTCCACATAGCCATGGTGTGGTGGGTTCTCTTGTATTTGTTTGAGATGGATTATCAAATAGACTCAAAGCTTAGTAGGGTGGTCTCAAGATTATTCACAAAGTGTAGGAATCCCAAGATGGGATACACAATAAAGCCTAGTTGTGAACACCTCGATTGAGCCTAGGAATTCTCGACCGGTGAATGGTAGGAAACATGGTAAAGCTCAGAGGTGAATACCCTTGATTGGGCCTACGAATTCCTTGACCGGTAATGTCAGGACACACGGTAAACCCCATAGGGTGGAGCCATGGTACGCATAGGAATCCCTTGACCGGTAATGAAGGGATAGATGGTAAAGTCGAGAGCTTGAGATAGACAAATTCCTCACGATTTACGTGGAGAGATCCAAAGGCACCCATGCTTGTTTAAGGCCTAGTGATCTAGTGGGGATTGCGGTAAATCCTGGTTGTATTGATGAGGGTTCGAATCTAGGAAACCCTTGCTGGGATATATGATAAACCCTGAGGAAGCCTTGGTTGGGTTTGTTGTGAGTCCCATATTCATGCTTGGAATGTGGCACAGGGGTGATTGGTTGAAAGAAAGATTTGGTTCAGCCCAATCGATGGTTGAGTGGTTCGTGGAAGCCCCAAACCTGGTTGGCTTATGCATTCATTAATAAGAGCTCCTTCTCCTTAGTATTTCATGTGTAATTGTATTGGTTCATATGTGATTCTTATAGCTGTTGTATCCTTGTTATTTATGTTGGTTATATGTTGATTATGAGTATGTTTTAGCACAAACTTTGATCCGGATTTAAACAGGAACACAACAAATTATAAAGATAACCATAAACACAGATATGCAGCAAAAATTAATACTTCATTTCATTAATGTAAAATACTGAAATATGCTTACAAACAATAATGTAAATAAACCAGCTAGGGCGATGGTAGCTTATCTCTGAGAAGAGATGTGGTGGTTACATGCCTCTGAACTGTGTTACAATGAGGCTTGAAGGCTTATTTATTGTTGAGAAACAATGGAAAACCCTTAGCATTCCAAAACCTAACCCTAGAAGATGAAACGCCAAACTGTGGGCCCTGTTTGGGTAAATTGGTACATCAACTTCCCGGGGTCGTAACTTTGGCATACGATCTCCGTTTGATGTGTACAATAGCTCGTTAGAAAGATCTATCTGAGCACTACCACTTAGGGACAACAACATTAGTTGCATCCACCGATGTTGCCCCAGATTTCCCAAAAAAATGTCGTTTAGGGCCTCAAAACAGCTCCAGAAGTTCAGGACCCGAAAAACTGCTAAAAATAGTAAGTTGTTCTACAATTAAGGAACTGAAAATGTTGAAAGAGACAGTTGTGGGGGTCCAAATGGGATAGGTGGGTGGCCACCAACATCCACCTCGATCATGCCTCCCCCCTAGGAAGTAATGGTCCCCATTGCGTTGAGTTTCTCCCTGAGATGAGGAAGCTTCTGCTGAGCTAGGTCTCTGGTGAGTTGTTCTGCAATATCTGATGTGTCCAGAAATGGTGGGAAGCATGGTCGACGATGGTCCACATTGAACACTCAGTGCAAGCCAAGGAATGGAGGAATGATGTGCTTCAAAGCATTGTTGCCTATAGCCTTGGTACTGATGTAAGCACCATGTCGGAGTCGCCTGAGTTTATGATGGGTTCTGGTAAGGCGTTCTCTCTGCAGATGTAACCAAACTTTGTCACCCACCTAAAACTTGTGTGGTACCCCTGTGGGCGAGGAGAAGTTTTTCCTATGTTCTGTCATGGCCGTATCCCTTTGTTGTTGCTGCTGCGTGGAGGAACCCTTTGTGGGGGTCATGGATGTGGCAACGATCTTCCCTTTACTTTAGGAGCGAACCAGACAGAAAATAAATTTCCTAGTTTGTGAGATGAGCTTGCCGCCTTTTATAGAAGCGATCAAAGAGGTGGCAGTAGGTGGGACTACCTCTGGTATCCTGTATAAGGAATTATCCAAAGAAATAATGACAGCGCGAGGCCTTGACTCATACACAGCATGTCGCCTCCACAAGTATGGTTGGCCTAATAATACATCACAAACATCTAGAGGTGTAACATCACACAATACCTCGTCTGTGAAGGGCTTGATGTTGTAGGGAAGGCGACACTGCTGGCGAACTTTGAGATCTCATCCTTCGTGAAGCCACTCAATACTATACGGGTGCGGGTGTGGTGTAGTTGATATGCCCAACCGCTTCACGACCTCTGTTGAAACAAGGTTCTTCTGGCTCCCACTATCAACAATGAATTGTAGTGGTGAACCCTTCACCCACATTTGTGAGTGGAAAAGACGCTCCCCCTCCTCTGGGTCTTCTAGCTCATTCTTCTGGATCTTGACGGTGGCAACAGTGGCACTGGGCTCTGCATCAATGATCTGCTTCCCTTTGCCACTCCCCTTGTCGGGTTCTGGCTCAGGGTCGGAACATGCATCTGATTTGGAAGCCTTCAACTCGGCCACCAACGACTGCTTGGTCCGACACTCACTTGTGTTATGAGTGGGACTCTTGTGGAACTCACACCACTTTCCTGTGTCCTTCTTCAGCTTCGTGGTGTTGTTCATTTCTTGCGGCTTCGACAGGTTGTCTTGGGTCACCCCGCCTTGGCTTTGTCCTTTAGGCTTCGGATTTGCATATCCAAAATCTCGCTTCTTCTGTTTGAAATTTTGCTCAATTTTGACAGCATATCTATATGTTGTGCCGAGTGAGGAGATGTTCAAGAACTCCATCTCTTCTTGGATGTATCTATGTAGGAAATTGCGGTATTTGAGTACCAAATGCTGCTCAGAATCTTTGATACCCAACTGTGTTCGAAGGGTATGAAAAATGTTTGTGAACTCTGGCACATCTTGGTCTCGTCCCTGCCGCAGTGTGGTCCATTTGATGTATTTGTCCTCATAGCTTTTAACAGTGTAGTACTGCTCCTTGATGGCATCCCAGAAGTCATTCCAAGTGGGTGCGGCTGAAAATAGTGAGCATGTACTTTCATCCTTCTGCTCACAGTAGGTTTCCCACCAGTCCTTGATGTGGGGCGCTGCTTTGAGAAGAGAAAAAACAATTTTTTCCCGACTCGAAAATTCATGAACAAAAAAATAACCCTCTAGCAAATTTAACCATTTATCTACGGCATCTGCGTCTATTTGACCCTCTAATATGGGGATTTCAAAATTAACTTGTATCTTAAAGAGCGTGGCGTTTCCAGAGTAGCTGCTGGAAGCCGATGCGTTGCTTTTGGGTAGTCATTGAAGGATCTGCGCAAAGCTATCCATCATCGCGTTCCTTTGCCGCTCGAGCGCTTCTTCGAGCAAGATTTTGATAGGATCTCCTTCCCCCTCGTCTTTCTTCTCATCCGCCATGGGAGGCCGTCGGGATTTGCGAGGCTGGTCTTGCAAAGGTTCGACCAGTTCAAGCCCTAACTCCTTATATCCCGACCTCATTGGGGACATGCAAAGAAAAACAAAGAAAAAAGCAGACCGCTCTGATACCACTGATCCGGATTTAAACAGGAACGTAATAAATTATAGAAATAACCATAAACACAGATATGCAGCGGAAATTAATACTTCATTTCATTGCCTCTGCCCACAAGTGAAGGGGTAGGCCCTGATCATGCAACATCGCCCGTGCAGCACCCACGATCGTTCCGTTCTTCCGCTCAGCAACCCCGTTCTGCTGTGGGTTATGGGGAGCTATGAGCTCTCTTCGAATCCCTTCTGCGCTGCAGAAATCCTTGAACTCGCCAGAGATAAACTCACCACCATTATCGCTCCTAAGAACCTTCACCTTCTTCCCTGATTCCTTCTCAACCAGTGCTTTGAACTCACAGAACATTGAGTATGTCTTGCTCTTCTTCTGCATGAGAAAATCCAGCACTTCCGAGAGAAATCATCAACAAAGATCACGTAGTACCTGTGCTTTGCTGTTGAAGAAACTGAGAAAGGTCCACACACGTCTGTGTGAATTTTCTCAAGGATCGTCGTGGCATGACTATCCTTCTTGTGAAATGTGGCTTTCACAAACTTTCCCAAGATACACCCCTTGCACTGATCTGATTGCGCAAGAGTGCCTTTAGGAAGCCTAGTAGAAATCTGTTGCAGTATCTTCAAGGCTCCATGGTGAAGGTGGCCCAATCTCCTGTGCCACAGCTCGCCATCATCCCGGCTCACCACTGCTTCTGCCTTGCATGCCATTACTGCGCAGCCATCTACATGCAACTGATAAAGGTTCTTCACTCGAACCCCTATCTTATGGGTTTCTCTAGTTGTCTTGCTGCGCAGGAAAGCCTTTCCCTCGCTGAAAACAACATCATATCCCCTGTCTTCTAACATTGCCACAGAGATAAGATTCTTCTTCAATCCTGGAACATGCATCACTTCCTTCAATACGAAGGGTTTACCAGACTCCCTCTCAAAGGAAATGGTATCGATACCAGTTGCACTGTATCTACCATTATCGCCCATCTCGATGTGCACTCCAAGATCTTTCTCATCCAGATCAGTAAACAAATCTCGATCTCCTGTCATGTGAAAAGATGCACCACTGTCCAAGAACCATACCGATCCCATCACACTTGATACCAAGCATGTGATCAGTGAAAAATCCAGCTCAAATTGCGAGGCTAGAGCCTCTCACGTTGCAGATCCAGCAGCTTGCTTATTTGTCTTCTTCTGTGGACAATTTGTGGCATAGTGTCCGTGCTGGTGACAGTGAAAGCACTTCACCTTAGACATGTCCTGCTTCTTGCCTTTCGCAGCGGAATGAGAAGCTTTCTTGTTCTTCCCCTTCTTTGCTTTGGCAGCCAAAGCACAATTTTCTTCATCAGTTGCCTTTGATGAAGATCCGTCCCTGGTATTCCGGCTGATCTCCTCTTGCACAAGATCCGACCAAAGTCTCTCCCATCCTGGCAATTTCTCCCGACCATTGACAGTGTCTTGATAGGAATGCCAACTCTTCGGAAGACCAAGTAGAGCCAAGCTCACCAAGTCCTCATCATCGACAGTCACCCCCACACTTCCCAGCTCATCCCGACATTGGGTGAACTTCGTGAGATACTTGGGCATACTGTCTCCCTTCTCAGCTTTGATGTTTCTAAGTTTATCCTTGAGCGCCAACTTCCTCTGGTTGCTCTTGCTTTGGAACAGATCTGTCAACGACTTCCACATCAAGTATGGAGAAGCCTTTCCATGTAGTTTGGACACAATGTGATCCTTCACGCCCTCCAACAGAATCCTTCGACACTTTTCTGTCTTCTTTTGCCAAGCATCAACTTGAGCAACATCAGTAGGCTTTGGGACCTCTGCATCCACAAACTCCTTCAACCCATTGTCATCTAATATTACCTCCATCTTGTCCTTCCATGCAATATAATTCGAGCTGCCATCAAGGGCATACTCCAATCGTAATCCATTGAAAGACATCTCAACTTCGACACCAAGAAAACACTACTGCAAATTCGAATTCCACCAGCACAAAACTCAACCGCTTCCAATCTAGAATTCGTGAGAACAAAGTATTTCTCGTACAGAGATTGACTGTACGGGCATTCACCGGATATCTCACCTTCCAAAAGAAGGATGAATCCAAAGGCTACCTGGCCCGATCATAGACTCTGCCTGAAGAAATAAAATGTAAACACCTTCTGAATAATAGATCTGATGATCAATACAGCTCCGATCTCCGTAGCTCTGATACTATGTAGAAATTTTAGAATAATATGACACTTATTCTCAGAGATTATCCTGATCATACATTATTTGTGGAACCTGCATAATACATAATCTCCTCTACATTTTAATCATCAATGTTGCGGAAACAAAACAATCATATGCACACATAGAAGCATCAATCAAACATATCAACACAGTATGTATCCCGGGGAAAGCATAAAGCTGAAAACTCCCTGCTATCTGTATATTATATTGATTGAGAACATGTAACAATACACAGTACAATACTCCTCGCAAGTAATCAGTACCAACTCCAACCTGTTACACACAAAACTAGCTCAGATCTGACCAAGTCACAGGTTCAAATCTCTTCCGCAGCTCTGCCTGCCTCTATTGCACAATTACCCAAGAAAATCACATGAGCACAAGCTATCTCACTGGGCATATTGACTATGCAATCCTCATTGGCATTACTCAATCCATTCACGTGCAAATCTCATGCACAATTGACTCACGACTGACAGCTGTCTCACCCTTTCACTTACCTCTAACACCTATCTTCGCTAAACTGTCCATGCACTGAGTTAACTGATGTACTTTTCAGTTGCATTATGAGTTAATAACTTGTGAATTAATTAATAACTAATTCACCCAACTCATCTCTAGTCTATTTGCCAGTTAGACTAAATACAACTAGTTTAACAAAGTCAAACTGAACACAACTCCATCAACTGCTCCTCCAACTCCACAGAACTCAATCACTGAAGTTCTAACTGAAGTCCTTCATGCAATAGTTCAGTCATCCCATAGGTTACCACGTGATTCCTTCTGGCAGTTGCATGTGCCACATCCGTAGCTCAACATGAAGTGCTCCAAGAGAATAAGATAATGTTTATAGTCCAAATATTATTAAGGGCTAACAATATTCGACTGTTCTATATTTAGACATTGCAATCTAACCGTTGTGATCTAAAAATAGAAGTCTATCTATTTTTCCCAACATGACCAATCATCCATAAACAACATCCTGCAACTCATAGACATGATCCATATGTCTAAAAATAGACTTTGCGCCAAAAATAGCCTGCGGGCCCACTTAGTGAAGGCGAATCCTTTCCACTAACCTCCATCATCTTGTTGCATTCTCAACACGGTCCTTTGGGCCTTTCCCTTAGGTGACCATATGACCATGCCATGTGACTGCGTCTTTAGGGGTCCATGGTCGACCACATGATGATGTCGACATGATGTCATCATTCTACATGGCAGCTTGTGAGGGTTGCCATGCGTCACCCATTTTCGACTGTTTGACGAACTAAAAACTTCCATTTGTCCTTACCACATGGAAGTCCCTAGAGATTCCATGCCATGTTTATGTCGCCATCCTGATGATATGTTAAGCCCTATCAACACCACATCATCCTCATTGCCATGCCATTTCCTCTATCTAATTGATCTCTGCCGCATCATCTTTGTTTCGACATCATAGTTGGCTCTGCGGGAGGGACACATCACTACCATGTCATCCAATCAATAGTTGTGACATGTCAATATGGGAGAGGCTCATTAGGAAGGTTAAAGCTCGAGCAACTTGACACATCTTCTGGCATTCATTTATTTATCCAACCATTTGATCTGTCTGATTTGAGTAGATATGTTCAAATGTTAAATGTGTTAATTCTCATGCAATTTGGTTGTTGTTTTCCATAGATTTGATCATTGAACCGTAGATCCACCCATAAGATGTGAATTTTTTAACAAATTTGGTGTTTATGGGTTTGACCCGATAGTTTAGGCCCTTAACTAATGTTTATCTTAAAATGACCATAACTTCTCGTTTGGTAGGAGTTTCTTAGAGTGTGATATACCATTAGAAAGGTCTTGATGACCTCCCATTTCCACTCTGGAATCGCAATCAGTTGTATCAGTCCACACGGATGCTTACACTCTACCTTCATTTGCTAATAATCCAAGCACCTAGCCACAAACTCTGCTACGTCTCTCTTTAAATTAGGCCAATAATAGAATTTCTTCACTATTGTCAGTGTCTTCTGATATCCTGGGTGACCTGAATATGGTTTCACATGAAATTCTCTCAAGATCACCTTCTTGATCTCACTATTTTCTGACACATATATCCTTCCTCTAAATCTAACCAATCCGTCTACTGTGAGACGATAGTCCTCATCTTGTGCAATTGCACTTGTACCTTTACTACTACCGGTGCATGTACCTGTACCATCAACTGTACTTGTACCTATACCATCAACTATACATGTACCACTACCTGTACTTATACTTGTACCATCACCTGTACCTGTACCATCGCCTATACTCTACTACAGCCTATGCACAATCTCCATATACCTGTCATCCTGTTGACCTGCCTGCAAGATCTTATCTTATAAGTCTATCCCATTTGAGCTTATAGCTGCTAAGTGATTTACTTGTATTCGCTTGCTAAGAGCATCTGCCACCATGTTCTCTTTACCTTTGATATATCTGATCTCAAAATCGAACTCGTTGATCGTGGCCAACCACCGAGCCTTCCTACCATTCAGGTTTGGTTGGTCAAATAGATACTGCAAACCGCCGTGATCACTTGTCAACACAAACCTCCTGCCCAAAAGATAATGCCTCCACATCTTTAATGCATGTATGATCGCTTCCAACTCAAGATCATGAGTGAGGTAGTTATGCTCGTTCTCATTCAGTTTTTGTGACTCATAGCATACCACCTGTCCATCTTGCATAAGGACTCCACTAAATCCTCTCTTGCAAGCATCTACACATACTACAAACTCTTGGTCTGAATCTGCAATCTTTAACACTGGTGCATGTAACATAGTTACCGATCAAACGGGAACTATTACCTCAAAACGGGTACTTGAGCCCAAAAATCCCAGAAAAACATGAAAAAACACCTTGAAAATGAAAAGTGTTGATGCTAGAATAAAGTTTTTTTTTGTTTGTTTGTTAAATAACAGTAAAAAACAATAAAAGCCATTTTGTTTGGTGCAAAAAACACCTTGAAATCGAAAAGTGTTGATGCCAGAATAACGTTGTTGTTGTTGTTTTTTTAGCAGAGTACATTTTCAACACTTTTTAGTAATGACGTTAAAAATAAAATATTGTGACTCTGGAAATTTTTAAATTTCCAATGATTTTCTAGCATGACATTAATGATGAAATATCACGTCTTTGAAAACCCTTAAAATTGCAACGATTTTTAAGCATGACATTAAATTTAAAAAAAACCTTAAAATTCCAACAATTTTCAAGCATGGTGCTAAGAAAAAAATATTTATAATTGTTTTCAACCATAACATTAAAGATACAATATCACGACTTAGAAAAACATTAAAAATCTTGACAAATTTTCAACCATTGAATTAAAACCAAAGATTATGACTACAAAACAATCTTAAATTTTCAAAATATTTTAAGCATGATATTATGGAAAAAAAAATATGACTAAAACAACTTTAAAAATAAACACCTGAATGAAATAGTTATTATACCAAGAGTAATATTTAAAAAAATGCTAAATGTATTTTGAAATCTTAGCCTAACACAACTTGATACATTGCGAAAAAAATAAAAAATCAACTATCAAGTTGACACACAATGTAGGTGAGCTCAACCCATTGTAATGAAAACTTAAAGACCAACTATAAAATTAAGGCATTGTGGGGCAGACTTAATTCATTAAAACGAAAAATTTAAAATCAACTATCAAATTACACATAATGGGATTGGGTCGCTAGACAAACATTGACACATACCTTATATATATATATATATATATATATATATATATATAAGACATTGTGGGGCAGACTCAATTCATTATAACGAAAAATTTAAAATCAACTATCAAATTGCACATAATGGGATTGGGTCGCTAGACAAGCATTGACACATACCTTACAAATATATATATATATATATATATATATATATAAGAAAACAAAAATTCAAACATTGAAAAAAAAGAATTAAAAAATAAAAGTAATAAAACATAAAAAAACATGACAAAAAATGAAATATAAAAAATATATAAAAATTCAAATATTGAAAAAAAAATCAAAAGAAAACAAAAATTCGAATATTGTAAAAAATAATAATAATAATAATAACAAGTAAAAAATAAAATAAAAAAACATGACAAAAAAAATCAAATATAAAAAATATATAATCATGACATACAAAAAAAAATAACCATACCATGTAAAATTAAGAAAAAAGAAAAAAAGAGTAAAATAAAATAAAAACCAAAAAATCCCTGGCGACCCTGAGGCCCAACTGGCCAGGGGTGGTAAGGGGATGATTCATAACAAAAATAAATTAAATTTAAAAAAAAAACCATAAAAATGTAAAAAAAAATCAAAATTAACTTGTAACAATGAAAAATTTAAATAAAAAATAATAATAGAAATAAATAAACAAATAATATATATATATATATATATAATATAAAAAAAATATAAATATAAATTAAAAAATATATATATATATATATATAATTTTTTCAGTTTAAAAAATCAAAACATCATTTAAGAAAATGTTAAATAATTATAAAAAAAATAAAATAAAATCGAGCACTAGTTCACTTTCTCGTTTGATCGATAACTCTGTCATGTGTCAACAACTGCTTGAGCTGCTAAAAAATAGCTTGACACTCCTCTGTCCATTCAAATTTCTTACCTTTTCTCTGCAATGAGGTGATAGGATAAGAAATCCGCGATAAGTTACTGATGAACCTCCAGTAATAACCTTGCCAACCCCATCAAGGATCTCACCTCATCTACATTTCTAGGAGTCACCCACTCCATGATAGCTCTTACCTTATCTGGATCTACTACTATGCCATCCTTGGGAACCACATGTCCCAAGTAGTTTACCTCAGTCTGAAAGAAACTGCACTTGCTGAGCTTAGCATACAACTGATTCTCTCTCAATAACCTTAACACTACTGCTAAATTCTCGCATGCTCTTCCTCATTTTTAGAATATACCAATATGTCATCAATGAACACAAAAAAAAAACTTATCCAAATATGGTTGCAACATACTATTCATCAAGAACATAAATGTAGTTGGAGCATTAGTCAAACTGAATGGAACTACAACAAACTCATAATGCCCATACCTGGTCCAGAAAGTTATCTTGTAAATGTCCTCCTCTTTAATGCGTACCTGATGATATCCAGATCTCAAATCAATCTTCGAGAACACTGTTGCTCCCTCCAACTAATCGAACAAGTCATCAATCCTCGGTAATGGATACCTGTTCTTAATGGTCACTTTGTTCAACTGCTTGTAGTCAATGCACAATCTGAGAGTACCATCCTTCTTCTTCACAAACAATACTGGTGCGCCCTAAGGTGATACACTTGGCCTAATGTATCCCTTTTCCAACATTTCCTTCAATTGCATCTTTAACTCTACCAAATCAAGTGTATTCATCCTGTAAGGTGCCTTTAATGCAAGAGTTGCCGTTGGCACCAACTCAATAGAAAAGTCTACCTCCCCGTGATGTGGCAACTCTGAAATGTCCTTAGGAAATACATCTTGAAACTATTGTAGAACTGGGTACTTGCTCAAAACATCTGCATCCTCAACCTCCTTACCTTTGTCACTAGAAATTTCCACTGCAAATAACACACACCATTTCCTGTGACTACGTTTTGCCTCCATAGTTGCCACCATCCTAACTGATGTCGCTTTCTTCTTACCCCACAAAACTCCTGGTTCTCCATTGTCATCCAAGCACTCAATAGCTTTGATATAAGAATCCACCTTGGTTCTATGAAGGTACAATTAATCAATGCCCAACAACATACTGTATGAACCCAACAGTAATACATTCAAATGTGTTGTGGTAGGCATACCATTCAAATCAAATGCACAAGCTCTTACCCAATGGTGAACTCATCTCTTTGTACGTGTAGCCAACTGCACTAGCCAAGACTCTGCTTGCACTCCCTTATTCAAACAACACTTATCCATCAGGTCAGGACTAACATAACTATAATTAGATCCAGGGTCAATCAAAACAAAAACAACTTGATCACAAAACTTACTGTCCATCTCAATAATAGATGCCTGACGGTCTGTCTGTCTACTATCTAATGCTGCATAGATATGAGGAACACTCTAATTAGGTGCTTAGTATTTAGCTCAAAATTAAAAGTTTTTAGATTCGATTGAAAACTATATGGCTGTGTCTGTCTCATCAAGACAATCACAACGCAATCCATTTCGTCGAAAACGGAGTCCGGATGAAGGAGAAAATGCCTGTTGTTCGTTTTCCTAAACAACTAAAAAAATATGGGACAAAATGATGACATGGCAGTCCAGTCGGCAAGGGGAATCTTCTTCAGTTTTCACACAATGGGGTTGTGACAAGTGTTACCTCCGGATTTGCCAGTTTGGCTCAGAGAAGGCGAAATTGCCTAGTTGGCTCCAAGGTGGAATTATGAGTTTATGATTAATATTATGTGGAAATTGTATTATATATATATATATTACAATCCCTCATATATTACAAACTTTATAAATTTCCACATTTCCAAACCAAATCAAATCAAAGTCAATGAAATTTTTCGGGGGGCTTAGTGAAAGTATTTATGGTAATATATTTAATATTGACAAAATTATGTGAAGAGAAAAGGGAGGGGTAATGGAACCCACGACCTCCCACGCCCCACTCCATGTGGATTACCAATAGACCACTAGACGCACAATTGAAAGGAGGGCCGCCGCACGTGGTTTTATGGTGGGAGCCAACCCCCACCCTATGCGACCTCAAACACGTGACCAAGGGCCAACACCAGCATTAAGTGCAATTAGCACCATAATCAAGATTAGCAGTTAATTAATCCATTTATTAAGTTGGCGGAATTTATGGCGGAGCCACCAAATTTGGAACTGCCACCAAACTTGGCGGACTTAACTAGAGTCTCTCCAGATTTAGTGGAGGTTTTATAGGAAAAATTGGTTTTGCCATAACTGAGGCAATTCTTAGCCAAATTTTGAAAACGATTAGTCATTTTTGGCTAATTGACATGCTAGGTACCCATTGGAGTAGGTTTCATAGGCAAAAGAGGTCATCTATAGATTTTTTTGGCCACTTGAAGATTTTTGAAGCCTAGGGCCACTAGGTGTTGGAGGCCATTCCTAAAGCAACTGGGAACCAAATTGAGTAAACAAATAGTCATTTATGATAGATTTGAATGTTTTAAACTCATTGGAACATGTTTCAAGAGAATTGGATGCATGTAACAATTATTTGAGCACTATTGAAGATAATACAAAGACCCACACTATGAAGTTGGACCAATGAGATGTAGCCCAGGAGGGGTGAACTCATTCAATAGAAAATTGTATATTAAGCTCTGTTATTTGTGCTTGCTGTGTTTTTATATGCTTATGTTCAGCCATTTAAATTCATGCTTTTAAGTTCATGAAAAACACTAAATTTCATCAAGTTAGATGAATTGACAGTCACATGCTCATGGATAAACTCTTTATGGATAAGCAAACCAAAGAAAAGGAAATTTTATATCTGGAAATGATATTAGCACAACATTAACTAGAAATCAATTTCGTATCAAGTGGTATTAGAGCATAAGGTTTCTTGCTTGATTTTCTTGAAGGGTTTAATAGTTGTAATTATTGTTATGATTACGAGGTTGAAGTTGCAGAGAGGAGAAGGGAAGCTATTGAGAGCTAGTCCTAAGATTAGGAAAAGAAGGAAGAAGGCTGAGACAACATCATCCTCACCCAAAGGACCACTCAAGGCAGCACCTAAATCACCTCAAGTTCCATCTCCATCAGTTGAGATAGAAGAGGCACAAATTGCACAAGAGGCTGAAGTGATTGAAGAGGTACAATCAGTGCAAATTTCTGAGCATAAATCCATAGCCATTATGTATGGAGAAAGAGAGCATGACGGTCCCTCTTCAGAAGAGGAAGAATTCAAGAAATCACTTTTGACTGAGACGGTTAAAGTCCTCTATGAAGATAGGAACACTAGAATGGTTGGAGAGAGTTCTAAACCTCCACATGGAGAAGGAAGCTCAGAGGGCAAAAAAGATGAGAAGGATTCCAAAGGGAATGGTGGAAAGCCACCTCCATCTCCACCATCTTCATCATTTTCCTCATCATCTTCACCATCTCACACAACATCATCTTCCACTACCACCACTGCCCATGCTCATTCCAAAACCCCAAAAGGAAAAACTCCATTACTGAAATTGGACATAAAATTCAAACTTCCCATGTATAATGGAGAAGTGAATACAGAAAAGTTGGACAATTGGATTCGATAGTTGGAGGTATATTGTAGAATTCAGAACCTTCAAGAGGATGACATAAAGATCCAATTGGCTTCATTGAGGCTAGAAGGAGTTGCACTAGTTTGGTGGGAAGCAAAGACTCAAGAGGAAATCAGAATCCATTGTAAGATATCCATTTCTTGGGTTGAATTTGTTTCTCCAATTAAAAGAGAGTTTTATCCATTAGCCTATATGCAAAAATCCATTATGAGTTGGCAGAATATTAGGTAGCTTAAAGGTCAAACAGTCCATGATTATACACAGGAGTTTAGGAAAAGGGCTTTATTGTTGGGAGTAAACTTGAATTCACAAGACACACTCTTGAAATATATTTGAGGTTTACATTCCTATTTGTAGCATACTATCCTGATGTTTAATTAACCCAAGAAACTTAGATGAAGTATGTGTGCAAGCCACACATCCTGAGGCAACGAGAAAACAAAACATAGAGGAGAAAGGTGAAAGTGAGGGTAAGGGAAAAGAGAAGAGAGGAAAATGAAAGGGAAAAAAGAATGCAAGTATCAAAAAAGAGAAGGGAGGCAAATGGAAGGGAGAAAAGAATGCAAGTATCAAAAAAGAGAAGGAAAAACTCACATGCAAAAACTGTTCAAACACTGGCCATAATGAAGACCACTGTTGGCAACTTCATCCAAAATTAAAACCAGATAGATTGAAAGCCAAAGAGAAGGGCAACACTGTTGCTATAGCTGAAAAAGCCTTAGGGTCAGATTTTAGAAATGAGACAAAAATTACAGTTATGGGTTTGAAAGGTCAACATGTTGAAAGTACTAGTTCTTCAAATAGTCACAACAACACTCCAAATGAAGACAAAAGGGAAGAGTTGTTCACTGTCAGAGTAATCTCAAATCATACCAAGATTGATGCACTCTTTGATAGTGGATCACAAGCAAACCTGATTTCAGAAGACTTAGTTAAAGAGCTTAAACCTGATATTGTACCACACCATAAAACATACCCTTTATGTTAGATAGTTAAGGATTCCAATTTACAGGTTTCAAGGAAATGCATTTTTAGATTTGCTATTACTGCAAACTTTGTAGATAAAGTCAAGTTAGACGTGGTTCCACTTGACATTTCTGGAAGTATCTTGGGAAGTCCATATTTGTATGACAAGAAAGCAATGTTTCATCGCTATGATCACAAATATCATTTTATTAGATGGGGTGAAGTATATTGTGAGAGCTCATCACAAGAAACTGAACATTTATTTAGTTAATGCAGGGAAAATGAAGAGGCTAGTGAATGCAAGTTAGAACTTAACATTGTTGATGATCAAACAAAGAGATGTTTTCAATCATACTTTTCATAAAGATGCTTATATTTGTAATGAGTTGTTTTATAATGATAACAGGTTGCCTTTGAAAGAATATGAAAGACATTTGCAGCAACCAACATTGGTGTTGAGCGGTGCTGAAAACAAGGTGTCAGTGCAAGAAGTTGCAAAGGTCAAAGAGGAGGAGAAAGTAGCTTGGAAAAGGAGGCATGGGTTTCATAAATGTTCATTGCTGGTTTCCAAAAGGCACATTACAATGGCGAAGAAACTTGGGCAAGAGTCGACTCAAGTACAAGGCAAAAGCAACAAAAAATCGCCATAGAGACAAAGTGCAACGTAAGAAAGATTTCAAGTTTCCTTTGATTGTTGAGCAAGGTAGGAACAAGATGTTTTCTGCAAAATTAGATTGTTGTTCTACAAATTCAAAAATATTGTAGCATGACGGTGTCAAGGACAACAATAGAAGGTCATCGGAATTAAGGAAAATTTTGACTTTTTATGAAAAACTCCAAATGATGAAATTACGAAAATTTCAATGGATAAAGACTGGAAGGATGAGGGAACAGTCCCCTCATCAACATAATCAATGATCAAGAGAGATTTTTGGGTCCAAAAGGCTTCTAGTGGGGAGGAATGATCAGGTGCTCAGTATTTAGCTCAAAATTCAAAATTCTCATATTGGCTCGAAAACTATATGGTTTTGTTCGTCTTGTCAAGACGATCACAACGCAATTTGTTTTGTAAAAAATGGATTCTGGATGGAGGAGAAAAGGCCTTCTGTTCATTTTCCTTAACAACTAAAAAAACTGTAGAATGGGACATAATGATGACATGGTAGTCCAGTGAACAACCCAGTTAGCAAGGGGAACCTTCTTCAGTTTTCGCCCAATGGGGCTAATGCACAATTGAAAGGAGGGCCGCCGCACGTGGTTTTACACTACAAGTTGATGCCGACGGCGAGGTGGTGGGAGCCAGCCCCCACCCCATGCAACCTTAAACACATGACCAAGGGCCAACACCAGCATTAAGCGCGATTAGCGCCATAATCAAGATTAGCAGTTAATTAATTCGTTGATTAAGTTGGCGGAATTTATGGCGGAGCCACCAAATCCAGAATGACAACAAAAATTGGCAGACTTAACTGGAGTCTCTCCAGATTTAGCGAAGGTTTTCTAGGAAAAAATGGTTTTGTCATAACTGAGGGAATTCTCAGCCAAATTTCGAAAATGAATAGTTATTTTTGGCTAATTGGCATGCTAGGAATTCATTGGAGTAGGTTTTAGAGCTAGAAGAGGTAATATACAGGTGTTTTTGGTCACTTGAATATTTTTAAAGCCTAAGGCCACTAGGTGTTGGAGGTCATTCCCAGAGCAGCTGGTAACTAAATTGAGTAAAAAAAATAGTCGTTTATGATAGATTTGAATGTTTTAAACTCAATGGAAAAATTTCCAAGAGAATTGGATGCATGTAACAACAATTTTAGCACTATTGAAGCTAATACAAAATCCCACACTATGAAGTTGGACCAAGGAGATGTAGTCGAGGAGGGGTGAACTCCTTCAACAAAAAATTGTGTATTGAGCTTTGTTATTTGTGCTTGCTGTGCTTTTATATTCTTCTGTTCAGCCATTTAAATCCAATCTTTTAAGTTCACGCAAAACACTAAATTTCACCAAGTTAGATGAATTGACAATCACATGCACATGGATAAACTCTTTATGGATAAGCAAACCAAAGCAATTTTTTTTTTAATATTTAGAAATGATACTAGCACAACATTAACTAGCAATCAATTTCAATCAAAGTCTGACCAACATCCCCAACAGTCTATGCCTCCTGTGCACTATATATCTGAGGCCTACCACCCTGATTCTACGGACAATCTCTCCTACGGTGATCTTCGCCACAAGTCCAACACTCTATAGGCTTCCAACCTACATCCCTATTCTATTCCTCAGATTGAAATCCTTGTCCTCTGTTTGATGCATTGAACTTCTTAGACGGCACTATAATCTCTTTATTACCTATACCTTGAGGACTTGCTCACTTATTGTCCCATTTTCCTTTGTTCTTTACATTAACTTTCTAGTCCAACTTAGTCTTATATTTGCATTTCGATTGTTCATAGCAGTGCTTTAGGTTTTAGATGGCCTCTTCGAATGATCTAGGCTCATTGAACTTAATCTCGTCTTTGAATGTAATCAACAATCCACTAATGAATCTCTGAATCTTGGCCTTCTCCTACTTGAGGTAAAGCACATACCTCAGTATCTCCAAGACCCTGCTAGTGTACTCCTCATCTGTCATCGATCCCATCTTTAGCTCATAGAACTCTTTTTCCTTGTCATCAAAGTATCTCTCCGATAGGTACTTCTTCTTGAATGGTCTCTCGAACTAACTCCAATTCAAGTCCTCCTCATGAATACATATGAAATTCTTCACGTCTTCCCACCAAATATCTGCTTTACCTTTGAGACTAAATGTAGCTATTCTGGCTTTCATGTTCTTTGATTAATCATGTAACTTGAAGAACTTCCTCATACCAAGCAACCATGCCTCTACATGTTGTGATTTCTTCATCTCTCCATTAGAGGTAGGTGGCTTTGCTTTCTTAAACTCGTACGACAAATATCCCCTGTCAATCCTCTTGTAAGGATGATAATGATGACGATCATAGTTCCTATCTGAACTAGAACTAGAATAGTGCCTGTGTCCATCCCCTCTCCTATTTGGAGTGTCCAACAACCTGCCATCTCTCACTGTGTCATCTCTATCTGACCTATGACCACCACGAGACCTACTACCATATGCCCCATTAGTTTTGTTCTCCTGCTCATGGATGACCCGAAGTGGTCCCTGTCACTGCAAATATGACAAACTCTGAAGTATCACTGCATTTACCTCTACTTGTTTCTCTTGTGCCTGTATGATTTTGTCATTGTCTACCTTACAACTCCTTATTTCTGCCTTTAAGATTCTCAATGTATCTTCCAAATCAAAAGAGTTCCCAACACCACGCTGCTCATCTGATCCATAGGGAGAGTCTCGAGAATTGTAATCTACCATCTTGCTAGTCATCTTTGATATTTCTTCCTACAAGGTATATCATGTCAGCTAAACCAAATCACAATAAACCAACGTACCTTAGTATAGTTCGGGGAGGATATCTCATCTGCAAGATCAACAAATCAACGTGATACATGTATAACATAATCATGACATCATATAGAAACATAACACATAAGCATATAACCATGTACCCATCATTCTAGCTAGAGTCCAGTCATCAATGCATGACCATATCAACTACACATACCATGACCTCATGCATGACAACAACCACCACATCATTATACACTTGACCACATGTGAACATTAACATGCATAAGAAATGCATAATCAACCACACACTCATAACGACACACTCAACAACAACACCATCAACTTTCCATGGCAACATCACTACAACCATGACTCATACCATACAAATGCAACAAGCACATGGTCCTACAACACAAGAGACACACATGCAACTGACATGAATGCATGACCAACACACAACCCATCCAGTCTGAGGGGTGAACCATGCTCTGATACCACTCTGTAACACCCTCCTCCCACATCTACCCAAGTAACCGACCAACTAAGGTAAACATGTGACAAGAAGTTACTATGATATTATTCGACCTCCTAAGTCATGTCAAGGGAGTGGAATCGAAAAAAACAAACCACACAGATCTTCAACATCAGCAACACGACACCTAATAACCATCCCAACCTTTCTCATAACAAGTCCTTGGGTCCCATTGAGGTTTTAGACCACTTGACTCCCGAAAACTCCCATGCTATGGACCTGACAGCATCTAGGAGGCTCTGGGCGCTCTCATGACAAGGCATGCCAACGTCCAAGAACTATTTTTCTCAGTGTTATGCCAGTGTCCCTGGGATTTGAGCCAATTTTTCAGGCCTAGAGCACGGGTCACTGCCTAGAATTGAATGAAACCTGTAGAACATGAAGATAACAAGGAAATGATTACACAAGTATAATTACTTGAACAAGCCCTTGACCCGACCCCTACTAGCCATTACAAGCATTTCGTCAAACATATCACAAATATGTAAACTATAGGTGTAAATAACAGATCTAAGCATAGGGGTCTCATAACATATGATAATAGCATTTATGCCTCAACACATTAGCTATAGTTTCATCCATTAAGTCATAAATAAATTTTCCATCCATTTACAAGTAAAAATATGATGAGAGCCATACATAGCTATTGTCATAAAACATATACATAACCAGCATAATAGCAACAAAAATACCAAGTAAATCACAACCATATGATCCACATATAAAACCTTATAATACCCATAGAATTACAAGGAGAAATAACCTCATATTGATGATGCAAAATCCAAAACCGGGATGGGACTACCACGTTCCACCCAACTGTAGAATGGATGAGCCAAATCTCTCTTCAAGAATTCACCCCTGTGCCATATTCCAAGCATGAATGTGGGATCTCATAAAACACATCAATCCAAAACCATCTAGGGCTTCTAGAGGCAAACCACCTCAACCCATCAAACAATGATTCCACCTCACAGTCGGACATCACAAAACCATCATCAGATTGGTCTCTACCCAAGCCTTCCAGGGCTCTAGAGCATTTGTTCCAACCAAGGCTTCCAGGACTAGTAACTCAACCCACAACTGCCATCGGGCTTCTAAAGCATTTGTCCAACCAGGGCTTCCAAGACTAGTAACTCAACCCACCAAGGGCTTCCAGAGCGTTTGTCCAACCAAGGCTTCCAAGACTAATAACTCAACCTAAGCTGTTACAGGCCTTCCAGATTGTTTGTCCAACTAGGGCTTTCAGGAACTATTAACTCAACCCAAGCTAAAGGAAACATGAGAACCAACCAGAAAAACAAGAAATAAACCCACAACACCATGACTATCCAGGGAATGGCAAGGCTAGGCAATTTCACTGTCAATGTCGGCAATCCTCCATGCCAGTGACATATAATGACCAATAATCCACATGCATGCAAAAACTAGTGAGGAAAACATATATGCAACTCGGTACCCGCAAGCCAAATCTGTTGTAGTTGCTGATCCAGATGTCCTCTTGCGCTTTCTTGCTCCAAAACTCCAAGTATGCCACACTCTCCAAGAGTGCTCCAAGAAACTCTAAGTGTCCAAGAGTACGAGAGAGAGAGAATAGAGAGAGAGCTCCAAAATTGAACTGACAAAAGTTTGTGAATTGATCCTTAAAAGCCTTTTTATTAATGACGCCTCTATTTTCTTCATTTTCCATTATTTTCCTCCTCACATACAACTTGTGACCTTTCACCTCCTTTTTCTCCTAATTTCCATTATTTTCATAAACAAATGTGCTAAAATTCCATCTTGCCTTTTCCAAAGCATTAGTCATTGCCTTGCCAATTTTCTTAGCCATATTAACCGAAATGAACATCCACACTAGGATGTATTGCTCAATATTAAACTTGGAATAAGTGTCCCATCAACCATGGTTATTATTTTTCCTTTATTAACTTTTATTACATGGAATTTTCACCAGGGATGTTACAGTTTGGATCCTGCGAGGCATGATTTGCTCATTAATGAGCTTTCCTTCAATGTTAGTTTGTGAGGTAGGGACATCCAATCCTCCCGGAGCCATACAATCCATCTTCAAGCCGATAGTGCGAAAAGAGTGTGCCGACTTCATACCACATGCACTAGGTAATACACCATGTCGTGGGCATTTATGATGCATCGAGAGGTGAAGGATAATGTATTCATGCAAATCGTCTTCTTGCCACGCATATGGTTGATTTTGCTAACTGTTTTACTCTGCTCCCTTCTCAAGGACTGCCACCTTAGTGGCCATCCATGATTTGTGCATGTCCATTATTATCTCCCCAGCCAAAAATAATTAATGTCGATGTTTGTTTGTTATAATTGAAATCAACATTAGCCGGTTTTCAGTAGGCACCCCCATCGGGGAAGAAACCATGCTATATATCTAAACATAAAAATTTTCCTTTGGAAATTTAACATCTTCTCTTCCAACTTAGAGTTCCTCTATTGAAGCTCATTGGCCTTCATTTCAACTTGTTTAAACTAGCATAGATCCATCTTAAATATGGATCTAACATGAGTTGAGAGGGATCTAATTTCTTCACGTGCAATTTTTTTAATGAGCAAACATTATTTAAATGTTTGCTATTTCTTTTTTTATAGATTTTTAATTTTTTTTATTTTGGTCCACGTGAGAAAAATTTCAACTTTGATGATGGACAGACATGGTTACACATCATACTGGGCTATAGAATGAGCCTTCTTCTTCCTCTTCCTCACTTGTTAAGAAAACACTCTATTTCTCAGCCATCTACAACTATTTTCCCAACTCAAAAAACCATAAACAAAAATCCCCAAAACATCCAAAAAAGCTAAAATCAGAGTGATCAATCACTAGTATGATTTTATTAAAACGCTACATGAAAAAACATTAATTTGCAACGTGTTTAAATTCACGTGTAATTACACCGAAGGTGTCCCTTTATGGAATTGGCTGGGAAAAAACTATTCATCCCAACCAATCTTGGAGCTCTATTTCCATCTTCCTATCGAGTGAAAAATTGACACGTGGAAAGGGTTTTGCGAACTTGCCAACAATTTTATGTTTAGTTGTCGTTTCACATTTATTTGGTGAACGACTTCCACAATTAGTCATCTACATTGTCCATGATTGGTGAGTGGTTTCCACAGTCAGTCATCTCCATTGTCTACCTCATGGACCACCAGTGGCTCGGGCAGTGCGTGCCATGAATTTCATTGTACGAGTTCCTGTAACTTGAATTATTTGGAAACCTTGCAATATTTTTCTGTGGTTGCAGGAATGTGCTCCTCAAGTTAGTAGAGATAATGCTCCATATTGTTTTTGGCTCTGATTGTGGCAATGAAGCCCTCCCTGGGGTTATGCCAGAGTGGAAGTTCTCCATCCAGAACCCTACGACCATCTTGAAGGAGATGGTTGCGTCTTGTGGCACCAACTTTGAGTTTTTAATCCAGTCAAACCCAATGTCATGCCTCATCGTTCCATAATTATAATTCTTCCATTAGTCGAAATTGCTAGATCCAAAGACCAAATGAGGAGTTATGATTAGTAACTGTAGAGTTGTGTGAAGTTGCATACTGGCTTAACTGAAGAGGCCCACACTTATGGTAGATCTTCCCACTCTCACATGGCCACATCCTTGAAGAATCACAGTAAATTGAGAGGGTGTATCTCATTGATGTAACACAATCCTGAGAATGAAAACAATCCTGCCAATGAAAATGATTAGTTCATATTAACGTCAATCATGGATGAGTAAATGAGAGAGATATATCAAATAGATAGATTCAGGGGGTATTATGCCTAACAAAATAGATAAATTAATGAGCAGATTATACACCTACAGTTTCGTGCATTATATTAGCAAAGAAGTTGAAGGAGGCGGCGAGCGAGGTCTCCTTTTTTGTCATCGCTGGAACCAATGACGCCAAATACATAATATGCATCGACAACTGCGATAAAGGTTGTGTAAGTGTAGAATATTTTTCCCTCACAGGAGTTAGTAGTGGAGGAAAGGCTATTTCAGATTTGTCGAGCCTGAGAGGCCATTTTTCTTCCTTTGGCTCATTCGATCCTCTACCAAGATCCTAACCCTACAATCAATTTCATTTCCTACACTTTCGATTTCATTTTTCCAGTTTATCTTGCATTCACATATTTGCTAGAGAAATGTTCATCTCCCCCTCAGCTTATAGACCGCACTGAGGCACTCCTCGACAACAACCAAATCGCTGGTATGTAACATCCTGGTTATTAAATTCCATATCGAGCGAGCATGTATACATTCTCAGATCTTTGATTCCACGGGAGTCTAACCTCAAAAAGGACTGAGAATTTTTAAATATGGGGGTGTTGAAACCATATAGAGTTGTGGTGGTTTCTTCAGAGATGAAGTTGCAGAGTTCTGGTGCCGCAGTGAAGTTGGCCTGACAATACCCATTTTCTCGGCTTCGAGATTGCTCGGGAATGTTATGCTACTCACCAACATCTTGTAGGTGTGCGAGATGACATAGATGTCCTTGACACTTGCGTCGTAGAAGGTGGGAGTCCAGTAAGGTAGAGGGTCGGGAAATCTGGCATACAGAGCGAATCCTACAACTTCCATTACAAGACTGTAAGGGGCCTCATATTCGTCCATGTCTGAAATGCGGCTCACCATTTTCTTCACCCTCCTAATGTTTCCCACTAAGAGACTGTCAGTCGGGTGATGGAAACTCTCCCATATTGTTTTATTATTTTAGTCACAGAGCACCAGGTTGCCGTTGTTCTGGAGTTTGATTCCCACAATGCCCTTGTTGGAAGTGTCTATGGATCAAACCACGTGGTCGTCTGCGTCGAGAGGGGGAGGTTCTTGTCAGTGGCGTAATTGACATTCTCTCAGATGAGATCGTTCCTGTTAGTAATCCAAACAAACCTCATGGTTTCTGATTTTCCATAGTAGCTCATCTGAATGGCGAGGTTGTAGGCATTAGGCGTGGCGTTATAGAAACAATCTAATCTTCGAGCATCGTATTTGATAGTCAAATCTCCCAACTCCCCTGAGTTCACAAAAGAGAAGGCTCCATTCACACTGTAAACTTTAAAGACGTTGAATTTTAGGCTTTAATATTTAAAGACTTTAAGTTTTAGTCTTTAATGATAAAAATTTCAACATTGGTGGTAAATAAAAAGAAAAGGTAGTAAAATTTATAAGAGCGAAAAATATAAGTGGTAAATAAAAAAAATGGACAAATGAAATGTCTAACAAGGACAAATACAATGTCAAACAATTTTTATTATATGTAAATTGTTTGGTAGATTCTCTTTTCATTTTTTTCTCAACAAACCTGTTTTTCTATCTTGCAACTTTCAATCTTAATATTAATTATATATATATATATATATATATATATATATATATATATATATATATATATATATATATATATATATATATATCCGTTTCAAAATAATTTTTATTAGTATTATATTTTATTAATTTTTACTTTTTAAATTAAAATTAAGTTTGTTATTTATTTATTTTTAATGTTTTTGAAAAATAATAATAATAATGATATTTAATTTTAAGATTATCTATAAATTAGATATTAAATTGATATATCATATTTTTTCATTTAAAGTTTAAAGTTCTATATATTTTAATCCTCTTTGTATTTGAACCTATAACATTTTACCAAAGAAACACATACTCTTAAATGTTGTTTAAATATACTAAATTTCTCTCAATTATATTTATACTTTGTTAATGTGAATTTGAGATTTATAATTTCTCTATTCCACATACAAAAAATATATATATAAAATAAACAATTCAATAATATGAAAATTTTCCAAACTATAAATGCATATCATATACTTAGTAGGTATTCCTTCATATCAAGAGTGATGAGTGTTTACTTATTATTTCAAATTAAAAATGGGGAAAATGTTTACTCACTCATTATTAAATAAAAGTAAAGCATTAGCAAAAAAAATATTAACAATATTAACATTCAAGCGATGAGAAAATTATCACATCAATTAAATAACTCACTTTCATTTAAATTAAATATTTCCATTTAAAAGAATATATTATAATTATTTTATTTTTAAAATATAATTATTTTTTAAGTTATTTATAAAAATTTCTTATTAATCAAATTCACTTTTAATTAGCATTATTTAAAAAAATAGATTTAAATCTTTATATTAATAAAAACTTAATAACTTTATGTTTTACAATTATATCACATATTTAAATTACTAAGAAATAAAAAGTAAATATGCATCACTGTAATATGATATTGAAAATAAAACATAAAATATAAATAAGTGGGAATTTCAATGTCCATCATGACGTTCAGCGTTGTTCATATTTTACATCGTCCTCGTCTTTTGAAAGTAAAATTTATTTTTGAATTTTTCTATTTTATATATTATATATATATTTTGAGAGTAAAATTTATTTTTGAAATTTTCTATTTTATAAATATATTTAAATTTTATAAAGGGAATTTATTTTTGAAATTTTCTATTTTATAAATATATTTAAATTTTATAAAGGTGGTTAAAGGAATTTAGTTTAAATGGTATAGTTTGGTTTTTTTTTTGAAGATATGTTAGTTTTTTGTGGTATTTATTGAATATTGGTTTTATTTAGTGGAATAGTGGTTTTTCAGCATTTATAAAATATTGGGTTTATTAGTAAATATATTGGTTCTATTAGCCAATTTACTGCATAAACCGTGGAGATCTCGCTAACATAAAAAAAAAGTCTAATACCAAAAATACTGGTGAAATAAATTTTACACAATCAAAAATCTTTAATGCATCCAAAATCTTAAAACTTAATAACTATAACCAAAGTTACCCAAAATTTACATTATTTTTAATTTAAATTTATAAACTATCTCATTTCAATTTATAATTTAAAATATACTCAATCAGTATAATAATTCTCGCATGTCAAAAAAATAATTAATATAATATCGTGTTTAATATTTACCATTACTCTGAAAATTAAAATTAAACTGTATCACGGTATTAAAAAAATTTAAAATTAAAATTAAACTGATAGTCTTTAAAAGTCCGCAGCCGACGACCCTAACTAAAGCGTCCCACGTTACACGCACATGTAACCCACCCAAAGAATTCTTTCGCAAGTAGCCGACCAAGGTGGGACCCGAAGTGCATTAAGTTGCAGTCCCACGTGATACGCACATGTAACCTACTCACTCAAAGAATTCTTTAGCAAGTGGCCGACCAAGGTAGGGCCGGAAGTGCATTAAGTTGCAGGCCGCGTCCCGTAGCGCAATTCACTGGACCTTCATCGAAATTGATGAGCACCGACATTCCAACTTCGAGAGCGAGTTGTTTTTAGTATTATTTTTTGGTAAGTTTTTTTTTTATTTATTTTTTAAATGGGGCAAAAATTTATTGATGAGTAATCTTTGCAAAATCTAAATACTTTCACATTTTCCGAATGCTAAATCTATATAGAATAAAAAAAATCAATTTAAATACACACATAAAAATTTCACTTCAAAAATTTCCATCATCAAAGCACCAAAAAAATCCAAGTGCCAATCTGAGGAATGCGTCCCTATCTACAGAGACTGATCCTGCTTTCTTTCTACTAGCTATCTCCTCCATCCGATCCATCGTTGCTGGCGGACTTTATAAGAGAGGCGAACAGTTTATAACATGGGATGTTAACATTTGTTGTATGAGCGAGAGATAAATTAATTGGTGACCGTTTGTTGATCAGTGAGAAAGAGAACAGCATTTCACTTGTCAATCTGCCCCAGCGTTTTCCTTCATCTTTATCGTCACTCGTCAATCTGCCATCTTATTTCTCTGTGGATCACTGCACTGCATTCATAATAATGGCTCTCACAGTCGCTTCCGCCTCCACCTCCATCTGTAACATGATATTATCAATAATGGCTCTCACAGTGGCTTTCGCCTTCACCTCCATCTTTCATATCATATTAATTCTGTGTATCGTTGCACCCATAATAATAATGGCTTTCACACTCGCTTCCGCGTCCACTTCCAGCTCTGCATCTGCCCCTAGCAATTCCGCGTCCACTTCCAGCTCTGCATCTGCGCCTAGCAATTCCGCGTCCGCTTCCAGCTCTGCATCTGCCCCTAGCAATTACAGGTATGATGTTTTTTTAAATCATTACGGCGATGATGTTAAAAATAACTTCGCGAGTCATCTATACCGACGGCTTCTTTCCCACGGATTGCAAGTGTTTCTCGACCAGCCGGAACTGCAGCGCGGAGAAAAAATAGAGCCTCAAATAGAAGGAGCTATAGCAACCGCATCCGTGCAAGTCGCTATTTTCTCCCCTCGATACGCAGCGTCAAGATGGTGTCTTGACGAACTCGTCAGCATGTTGAGGTCCAACGCCACCGTCATTCCAGTGTTTTTCAACGTTAAACCTTCTGAATTACGATGGACAAATGCTAAAGCAAAGGGGTTGTATGCTAAAGCAATTGCTAATCATGAAAAGAAGAAAAGATACCCTCCGGCAAGAATTGCTGTTTGGAGGGAAGCACTGGCCGAAGCTTCACAAATAGTCGGTTACGAGCTGGAGAAATGTAAAGGGTTAGTACTATTCTCTCATTCTCTGTATTAGCATAACTGTACTGATAAACGAAGCATAACTGTACTGATAAACAAAGCAAAGCTTCAAATACTAACGCAGTTCTTACTCTCTTGCCAATAACCAGTGACGAAGGCGAGCTCGTCGACGAGGTAGCGCGACAGGTGCTGAAAAAGGCTAGACGGGCACCATTGCATGTAGCAACACATCCAATTGGATTGGATGAAGAGCTACAGCACTTTGAAAGGACGCTGTTATTGGAGAAGCAGCAAAACAGAGGGCGACCGATTATTTTGGGGATTACGGGTTCTGGTGGGGTGGGGAAGACCACCCTGGTAAAAGAGTTTTTTAACAGAAACAGATCAGATTACGAGCGGTGCTGTTTTTTGGCTGATGTAAGGGACTCTGCAGTGAGAAACAATTTGACTTCCCTGCAAGGTCAACTATGTAAGGACTTAAATGGAGCGACTTTGGAAATGCGCAACATTCCTGAAGGTATAGGCAAGTTAGAGCGATATTGCTCCTGTTCTCAGTCTCTCGTCATTTTAGATGATGTGGATAGTAATGAACAGTTGGATGCACTGTTATCACCCGTGAAGGACCGCCTTCCTTCTGGTAGTCTAATTTTAGTTACGTCTCGTGATAAGACTGTTCTTAGTAAATATGCAGGGATAGAAGAGTCCTCCATTTACCATATGAAAGGCCTGGGTCGTGACCATTCTCAACAGCTTTTTTGCTGGCATTCCTTTAACAGCCCTCATCCTGCTGAGGGTTACGAAAAATTAGTTGGAAAGTTTTTGGATGTTTGCAACGGATTGCCATTATCTCTCAAAGTGATTGGGTCGCTACTTCGCTTTGAAAGCCCTGAGGTTTGGGAAGACCAGCTGCGCAAACTAACCCAAGTGCTTCCCCTGGAAATACAAAATGCACTTAGGATTAGCTATGACAGTCTTGAGGACCAGGAAAAGGAAATATTCATAGATAGTGCCTGCTTTTTTATTGGAATAAAGGCAGAGACAGCCATAAGAGTATGGTTCGGATCTGGCTGGGAAGGATCTTTGGGACTTCGGACTCTACAAAACAAATGTCTTGTGGAGGTAGACAGTGAAGGCTGTATAAAACTGCACGATCACCTGAGAGATTTGGGCAGAAATTTGGCGGACAAAGGGCCTCTAGAGTGTGGGTTTCGCATGTGGCGCGCAACAGACAACTGTTTCCGTAATGTGCGGCCCCAATCAACTGTAGGTGTTTCAATCTCTAGACATGATGTTGTGTTCTCAATTTTATTTTTTATTTTTTGCTTTGAAGTTTTGTGTTCTCACATTTTTAGAGAATCGTGTGAGGGCATAGAAGTGTTCAAATTTACGCTTAGAGAATCGTGTCATTGCATACCAGAGTTGTTTCTAACTCACTTTGCTTTACCAATTTAGGTGCGAGGAATAAGCATGGTTCCACAAAGTTACGAATCGTTACAAAGTCTTGAAGAGTTGAGCAATGGCATCGATGTTGATGTGCAATCGTTCCAAAGTCTTAGAGAGTTGAGCAATGACATCGATGTTGATGTGAACCGGTTGCAGCTGCTCAGAGCTCCGGTTGATTGTTTGTTAAGCTTATTCAATAGGATGAGGCAGCCAAACCTTGTCTGGCTTCGCTGTGAGATATATTCACGTGCCTCCCTACCGACGTGGATTTTATCACGGTCCTCGCTACCCTCCTGGATCCCATTAAAGGATCTAAGAGTCTTAGAAGTGGTAGAAGGGAGAAACTGGAAGCTTTTTCACAAAGGCCCGACACCGGTAATGGAAACTTTGTGGCCCGAAAATAAGGTACGTTTAGTTTCTTTTGGTGGTTTATTTCTGGGTTGTCTATTTTAATACAAGTGTAATATTTTAATAGAAGTGTAATATGCTGCGGCAAGTGTTTTATTTTATTTATCATTTGTATATAAAGTATGTTACATAAAAATCATAAATTTTAATTTAAGATATAAATTTTTTCTCAATTTAAAATATTATAATTTTTCTTAGGCTTAAATTGTTATATATTAATTGTATAAAATATATTACGAGATAATTATAAATTATAGTTTGAAGTATCTATTATATCTATGCTATATAGTAATCATAAACTTCAATTTAAGATAGTTTTGGGATTTATAACTCTTGTTATGGTTAAATTGTTATATATTAACTATATATTATATTTTACATGGTAAAAGGTAGATTTAGGAATTTATAACTTTTCTAATCAATATTGAGTAATGATTGAATTGAGACTTTTGTAATCCATATCAAATTTTTGAGACAAGGTTTTTGGGGATAATGACATCAAAATTCATTTGTCCATGCGTTTGGAACCACACTTGTTGAAGTCGACAAATGAATTTTGATGCGCTGAAAACCTTGTCTCAAAAATATTGAATAAATTAAAAATATGAAGTTTTTGATTCACTCATTAAGATTTAGATTAATTTAAATTGATATAAAGACCTCCTAAACCATGTAAAAGTGGAAACTTGTTCATTACCTTTGTATATATTATGAAAAGTTTAGGTTGAATAATGCTAGGTCTGAACTAGCTAAAATACTACAAAGGTGAAGCTTATTCATTACCTTTGTATATATTATGAAAAGTTTAGGTTGAATAAATCCAAGTCTGAACTAGCTAAAATACTATAAGATGAAGCTTATTCATTACCTTTGTATATATTATGAAAAGTTTAGGTTGAATAATGCCATATCTCAAGTAGTTAAAATACTATAAGGGTGAGTCAAGTATGCACTTTGCAAATATTTCATTGGTACAACTTCCAAGCTAGAGTTAGACTAATAGGGTCGAGACAAGTATGCACTTTGTAAAGATTTCATTGGCATAATTTCTAATTAAGTATGAAGATAATGTGAAATATATATATTTTTAGCTATTTAATTTATGTATGTAATTGATTACAATTTTATTTCATTTGAATTTGAATTGTTAAATATTTTTAAACCATTCGATAAGAGTGAAAATTTACTCCAATTTCATTAACACAAAACCTTATTATGAAATAATAAATAAATGTTAAGTAATTAAAATAGATTTACAAATAAATATATGTAATTTAAATATCCAAATTAACATTTATGTAATAATCTATTTGCTAACAAACATTCCTTCTTCTCAAGTAAGTAATTTTGGTAAAATCCACAAATATTAGGATTTTGATAATATAATTTTGTCATTTTGCAAACCCTAAATGGATTCCCTCATTTTCCTTATAAAAAAATTATTTAGAGTATTATATAATCAAAATCTATAACGATCCATAAAAAATTCCTACAAAATTTATAAATAAAGCCAAAAGAAAATTAGTATTCTTTTAAAAGTGTCCTCCACTTCCTCTTCACATCATTAAGTACTTCAAATCATTAAGTAGTAAGTAGTAATGGGACTAGGCTAAAAATAGATTTTTGAACCATGTCTCTTGAGGGTGAGGCTTATTTATGAGGTTATCCAGTCATTAAACGCGGGATAGTATATATCCACCTTTGGATTGGATAATGTACATGTTTCGATCTAACAGTGGATATATACTACCCACTTCCTCTTCAAATCATTAAGTAGTAATTGGACTAGGCTAAAAATAGATTCTTGAACCATGTCTGTTGAGAGTGAGACTTATTTATGAGACTATCCAGTCATTAATAAGCGAGTAGTATATATCCAGCCCTGGATAGCTTATTTATGAGGCTATCAAGTTATTAATATACAAGGTAGTATATAAATAACTTATTTATGAGACTATCAAGTTATTAATATACAACGCAGTATATAAATAACTTATATATAAAACTATCAAATCATATCAAGTTATCCACCCCAAATAATGTACATATTTTAATCCAACTATGAACATATATTACCCCATATTTATTATGTACATATTTTAATCCGTATGAACTTATATTACCCCATATTTATAAGTCAAAAAAATGAGAAATATTAATTACCTCTCTTAAAAACATTGAATGAAAAAATACAATTGAAAATTTATTCATTACTATTTATTTATAAGATAAAGGCTCGGACAAGAAAATATGACCAACCGCTTATTCATTAAGATTTACAAGGCATTATATATGGAAGTGATGTGGGTCAACATTAAATGACGTACTGTTGAATACACTCGGGAATATTGTATATTTTAAAAATATATATCACATCGAGTAGAGATAATTCATTTAATCAATTAATTAACTTATTGCGTTATATATATGTGTTACAATTGAAATGCCCCTGGGAGTTAATTTTATATTTTTTAATTTTTTTTATTCTGAGAAATGCATATAAAATTAGGCATTTCATTGTCATTGCTAATTTAAAAATTAGAATATATATATTTTTCATTGTTATTGGGTAATTTAAAAACTAGTAAATATATATATTAATCATTAAATATTTCAAAATTAAAGTTATACTGGATTTGACAAATTGATTGCAATATAACTTGTTTTTGGGTAGGTATAAAGAGTATGTGGTTCGAGCATGCGAGGTTGATAGACATCTATATGGTTTTTAGCTTGATAGTAGTAGGGTTTTGAATTTTAATCGAATTCTTTAATTATTATGGATATGTAGATAGTAAAGTAATTATTATGGGGATGTTAAAGATATAATTGGATAATTATTTAATGTAATCAAGTAATATTCAGTGATAGATTGTTGGATAAAGGGTTAAAGAGTTGAGATTTATTTCAATTGTAATTATATAGTAATTGAAGAGAGAGATTGATTGATTTTAATGACATCCGTGAGTTTGAAAATCCCAAGGGACCAAGAGAATAACAACTCTAGCTCATTTTCATACTCCTTTCAATGTTGGATTTTCTGCGATGGATTTTGACTAAAAGGTTAGCAATTTGGTTGATGGTGTATGTTGTCTACCTTTAAATTGTTTTCATGCTAAATGCAGTTATCCTTGTAGGTTGTACATTCCATCACAAAATGTCATTTCGTCTCCACCACACCATTATTGTAAAACATGCCAATTATCTTTTCCCAAACTTCTTTGGGTATCATCCACCTACAAGCCTCACATCTCAAGTGATGTGATCCAACCTTAGCTTTGCAACTAACAACCTTGCATTTCCTTTAATAGATGCCCCTAAATATGCCTTCTTACCATGGTCAGAAGTTGGGTTAAACTTTTTGATGTGATGTGCTTTTTTATTCTCATTGTGTTGGGTCCATATGGCAGCCCTAGATATTTCAAACACTAAATTTATCCATAAAAAGAAATAGGTTGTTTCACCTTGTTTGTTTTATAATTTTCTCTATAAAAAGTCTAAGGGTGGCACAATGATGAAAGGGAGAGCACCTAGGTCCAAAACTGTAAGGCCTCCGGGCGTGAACGCGAACGGGCGCCGGGCGAGTTGGCGTGCACGATGGGCGTGCGGGCAGAAGACGGGCGCGCGGGCCCACGGGCGGGCGCGCGGGCCCACGGGAGGACGCGGCTACATGGAAGTGCGACGATATAATGCGACGAACGATGTGCGACATATGAAAAATGACTAAGGCATAGTTCAGTGATGGCGAACTTATACCCTATTGTGCGTGGAGAAAACATGTGGGCAGGCCGACATGTGAGAGGGCGCACGCAGGGGTGTGTCAGACATATTTTGGGGGTCGACTGGAGAGCCACCACCCATGCAAAGATGTGTATATATTACCAAGTGTTGAGGATCATTTGGACATCGAAGATCGATCAAGGCAACTCGCACTAGTTCAAGGAGCACAAGGAAAGTGCGCAGATTTGGAGGAGTGCGCATAGCTCATGCGCAAGTCTTGAGGGTGCAGTTTTGGATGTGACTTAGAGCCGGTTGTGGGTTGGGCAAGGTGTGCCCAGGGTTGTCTTTGTTGCAGTTTTGTGCCAGGATTGACAAGGGGGTCTTGGTAGCTCGGGTGAGCACCCTCCCTTCGTGCAAGGCGTGCACATGATTATTGTAAAAGGCTGATTTGCCTATATTGTAAAAGAAGCTAAGTATTGGCTTGGAGCTTGCCAAGCATTACTTGTGATGATTGTATTATTATGAAGAAAGATTGAATAATATATATTGTCGGGCAGACTTGTTCGGGAGTTGCCCCTCCCCTTTATACTGTGCAATTGTTATTGTCTTTTATAATTGCTGTGGATAATGAATGAGTATGGGTGTTCATTAGTATAAAGGATAAATGCAATTTTACTTGGTTGCGAAACACAAACTAAGTAAGGACAAGTGAATTAGGCATAGTCCATGAATGTTAGTATTGGTGAAAAGAAAGCGTTCGGTGGTGCCGCACCTCGCTATAAGCGGTTGGAAGACTACCGCAGGTGTAGGGGCGTGACATGTGGTATCAGAGCAAGGTTTGCTCGTGAAGGTTTGAAGCTTGTGAACAGGTTCAGGTGTTGAAGCATTGAAGCTGGTATACACTTGACAGGTGAGAACAAGACTTCGGTTTGAAGCCGTTGAGCAGGGTTGCTCGTGACAGTGGAAAGGGTGCTTGCAGGTGAAGGAAACCGTTTCACACAAGTGGAACAAGGGTTGGTTCTAATTGCAGGTGACTTGGTGAAGCTGTTGGATGGTCGAAACTAGATTGCAAAGGAGGAAGAAGCTGTTAGAGATGGCAGCTGAATCTCAAGCTGGGTCTAGTCATGTTGTGAAAGATACTACTATTGGGTTCATTGAAAAGGTGTTGGAAAAGATGGAGGATATGGAGACTTCTTGGGATAAGAAGATGGACTTGTTCGCTAAAGAACAAGAGGCCAATTTGAAGATGAAGGAAGAGCTCGATGAACTCCGAACACAACACGATGAACTCCGGACACAATATGAGTACACTGATCTTATGTGTACACAACTTGAAGTATGGGTCAAGGAGGCTGAAGAAGCAAGGGATCAGGGTCTTGCAGAGATCGTGAACTTGAAGAAATCTCTTGACGAAGCCAAGGATGAGATAGCGGTGTTGAAGAAGGCCGTGAGGCATAACTCAAGTGGAGGAGTGCCTCATGTGAAGGTCAAGGAACCAGAATCTTATGATGGCACAAGGAATGCAAAGACTCTTGGCAACTTTCTATGGGACATGGAGCAATACTTGGAATGGTTGGGTCTATCTGATGATGAGACGAAGGTCAAGGTAGCTGCTCAGTTCTTAACAAAGGATGCTAAGATGTGGTGGCGAAGGAGGTTGGATCAGATTGCCAATGGTAGTGCTGACGACATTACTTCGTGGGATGACATGAAGAAGGCTTTGCAGACTCATTTCGGTCCTCAGGATGAAACATGGGAAGCAAGGACAAAGATTAAGTACATAAAGCAGACTGAGAGCCTACAAGCATATCAGCGAGAGTTTGCAAGTGCAGCTCTGGAACTTCTTGACATGGCGGAGAGGGACAAGGTGTTCAACTTCATTATTGGGTTGAAGCCTTGGGCACGCAATGAAGTGAAGAGGCAGAAGATTAGGACACTTGAAGAAGCTTTTGCTGCTGTTGACAGGTTGGTGGAGCATTATGATGAGACTTCGGATGATAGGAAGAAGAAGTCTGATAAACCGAAGGATAAGAAGAAGGATGATGCTTTGAAATTGGATGATAGTTCGAAGACGAAGAAAGCCATGAAGTGTTGGATATGTGCTGAACCACACACGGTGAAGAATTGTCCTTCTAAACCAAAGGGGGCTGCTATTGCACAATCTGATGTAAGGAATGAAGGTGCTTCTGTGGGGATGATGCAGATACTTGGTGCTTTTGCTACTACGGAGGTGGTCTCTAGGAGAGATCCTGAGAGGAACAGATTGGAGTATGTTCGAATGAAGGTTGGAGGTGCTGATGTACTCACTATGGTGGATAGTGGGGCTTCTCACAACTTCATGGGTGAAGATACTGCGAGAAGGATTGGGCTGAAATTTGTACCGGCAAAGGCACAAATGAAGACAGTGAATTCTCCTCCTATTGAGATTCTTGGTATAGCTGAGAGGGTGGACACTACACTTGGTGAATGGACAGGGAAGGTTGACTTCACTATAGTGCGGATTGATGACTATGAAGCTGTATTGGGGATGGAATTCATGAAACAATTTGATGCTATGATTGTTCCACATTTGAAGAAGCTCTACATTTATGATGGAAGGGAAGATATACCCTTTGGTGTGCCAACCATTGGTGTGACAAGGCCTGATTGTAAATTGGGAGTGATGCAAATGGAGGATGAGAAGAGAATGGGAGACATGAGTAAGCGATTGTCTACTGTTGAGGCAAAGCTTACCGAGCAGTCATTGGTCATTAGATCACTTTCAGATAGCATCTTGGATTTGTCAAGAAGGCTAGAGTTGGTTGAGGATGATGATGATGATGAGGAGGTGTATGTGAGGCCGGATGTCCAGAAGGAAGACCGGGTTGCTTATCTACAAAGGATGGAGATTGAGGATCCTGACAGATGGATTGAGTTGATTAGTGAGGGAGAGCCTTCAGGCTCTACTCCCTCTACATCTTCTTAGATGGATGAAGAAGATGGGGCTCATTGTTAGCTGCTCATGGCAGTGAGTCCTTTAAACATGATGGAGCAGGTATGATTGATGGTGCAGGGATGGCTTGGCATCAAGCATCATGACATGTTGCAGATGGATGGAGTTTCCATGGACCTGAACATGGATTATGGAGATAGATTCTTGATGAGTCAAGGATGTGACAGATGTTTGAGGAACAACTGATGATGGCATGAGGATGTTCACTCTCATGATTTGAGCGTGACAGTTGGATTAGCTACCCAACTAGTTCAGACATGGGGTCGCGAAGTGTGCAGAGATGTGTTAGCATTTTGTTGGAGTATCATGACAGAGGTTCACATGGTGACACATGATGAGGTCGACACGAGATGTTGCAGTGGAGATTGTGGCAGAGGAGTCGATGATCATGGATCGAGATGATATCTGATGGAGGACATACCGTAGAGGTGTATACCTTGGTATGGTTATCTTGGTGGCAGTTGGTCACTAAGGTGAGACATGATGGAGATGGAGTTCTACATATGTTGCAGGGATGTTTGCCTTATGTGGAGGAGTTGACATCATGGATAGTGATGATCTTGGTGGATGGCTACCGGGATGGTATGTTGTCGAGGACGACAACGATTTTAGGTGGAGGAGAATGTAAGGCCTCCGGGCGTGAACGCGGACGGGCGCCGGGCGAGTCGGCGTGCACGATGGGCGCGCGGGCGGACGACGGGCGCGCGGGCGCACGGGCGGGCGCGGCTACACGGAAGTGCGACAATATAATGCGACAAACGATGTGCGACATATGAAAAATGACTAAGGCATAGTTCAACGATGGCGAACTTATACCCTATTGTGCGTGGAGAAAACATGTGGGCAGGCTGACATGTGAGAGGGCGCACGCAGGGGTGTGTCAGACATATTTTGGGGGTCGGCTGGAGAGCCACCACCCACGCAAAGATGTGTATATATTACCAAGTGTTGAGGATCATTTGGACATCGAAGTTCGATCAAGGCAACTCGCACTAGTTCAAGGAGCACAAGGAAAGTGCGCAGATTTGGAGGAGTGCGCATAGCTCATGCGCAAGTCTTGAGGGCACAGTTTTGGATGTGACTTAGAGTCGGTTGTGGGTTGGGAAAGGTGTGCCCAGGGTTGTCTTTGTTGCAGTTTTGTGTCGGGATTGACAAGGGGGTCTTGGTAGCTCGGGTGAGCACCCTCCCTTCGTGCAAGGCGTGCACATGATTATTGTAAAAGGCTGATTTGCCTATATTGTAAAAGAAGCTAAGTATTGGCTTGGAGCTTGCCAAGCATTACTTGTGATGATTGTATTATTATGAAGAAAGATTGAATAATATATATTGTCGGGAAGACTTGTTCGGGAGTTGCCCCTCTCCTTTATACTGTGCAATTGTTATTGTATTTTATAATTGCTGTGAATAATGAATAAGTATGGGTGTTAATTGGTATAAAGGATAAATGCAATTTTACTTGGTTGCGAAACACATACTAAGTAAAGACAAGTGAATTAGGCATAATCCATGAATGTTAGTATTGGTGAAAAGAAAGCGTTCGGTGGTGCCGCACCTTGCTATAAGCGGTTGGAAGACTATCGCAGGTGTAGGGGCGTGACAAAAACCCACTTTCCCTTTTAGCCTTTTTCTCTCATTTTGTGACGATCTGTTGATTCTTTGCTCTATAATGCTCCCAAAAAGCTTTCCCTTGAGGGGGTTGACCATAATAGTGTAGTAGTTATAAGGGTTATTGATATATCCATTCTTAAAGAGAAGAATGACCATATCGATAGTCCATTGTCTCAGGAATCTGTTTTGGATAACCTCATTGTAAATTCCTTTTATGTGAGTGGCAAGAATATGGACACCGCATTTTGGAAAGACAACTTGAAGCCCGTGTATGTCCTTCGCTTTGTTGCTTGCTAAATTCTTTATTCCTTGCTTGATATCATCCATTGTGAAGAGTTCCGTTCATGTGTTCACTATGGGAGGAGTGTCTTTTCTTATGTACTTTCTCAAAGAAAAGCCTCACATACTCTAACCATTGAACATTTGTAATATTATTTTTAGTTTGCTTTATCCTTTGTTGTAGTTCTCTCCAAAATCCTAGGAGGTTATGTTGTCCAAGAGAGATTAACTCATTTCTTCTTGCACTTACATTTTTTTGGTTATACTAAGTTTTTGTTTTTTAGTTTTCTTTATTGAATGTTTTCTCTTTTAGCGATCTCTTGGCTTCCTTGCATTCTTGATCATACCATGGATTTGACGGAAAAGTACTTGTAGCCCTCTTCTTGGTATGAGGCCTTTTTCATGCACTTAAGGCCTTGTGGATTGTTGGGATCAACATATTACTATGAACATGACCAGTCTTGGTTGTCATGTCCACCATGCTATACTCTATAACCGAGCAACACTAAATATCTCCCTATTTTCTTGATTCATGAGGACTTTACCTTTGGAAAGAGCCTTCTTTTGATTGCCAAGAATTTCATTATTATGTGGACTAGTAGGAGCAAAGTCTAGTTTAACAAATAGGGATGCATGATCATATTTCATTTCAATAGGGCAATCCCTAATGTTAGACAAGTAAAAGCGTATTACTTAATCTACCACACTTTGACTATTGTAAGGTTTGCATGCGATATCCCCTCAATTTGGGCCACCCTTTCATTCCATTGCAAATAACCATGCCAAACAAACTACATAGTCCCAGTAATTTTGCCGGAAAGAGTGCCACACCCCCATTTCCATCCTGTGAATCTCTTTCTCATGATTGACCTTAACCCTCTTCCAACCATAAGGTATTGTTTTCTTCTCTATTTTCATTGCTCAACTAGAGAGATTGGTTGTTAGTTGTTTTTGCATTAAATTCACCCATTAACATTATTCATCCAAAAAAACTGAACAAAGAGATATCTCCTCTCAACCAGGGAAAATGGTTTTTTTTTTGGAAAAATAACAAGCAAACATTGTAAAATTAACCTGTTTTGTTATTTATAGCCAAATGTGTTGTTTTTTTGGGTCTTCTTTTTCAATTTTTACAGTTCCAACCAAATGTATTGTTTGTTTGGGTCTTCTTTTTCCAGTGAAATATACGATTTGTTTGGATCTTTTTTTTTTCCACTTTTACAATTCCACACCATTTTTCATTTTTTAAAACTATGACTCTCTGTGTCTTTTGAGTATTTCCTTTCCTTTATTCCAAACTAAAATGTTTTTGTAATTCTCCAAATCTGAACCTTTACAGTGTTAGTTCTAGTCTTCGCAGCCTATCACCAGGGATCAAAATGAGCTCTTACTATGTTTGGTTTGGTTAGATGTTTTGCACATGATATTCAACACAAAACATGTCACAAATGTGTCCATCATAAGAAGCTTGGAAAAATATTTCCAACGGTATATCACACTCCCGTAACCGATTTCTGGATCAAAAGATATGCTCGAAATGAATGAGTGATTCTTGGTTATGCATGTTTTGAGGTCAGTCGCTGCACACAATGACAAGTTTAGTACAAAATCTGTTTCTGAAATAATGGTAAGGAATTTTTTAAAAGTGAAAGAGGTTTTTGTTAATCACATACCAAATAACAAAAACCTCCTTCAGTTTATGCACAGGTGCTACTATGTGGGAGATATACAGTGATATTTGGAGCCTACATTAAAACAAAACAAATTTTTCATATTTTTTACTGTTTTACTCATTTTAGTGCGGTGCCATTTGACAACAGATGGAAAGTAATTTTGCAAAACCCAAGGAGGTTTTTGTTAACCACAAGCCATATAACAAAAACCTCTTTCAGTTTATTCACAGGTTTTATGAATTGGGATATGTGACTAGATCTTTACAGCTCATTTTCACAGATTTAATTTTTTAATGATTTTCTGTTTTAGAGATGATTTTGTGGAACAGATTGCGAGCAACTGGAAACGAATTTCCCAAATTTGAGAGAGGTTTTTCTCCAAAATGATCTTATCTACAAAAACCTCTTTCAGTTTTGTAACGGGTGCTACGGTTTAGGAGATACGAGTTCATCTTCAACACCTATTTTCAGAAATTCGACCCAAGTTTAATGTAACTGATTCTATTTTGAAGAAAATAGTTGAGGTCAATTCCCTTAGTACAAGGATGAGCAAATGTATATATTTTATGAATTTCATAGTGTAGGGGTTGGATTTTGGCAGAGGGTTGGACTTGTGAGAAAGCTTGGAGCTTCATTGTATACATTTTTCAACAGTTTTGGCTAAGGAATAGACCAGGGTTTGCAGCACTCTATGGGATTCATGTGGCATCTTGCTTTGATATTGTGTTTCCTTCTGTAAATGTAAGTTCACTTGTGTTGTGTATGCCATTCTCTCTCTTATTTCATCTTAACTAAAACAAACAAGGATAAAGGTAGAATCCATTGAAGTTTGCAGTGCTCTACTTAGGGTTTGCTTAGTTATTTATGTTTTCAGCTGTTTGAAGAGGATCCCTGAGGTTTTCTTGCTCTCTTCAACTCCTCATCTATCTGAAGCTCTCCATTCATTCAATATGAAGTATCAAATCAATTTCCTACCTTGCCCCATTGAGATCTCTGCAAAAGTGAGCCTCATTCCCCAGACCCAAAATCTACCTTTCCATTTGAGCCAACAAATCATCATCAAAATTCAATCAAACTTTTCTGCATACATACCTAGCCTAAGATCAGTCTTCATTCAAGTCATCTCAAGCCTCATTGAATATTTTTGCTGATATTGACAGGAGAGAGCCCTCTCCTGACCTAGTAGGGTTAGCTACCAGGTTAAGCTTGGTTTGATGTTACCCTAGATCCTACCTTTCTCAGCTTGAGGTAGATTTAGGCCCTAACATAGTGGCGACCATACTGGGGAAGAAAAGTTTATTTGTTTGTTAGTGTTCTTTGTTTTATAAACTACAGACGGAGCCTGAAGTTAGCCAGGTAGCCTTCGAACTGCACTTGCTTTGCGAGTGCATAAGTAGATGAATGTTGCTTCAGTCAATCTCTGGTCTAGTTTATGAACTGAACATCTAACTTGCAAATTGCCCCAGTACATTAAACTGGGGAAGAGGTGACAGATCTTCTTCGGGAAAGATCATTCAAGTTGTAGATCTGATCGCTGATGGTGGACAACAGTCAGACACATATGAAGGCTGAAATCATCTACCTGGCGACTCCACTGTTTGAAGTCCCGAGTTTCAAAGTATTGATGGTGGCTCCACTGGTTAAATGAAGGACTCAGATGTTGCTTCTATTTGTTCAAGATATTCATGTATCGATTTTTCTAATCTTCCTGGTTTTCCTAGTCAATTACCAAAGGATGCATACATTTTGAGTAATGACCCTAAATTCAATGGGGAAGATCTGACTTTGACTCTAGAACATTTAGAAAACTTTAAAACATTTGTGGAAATTCTTAGAGTTAAAAAGGAAGATGTCTTCATCAGATTGTTCTTTGATTCATTTCAAGGCAAATGTAGAAAATGGATTGAAGGTTTTCCTATCAGATCTATTAAGTCCTTTGCAGATTTTTGGCATATCTTTCTTGAAACATGGATGGAGAAAGAGGAAGAATTCAAAATAGAGGTACCCTCTATTCAAGGTTTTAGAGAATGGGAAGATATGTACACGAATGATGAGATAGATGAGAACTTTGCTTCATCTCTTTCTTCTTATCTAAAATCCTGTCGATGCAGCCATGAAGTTAAGCTCAATTTTTTGCAAGAGTTTGCCATCAAAATTGAAGGAGATCTAACTGAATTGGAGACCCAAATACAGTTCCAGGATCTGGACTGTCGAGTCTCATTCTTTGAGGACCTTTTTCGGCAGAAGGAACAAATGGTAAGGCTGCCCGTGGATATTTGCATTGATAGTTTGTAGCTGGAAGCATGTATTGAGGAGTTGGGGCAACAAACAGAGTCTGGTTTTTTCGATCCTATTGCAACATACATGGAAATTTTTTTCAGTTTGAATGATAGATCAAATTGTCTTTTACACAACCAGACTCGGTATGTGCATGTATCGCTGTCAGCATTTACATTTGTGTCCTGGTTGAAACACTCTCAAGCAGCATCCTTGTCACGGTTACTTGATTGGTTGATATGGCATTACAACATTACTTGATCTATCAATTTTTTAACAAAGTGCGTTAGATCTGTACATAAATAAGTTGCCTAAGGTAGCATTTCAGTTTTCGGTATTTGTTTATGTACATGTTGCTGTATGTATATGTTTTTGGATTGGTATGAGTTGTTTTGGGTTTGCAGTTAGTTGACTGTATTGCCCAATGGATGAGGCACTTGGTCTACGGTGTTCTTGACACCTCCAAGGAGCTACCGTCCCCAATGGAGCCGATGTTAGTTCCAGCCTTCACATCCTGTCACCAGGGATCAAAATGAGCTCTTACTATGTCTGGTTTGGTTAGATGTTTTGCACATGATATTCAGCACAAAACATGTCACAAATGTGTCTATCATAAGAAGCTCGGAAAAATATTTCCAACGGTATATCACTCTCCCGTAACCGGTTTCTGGATCAAAAGATATGATCGAAATGAATGAGTGATTCTTGGTTATGCATGTTTTGAGGTCAGTTGTTGCACACAATGACAAGTTTAGTACAAAATCAGTTTCTGAAATAATGGTAAGGAATTTTTCAAAAGTGAAAGAGGTTTTTGTTCATCACATACCAAATAACAAAAACCTCCTTCAGTTTATGCACAGGTGCTACTATGTGGGAGATATACAGTGATATTTGGAGCCTACATTAAAACAAAGCAAATTTTTCATATTTTTTACTGTTTTAGTCATTTTAGTGCGATGCCATTTTACAACAGATGGAAAGTAATTTTGCAAAACCCAAGGAGGTTTTTGTTAACCACAAGCCATATAACAAAAACCTCTTTCAGTTTATTCACAAGTGTCATGAATTGGGATATGTGACTAGATCTTTACAGCTCATTTTCACAGATTTAAATTTTTAATGATTTTCTGTTTTAGAGATGATTTTGTGGAACAAATTACGAGCAACTGGAAACGAATTTCCCAAATTTGAGAGAGGTTTTTCTCCAACATTGACCTTATCTACAAAAACCTCTTTCAGTGTTGTAACAGGTGCTACGGTTTAGGAGATACGAGTTCATCTTCAACACCTATTTTCAGAAATTCGGCTCAAGTTTAATGTAACTGATTCTATTTTGAAGAAAATGGTTGAGCTCAATTCCCTTAGTACAAGGATGAACAAATGTATATATTTTATGAATTTCATAGTGTAGGGGTTGGATTTTGGCAGAGGGTTGGACTTTTGAGAAAGCTTGGAGCTTCATTATAGACATTTTTCGGCAGTTTTGGCTAAGGAATATACCAGGGTTTGTAGCACTCTATGGGATTTATGTGGCATCTTGCTTTGATATTGTGTTTCCTTCTGTAAATGTAAGTTCACTTGTGTTTTGTGTATGCCATTCTCTCTCTTATTTCATCTTAACTAAAACAAACAAGGTTAAAGATAGAATCCATTGAAGTTTGCAGTGCTCTACCTAAGGTTTGCTTAGTTATTTATGTTTTTAGCTGTTTGAAGAGGATCCCTGAGGTTTTCTTGCCGTCTTCAACTCCTCATATGTCTGAAGCTCTCCATTTCATTCAATCTGAAGTATCAAATCAATTGCCTACCTTGCCCCATTGAGATCTCTGCAAAAGTGTGCCTCATTCCCTAGACCCAAAATCTGCCTTTCCATTTGAGCCAACAAATCATCATCAAAATTCAATCAAACTTTTCTGCATACATACCTAGCCTAAGATCAGTCTTCATTCAAGTCATCTCAAGCCTCATTGAATATTTCTGTTGAGACTGACAGGAGAGAGCCCTCTCCCGACCTGGTAGGGCTAGCTACCAGGTTAAGCTTGGTTTGATGTTACCCTAGATCCTACCTTTCTCAGCCTGAGGTAGATCGAGGCCCTAACATACAGTAATCATGATCTTGTTTTTTTTTATAAGAATGATAATATCTTCCCCTTTGAGAAAACTGGTTAAAGAATTCATAGTTGATATTCTCAACTTGTTTTTTATATTTTTTAATTACAAAAGTTTTGAGATTCTCAACTTATTTATGTTTTTAAGAATTTTCATTTTAATCTAAAAAATATTTTCAACTCTGGTTTGCTTTTGTGATAAAGGCCATGTCTATAAATATTTAATTTAATTAAATAAAATATTGGTTTATTTTTGTTATTAAAATATTTTTTTATTTTTATTTTTCATTTTAATTCAATCTTGTTTTTTTCTAATTAAATAAATCACATTTTTATTTTTATTATTAAATTTATTTTAAATAACTTAATTGCTTATTTTTGTTATTACATTAATTATTATTTTTATTTTTCATTTTAATTCAATCTTGTGTTTTTCTAATTAAATAAATCACATTTTTTTTATTATTAAATTATTTTTTTTATTGTTTTTCTAATTAAATAAATCACATTTTTTTTTTATTATTAAATTATTTTTTTATTGCTTTATAATTTGTCTATGTTGCATGGGGATCTGTCTCCCTCAAAAATACTCATGTACCCTGCGTCCCCAGTTTTGGGACTTTTGACTTTTGGACCCTTAGAAACACCCCCAAACTGTTGGGGATTCCATTGGGGACTTGGTGACATGCTAACCCTCTCCAAGACTTTTTGGACAGATTTCAAAGATGTTCCGGACAGAGATGTTTTTGACAGATTTCAAGGGTTTTCTGGCCAGATTTCAGAGATGTTTTGGGAAGGTTTTATGGATAATCCAAGCACAAAGTTTCAATTTTGGCAATCATGGACATTGATGATTGAACAATATGATTATTTTTCTCATTCATCTTTTTTGGAATGCATTGAATCTAAATTTTTTGTACAAGTTGCAGCTCAAAACATGGGTTTAACATGGGGAATGCATTGAATCTAATTTTTTGTTACAAGTTGCAGCTCAAAACATGGATTTAAGATGGGGAATGCATTGAATCTAAATTTTTTGTACAAGTTGCAGCCCAAAACATGGGTTTTGTATGATGGGTTTCATTTTGGATTTCTAGTGATTTACATATTAGATTTTCAATGGTAAAATTTCAAAAAACACCTTTCATGTCAAGAAAACAGAAAATACAATGATCCTTGTGGTTATTTTTCTTGTTCTTTCTTAAGATCATCTCAGCTTTTACATATTGTATGTGGGTTTTGAAGTTCAGTGCTTCTTTCATCCCAAACTCAACCATTGTGAAAACAATCAGATCCCTGTGAATTGGATTGAGTACTAAATGTTTAAATAAATTCATATTCAATCCCCTTCTTAATCTGAAATATGAATTTAATATGATTAGAAAATCAAATTATTTTATTGTGGGGTTTTCAACACAGCATAAAAGTTTGCAAAACCTATTGAAAAAGGAATGCTTTTTGTGTTTAAAATAGTCATCATTAACAAGAAATATGAAGAAAAAGACCAATATAAAGGCAGTTCTCCTTGATAGATTGTTCATGGACCTTATTACGAATTGAAAGTAGTTACACTTAGCTTTCCTAAAGTTTATGTCTAGTGGCTAATAATGGAATGTCACTCAACCCATTTTCAAATTATTTGAGATTTTAATTTGCATAAACAACTATATATATATATATATATATATAACCATCCTTAACCCTGTCTTCTGAAAATTTGGAGTGAGCTCTTTCGGGGACTCCTATCCGTGGCCATGGCCCTGGAATTTATTATTATATTTATAATGAGTATATATTTAAATCATATATTAAATTTTTGATAATTAACAATATTTATTTAAAGTAAATTTATAATTTAATTAATTTTAATGATTTTAGAAATTTTGGTAATTTGAGATATATATAGGCTTTTCTTTTTTAATTATTTTTATCAATTTTTATTAGGTATATAAATTTTTAGTAGCAATTTAAATAACCATTTTAATTTCAAGGTTTAGTTTCAGTTGAGGGAGTTGAATATATATATTTAAATCATATAATGATTTTAAAAATCTTGGTAGTTTGAGATGTATATAAGAATTTTTTTTAATTTTTTTTATCAGTTTTTATTAGCTATATAAATTTTTAGTAGCAGTTTACTGTTTAAATAATCATTTTAATTTCAACGTTTATTGCAGGCACAACTTCCTCTTCAGTTGAGGGAGTTGAATATTAGTGTGCAACTTTGGCAGCTACCAAAGTCAATAGGGTCGTTGAAGTACCTGGAAAAAATTGAACTGCACGACTTCCAAGGAACATTGCCCGAGGGATTCTTTTATCTTCGCTCATTGAAATACTTAAAACTCAGGGCCCGAAACCGAAGCATGAACCAGTTGCCAGAGTCTTTTGGGAACTTGAAAAGCCTCCTGCATCTTGACCTGTCTGACAGCGAGTATTTGCAAATGCTGCCGTCTTCCCTTCGTAATTTAACTCAGCTCCAACATATGAACCTGTCTGGGTGCGAGGGTTTGCAAATGTTGCCGCCTTCTCTTGGAGATTTAAGGGAGCTCCAACATATGGACCTGTCGAGGTGCACGAGCTTGCAAATGTTGCCGCCTTCCCTTGGAGATTTAAGGGAGCTCCAACATATTGGCTTGAATAGCTGCGTAAAATTGCAAACGCTGCCGCCTTCTTTTGGAAATTTAACAAATCTCCAACATGTTATACTGTCGGGGTGTAGGAATTTGAAAACGCTGCCAGAGTCCTTCATGAACTTAAATCGACTCAAATATCTCGATTTGAGTGACTGCCACGTCTTGACTCTCTCTGGCGAAATATTTGGGAATATCGGCACGCTCATACGGTTGAATTTTAGTGGTTGTCACAAACTTGAAGAATTGCCCCACCAAGTCACACATCAGCAGTACCTCAAAGAACTAATTTTGGATGGTTCCAATTTAAAAGAATTGCCGAGTACCATTGGAAACCTGGGCAACTTGGAAATTCTGTCTTTCTCTGGCACTGTGTTGGAAACCTTGCCGCATTCATTCGGTAAGCTAAAGAACTTGAAGGAATTGACACTTTGCGTCGGGAAATTGGATAATATTCTCGACTTCGCTGGCCAGTTGAAACAGTTGACATCCTTTTCAATACGTCATTCTCCGATTAGTGAAGTGCCATTTGCCAGTGTGGACATGGTTCAAGCTGGAGGCCGCAGATTGTTGGACAATTGCATGCTTCGACTTAAATCCTTGGACCTGTCGTGGACAAGAATAACTGAAATCTCATTTGGTGGAGGTGTTTGCCCAGCCCTTGAACGGCTCCATCTCGGGTGGTGTGAGAAGCTAGTGAAGGTTGGAGCATTGCCTACATCACTAACATCACTGAGATTGTGGGGATGTCGTGCATTAAGGAATATTACGGGGCTTCGTGACCTTAAAGAGCTTCGAGTTCTGGACATGGGCTTCTGTAGAGAAGTAGAGGAGCTGTCAATTCTGGGTGTGTGGGAGTTGAACAATCTTGAATATTTGAATTTAGATGATTGCCCGATTAGTGTGGTGCCATTTGCCAGTGTGGAAGAGGTTCAAGGAGCCCGCAGATTGTCGGACTCTTCTATTCGCAACTGTATGCCTAGACTCAGACACTTAGAACTGTCGAGCACGGTAATCACTGAAATATCATTTGGTGAAGGTGTTTGCCCAGTCCTTCAGCGTCTCGAGCTCAGGCGTTGTAAGAATCTAGTGGAGGTTGGAGCATTGCCGACATCACTGAAGTCGCTGTGGTCGCCGAATTGTGGTGCATTAAAGAGAATAACGGGTCTTAGTGGCCTTGAACAGTTGGAAACTCTGGTGATTTCTGGTTGTGGATCAATAGAGGAGCTGCCGGGTCTGGAAACGTTGATATCACTGAAGAATCTGTATGCAGATAAATCTATGAAGACAATATTGGCGTTGGCTGAGGCGGCAAATCACAGGGTGAAATTCGGGTATTTTCTTTAACAAGCTACATTTTACAGACAGTTCCCAATCTGTATGTTCTTTAGCGGCTCGATTTCACATATTGTCAGAATCTAGTGGAGGCTGGAGCAATGCCGACATCACTAACATCACTGAACTTGCATTTTTGTCGTGCATTAAGGAATATTACCGCAAAGCTTCGTGGCCTTGCAAAGCTTCGAAATCTGCACATGGAGGGGTGTCAATTTAAACAATTTTCGTCAGGTTTTCTCAGTTGTGAAAAAAAGTTTAAGCTGATATAATTAACTAACTTAATTTAAAAAATTATAATAAATCATCGCATTACATGTTTAATCTTTGTAAAATTAAATTATAGGTTTGGATTCCAAATTTTTTTCAATTAGAAACTTTTCACTATTTTCTATATAACAATTTGGGATCTCACATGTAGAATTAAATTATAGGTTTTCATTTTAACTTTCTTTTCCAATTGGAAATTTTCACATGTTTAATCTTTGTAAAATTAAATTTTTAATTTTACAAGGATTAAACATGTGAAAGTTTCCAAGGATTAAACATGTGAAAGTTTCCAATTGCAATCTTTGTAAAATTAAACTATAGGTTTGGATTCTAATTTTCTTTTGCAATTAGAAGCTTTTCACTATTTTCTATATAATGATTAGGGATCTTACATGTAAAATTAAATTATAGGTTTTGATTTAAATTTTTTTGCAATTGGAAACTTTTCACATGTTTAATCTTTATAAAATTAAATTACAGATTTGGATTCCAATTTTCTTTTGCAATTAAAAACTTTTCACTATTTTCTATATAATGATTTGGGATCTCTCATATAGAATTAAATTATAGGTTTTGATTCAAACTTTCTTTTGCAATTGAAAATTTTTCACTATTTTCTATGTAATGATTTGGGGTCTTAAGATTTTTTATATTATATTTTAATTTAATTTTTTAAGATTTTAAATTTTTTGGTGATTTGTTTAGTTTTTTAAAATTAAATTATAGGTCTGGATTACAATTTTCTTTTGCAATGAGAAACTTTCCACTATTTTTTTCTAATGTTAGCAAAATTAAATTATAGATTTTGATTCAAATTTTCTTTTGCAATTAAAAAAATTTCACTATTTGCTATGTAATGATTTGGGGTTTTAAGAATTCTTATATAATACTTTAATTTAATTTGTTAAGTATTTTAAATTTGCTAGTGGTTTGTGGTTTATAAGTTAATATAAATAATCAATTTACTAATGGGATGTTTTTTCCCTAGTCTTTGTTAATAGTGTTTTTGGTTTATAAGTTCATTTAAATAATCAATTTACTAATGGAATGTTTTTTCCCTAGTTTTTGTTAATAATGTTTTTCTATTTAAATATGGTTAGCTCAAATTCATCAAATTTATTATATAAATTAATTATTTGTCTATTCAAATTTATTCAAGTTTATTCAAGGATAACAACTTATTAAACTATATTGTTGTGTTTACTTACTTATAACTATTTTGATGAAAAATAATAATTTGGAATTATGTTTGGCTCATATTTGAAAGTTTACATTGAAGTTGTTATATAGATGATTAATTCTGTTTCCTCTACATTTCAAGGTTTTGATGTTGTATAGAAGATTACCTAATTATAAGTTGTGATATTGTGTTTGAAGGTTAATTTAATGTTTTGTTGACTTGAGTATCTGTTTTATATTTTTAATCTATTTTATGTTATTGCATATTTATAATTGCTACTTAAAATCTATGTAAATATACATTTTCCTATTAATATAATTGCCATTATTAGCAAGCACAAAGACTTGTTTAACTTTGTAATTTCTTATTTTAATTATGGGATAAATTAAACTTTTTACATTTCCACTAACCTTATTTCTTTATAATTGTGGGATAAATTGAATTTTTACATTTCAAACTAACCCTATCACTAATTTCAAGGGGTTTGTTATTTATTTACTATTATTTTGTTAGACGATTTTAGATATTTTTTTTGCTACCAGAATCTACATATTTCAATCACATAGATGGCCAGTCAAAGAATATTTTTTGTTTTATTTTTGTTAAAAAAAAAAAACGTATCAAGAGTGTCTAAATAGCAAAGTCAAGCATATATCTACGTTTTTTGGAAAATCATGTTGCTAATGAATTGTTGAATTTTTTTTGTTACGAGACTCTACATATTTCAATCACATAAATGGCCAGTCAAAGGATGTCTCAAAGGATGTCTTTTTGTTTAAAAAAAAAACAAACAAACTTAAACTTATCAGGTAGAGTGTCTAAATAGAAAAGTCATGCATATATCTAAATTCGAAGGTACGCCTAACGTTTTTGTGGAAAATCATGGCGCTAACGAATTGTTGAAAAAAAATCAATATTCCTTTTTTTTTAAAAGGAAAGTTCTGTAATGCGCTCTCACATATTTATCTTGGTTGTTAATAAATGGCTATGTTTGCTAAATGTTTTTATGGTTGTGAATAAATGGTTTGTTAAATGTTTTTAATGTGTTATGTATTCATATGTGAAATTTTAATTTTAATTTTTTATTTTTATTGCAAGTATTGAGGGGTTTTAACACTGCACGTATTAGATATTATTTTTAGGATTCAATTGTTTTAAGTAAGTCATTCATTTATGACTATTTATTTTCATGAGAGTCTATGATCATTTCTATGAGAGATGTTTTTATGTATTGATATTTGAGATTTTTTGTTTAATACTTTTTACATAAGTATTGAGGGGTTTTCGCAGTGCATGTATTAGATATCATTTTTGTGATTAAACTACTTTAAGTAATTCATTCATCTATGACCATTTATTTACATGAGAGTCTATGACCATTTCCATAAGAGATAGTCGTCACTGACTAATTTCTCATGATTTTTGAATAGTTGATTGAAATTAGTGAAATAAATCACATAGTGTCAATCATCACTTATGGGGCTAAGTATTGAGGGGTTTTCGCAGTGCATGTATTAGATATCATTTTTGGGATTCAATTGCTTTAAGTTTTTCATTCATTTATGACCTTTTATTTCCATGAGAGTCTATGACCATTTCCATTTCCATGTTTTTGGGATTCAACTGTTTTAAGTAAGTCATTCATCTATAACCATTTATTTCCATGAGAGTCTATGACTTCCATGAGAGGTAGTCGTATCTGACTAATTTCTCATGATTTTTGAATAATCGATTGAAACTAGTGAAATGATTCACATAGCATCAATCATCACTTATGGGGCTTGCACCCGGTATGTTCACGGGGGTGAAGAAGTGGGATTGAAACTAGTGAAATGAATCAAATAGCATCAATCATCACTTCTGGGGCTTGCACTTGGTAACCAGGACTTCCCAGGAGGTCACCCATCCCAGAATGCCTTTGGCTCAAGCGCGCTTAACTGTGGAGTTTTCCCCCACAATCAAGACCACTTGGTTTGCTACCCCATTTGCAAAACCTTAGCAAGTATTGTGCCGCATGAACCATTCAAGTAGAGTTCCCTTCACTCTTTTGATTTTAAGTATTGAGGGGTTTTCGCAGTGCATATATTAGAAATCATTTTTGGGATTCAATTGTGTTAAGTAAGTCATTCATCTATGACCATTTCCATGAAAGGTAGTCATAATTGACTAATTTTTCATGATTTTTGAATAGTCCAATTAGCACTCATTGCATCGGGTGATGCTCACAGGGGTGAAGAAGTGGTATTGAAACTAGTGAAATGAATCACATAGCGTCAATCATCACTTCTGGGGCTTGAACCTGGTAACCAAGACTTCTTGGGACAGAGCTTGTACTCGGTAACCAGGACTTCCCGAGAGGTCACCTATACCAGAACGCCTCTGGCTCAAGCGCGCTTAACTATGGAGTTTTCCCCACAATAAAGCCCACTTAGCTTGCTACCCCATTTGCAAAACTTTAGCAAGCATTGTGCGTCATGAACCATTCAAGTAGAGTTCCCTTCACTCTTTTGAATTTAAGTATTGAGGGGTTTTCGCAATGCATATATTAAATATCATTTTTGTGATACAACTGCGTTAAGTAAGTCATTCATCTATGACCATTTCCATGAGAGGTAGTCGTAACTCACTAATTTCTCATGATTTTTGAATAGTCCACTTAGCACTCATTGCATCGAGTGATGCTCACACGAGTGAATAAGTGGGATTGAAACTAGTGAAATGAATCACATAGCGTCAATAATCACTTCTTGGGCTTGCACTCGGTAACCAGGACTTCCCAGGAGGTCACCCATCCCAGAACGCCTTTGGCTCAAGCACGCTTAACTGTGGAGTTTTCCCCACAATCAAGCCGACTTAGCTTGCTACCCCATTTGCAAAACATTACCAAGTATTGTGCCTCATGAACCATTCAAGTAGAGTTCCCTTCACTCTTTTGAATTTAAGTATTGAGGGGTTTTCGCGGTGCATATATTAGATATCATTTTTGGGATTCAACTAGGTTAAGTAAGTCATTCATCTATGACCATTTCCATGAGAGGTAGTCGTAAGTGACTAATTTCTCATGATTTTTGAATAGTCCACTTAACACTCATTGCATCGGGTGATGTTCACAGGGGTGCAGAAGTGGGATTGAAACTAGTGAAATGAATCACATAGCATCAATCATCACTTTCGGGGCTTGCACCGGGTAACCAAGGCTTCCCAGGAGGTCACCCATCCCAGAATGCCTCTGGCTCAAGCATGCTTAACTGTGGAGTTTTCCCCACAACCACGTGCTTAATTGTGATTATCACCTGATCTAATGAGTGCTAAGTGGACTATTCAAAAATCATGAGAAATTAGTCAGTTACGACTACCTCTCATGGAATGGTCATAGATGAATGACTTAACGTAGTTGAATCCAAAAAATGATATCCAATATATGCACTACGAAAACCCCTCAATACGTAAATTCAAAATAGTGAAGGGAACTTTACTTGAATGGTTCATGAGGCACAATACTTGCTAAGGTTTTGCAAATGGGGTAGCAAAATAAGTGGGCTTGATTGTGGGGAAAAATTCACAGTTAAGCGTGCTTGAGCCAGAGGCATTCTGGGATGGGTGACCTCCTGGGAAGTCCTGGTTACTAGGTGCAAGCCCCAGAAGTGATGATTGATGCTATGTGATTCATTTCACTTGTTTCAATCCCACTTCTTCAACCCTTTGAGCATCATCTGATGCAATGAGTGCTATGTGGACTATTCAAAAATACTGAGAAGTTAGTCAGTTACGACTACCTCTCATGGAAATGGTCATAGATGAATGACTTACTTAACGTAGTTGAATCCAAAAAATGATATCTAATATATGCACTGTGAAAACCCCTCAATACTTAAATTCAAAAGAGTGAACAGGACTCTCCTTGAATGGTTCATGAGGCACAATACTTAAATTCAAAAGAGTGAACAGGACTCTCCTTGAATGGTTCATGAGGCACAATACTTGCTAAGGTTTTGCAAATGGGGTAGCAAGCTAAGTGTGCTTCATTGTGGGGAAAACTCCACAGTTAAGCGCACTTGAGCCAGAGGCGTTTTGGGATGGGTGACCTCCTAGGAAGTCCTGGTTACCAGGTGCAAGCCCAGGAAGTGATTATTGACGCTATGTGATTCATTTCACTAGTTTCAATCCCACTTCTTCACCCTTGTGAGCATCACCCAATGCAATGAGCGTAAGTGAACTATTCAAAAATCATGAGAAATTAGTCAGTTATGACTACCAACCATGGAAATGGTCATAGATGAATGACTTACTTAATGCAGTTGAATCCCAAAAATGATATCTAATTTTTAGCTAATTTGTATGATTAGAAAATATACAATTTTTTAATAACTTATTAGTCTTTTTAATTAAAAAGAGTATTGACATTTTTTTTATTATATTTGAAATATCAAAAGAGCTAGAGTTCATATTTATGTGATATTGGGTTAATTCTGTTTATTTTGTTTAAAGCATTAGAGAAATTGAAGCTTATATTTGTGTGATAGGTGGTTGATTCCAATCACCACCATTATAACTTTTCTAACTACCCCACTCTCTAAAATCACACATGGAACTTTAATTTCTTGAATAACCTTACATAAATTGACCTTGTCAATTGAATTGCCCAAGTTTACATTGCACAGGGACAACATGAATAACACTAACAAATTTCATGATAACAAATTTTGCTCTCACTTGTCTTATGATAAAATGATATATTAATTTTATTTGATATTTATAATGTCATGTAATTTTTTTTTTCCTCGTAAATTGATTCATTAGTTTTATTTGAGATTTATAATGTTAATGTAATTTTTTTAACTGGTTATATTCCAAAATTAGAATTTATTAAAAGTATATTTTATTAAAAATATTATTTTTTTTCAAGAAAGATTAGGGAATTTATAAATGTTGAATATGATAATGGGTACAATTTGTATTTTATGTTTTTGACTTTATGGTCGTTTGATGTTAAGGTGATAGCATGAAGTTGGGTTACTTTTTGGTGAAATGAGGGCATGTTTTGGTGAAAAAAGGATGCTCAATTGAGCAATTTTAAGTGCTCGATCAAGAAATTATCAAGTGCTTGATCAAGCAATTTTTAAGCGCTTTATCAAGAAATTTTTAGGTGCTTGATCGAGTTGTTGAAGCGCTTAAAAATAATATGATCAAGCATTTAAACAAACTCTCGATCGAGTCGTTTTATAACCCAAGTTAAAGTCTCAATTGAGAGGTATGGCTCGATCGAGCCTATGACTCGATTGAGTGCTTTGGCTCAATTGAGTGTTATTTCTTATTAAAAATCCTAGTCGCGACTTGCACAAGTCATTTTTTTCAGATTGCGAGATGAAACGGAGTTCGATGGAAGATTTCTAAGCTCGATTGATATGGATAACTCAATCTAGCTTCCCATCAACTTTGTCAACTGTATAAATTACAATGTAGATTTGCAACTGCTCATGAAGTTTTAATCAAAATCACAAGATAAAAATCTACTCTACTTCTCTGCAGAAGTTATTCACAATTTAGAACAAAAATCTCAGATATGCAATAAGAAATTTCACACGTGAAAATAGTATTTTTCCCATGGAAAATAAATTTCTAAAAAGCCCAATTCTTGCTTGCATTAATATGATGAATAGATATGTATTACAATTACTTTGCTCAACTGAGCACAACATACAAGTGCATAACATGTATCTTTGCTCACTAAGAAGCTCTAGCCCAGACTTAGTCAATGTTAGCCTTTGCTTGAGCCCCTATTTGCTTGCACAATTCTTGAGGAAATAAACCCCTATTAATTAGGAATTTCCTCCAAAATGCTCGGGTAATTCATCAGGGTTGATCACCTAACGTCGTGAAACACCTGTACACTCAACTAGTTTACAACTAGTTAACTGCCTTGAAAACTCCACCGCAATTGGGCAGCTCGTATTCTTTTCATGCATGAGCTAATTATTAGCTGATTGATCAGTTAACTAGATTATTTCTGAGTTAGAATGATGTCCCACTACTTAACAGGCCACCAACTAGTTCTATAACAATTAGAATTAGTTTAATTGATTACAACTGAAATTAACTCAACCTAGGCTCCTAAAATTTAGGAATCACTACATACAACTGAACTTCATGCCCCTAACTCAAACTAACTGAACTAAATGAGTGACAAGAGCCATGTCACCTCAGTTAAGTCCAATTTGTTTGCTGACATGGAATTTCAAATTTTCTCAATCTAATCTAGGCAAAATCAAATTGAGAATTTATCGTTGCCTTTTTAACACTCCCTCTCAGCAAGAAAGAGATTATCAACCACCCCTATCATGCACCTATGGAATGTACTACATACAACACCTCTCACTGTTGTTGTTGCTACTGCAACATCAACAACTAAGAAGCATAAAAAAAACACTTAATCAACTGTGTCTACAACTATCTATTGAGAAAATTGTGTTGTTGCTAACTCTATTATTAAGCCTCTTGCTCTAGTCTCAACATGTTGGAAATAATACTGAGAGGGGGGGGTGAATCAGTATTATCACATTAATAAAACTTTTTCATTTCCATAATCAGATTCATATATGCTACTTCCACAACTTCTTATGATTAAGTTAATTGATCTTCAATGAGTGCATTAGAACATTATCAACCATATTATCAGATAACAGATGCCGTAATAGAGAATAGATCATCACACATAAGGCACACACATGAACACCATGATATAAGGTGGAAACCCAATGTGGGAGAAAAACCACCTGCTGCAAGTCATCTCAATCTTCTTCTTAATAAGAAAATCCTTTTACAATATTTGTACTGGTGCAGTCTTATACCAGTACGGGAGCTAGAACCCCCTTTGCTCTTGTACTAGCCGATCCATTTACTAGTACATAGGCTGCTACCTGCTACAATGCTCCAAAGATCTCCCTTAGCTTTTGTACTAGCTTAGATACTAGTACATAGGCGCTGGCCTACAATCTTCTCTCCTCCAGGTACCACGTTTCATCAATTTTCAGACTGGATACACTGAAGCACAACACATAATCTGAAAGGCCACTTTTCATCCAATTTTCATACTAGACTCAACAACAACATTGAAGCTCATAATCAAACAACCTTCTGAATCACCCAATCACCAGATCCATACATATACAATGATATTATGAGAGTTATCAACCAGATCTAGTACATAAAGATAAGTCATTAATCATGTTGTTATCTGAACTCAATACCAGTAACCAAACATCAGTTATGCACCCAAAACCCTACAGAATAGTCAAAGGCAGTTAAAACAAATTTTAAGCAGGGATCGCAACTTCACTGGTATAGATCTGCGGATATCTGTACTACCTCCGCACCTGCGCCTTCTGTGGCGCCGCGACCACCGCACCTGCGCCTTCTGTGGCGCTGCGACCACCGCACCTGCGCCTTCTGTGGCGCCTCCGCACTGCGCCTTCTATGGCGCCTCTGTGGCGTCTCTGCACTGCGCCTCCGCACTACGCCTTCTGTGGCGCCTCTGTGGCGTCTCCGCACTGCGCCTTCTGTGGCGCCTCTATGGCGTCTCCGCACTGCGCCTTCTGTGGCGCCTCCGCACTGCGCCTCCTGTGGCGCCTCCGCACCTCCGCAGCTGCAGCGCTCGAGAGATCACCCTTCACAGATTCGCTTTCAACTTCACTTTCATAGATCAAACTTTCAAAACAATAACCCAATATTTCAGATCTTAAGATATTCAATTGCAAGGATGAATTAGCCAAGTGATCTCATTTGCTTTATATAGGCAAGCTTCTTCCTAAAATCATGGATCAATACCATAGATAACCAATACAAGGGGCCCAAAAACATGGGGCTCAATAATACCAAGGACTAACCACCATGGACCAAAGGTAAGTTCTCCAACATATACGCGCTTTTCCTTGCATGAAAGTGCGTACCATGGTCCAAAACCATAGGTTCAAATACCAAGGACTAACTACCATGGACCAAAGGTAAGTTCTCCAACATATACGCGCTTTTCCTCATAGGTTCAAATACCAAGGACTAACTACCATGGACCAAAGGTAAGTTCTCCAACATATACGCGCTTTTCCTCATAGGTTCAAATACCAAGGACTAACTACCATGGACCAAAGGTAAGTTCTCCAACATATACGCACTTTTCCTTACATGAAAGTGCGTGAACTTTTTCTCTTCATGAAATAAACTTTTCTCTGCATAAAAGTGCGTGAACTTTTCTCTACATGAAATAAACTTTTCTCTGCATAAAACTGCGTGAACTTTTCTCTACATGAAATAAACTTTTCTCAGCATATAAGTGCGTGAACTTTTCTCTACACTATAATTTATTATCTAAGATGAGTGGGTTGCCATCAAGTACAACATATGTATCATAAAGCCATACCAGAATCATAATGCCAACAATCTCCCCCTTTGGACTTGATGGCAACCTCAAAATCTTCAGCTCATTCTCCCCCTTTGACATCAAGGGCAAAGGGTTATGCTCCCCCTGAATATGAACCAGATCTGTAAAGAAGAAACATAATCCACCAAACACCATAAATGACCATGAAAGAGATAGATTGCAGCAATAATCAGACCAGCATCCAAGATCTCCTTCTGTACGTCCTCCATAATGCCAACAATGCATTATAAGCTCCCCCTGAGTACCTGTTGAAATCTCTGAATGAGCTCCCCCTAGGTATATGTCATGGTGCACCAATCTGATCATGCTCTTTCTGAGAACAAGCTGAAATGTCTGCTCTGCTATATAGTGTTGTTCATGCTCAGGCTCCCCCTGACTGTAAGCAAGGTCTGCAAAAGGATGTTCTACATCACAAATGACCTTCCTAAAAGATTCAATACATACATCCATCACCCAACTAAGTGGGGATATATCAGAAAAATGAAAACCAAATACATTACATCTTCATCCCAGGCATAGTGGGGAAACCAACATAGGTCGTTACATGACCTGAAGAGATGACACTATTACATCATGAGTCTTGATATGACATCACCTAAATAAGATGAACATCAGCAACAACACTTTATGATCTGCTCCATAGTATCTGTCAACAGCAACTAGACTAGCAACTTGTATTAGTGCATGAATCATCAAGGTATGTCCGCATCAACAGAATTTCACATTCTATGTGAGAAACATCATAGCCATCCAGATCTACATGAATCAAGTATCATCAATTGGGAATATCTGCATTAATCAACATATGTATGAAACAATCCTATCATCATATAGATAAGAGCTCATTATCATCATGTCTCCAACAATGCAACTTTGAATAGTCATCCCTGTATCCAGCCAACAATCCTCATCCATTTGTGCCAAGAATGAAAGGAATCATAACTGTAATATATGATCTTTATGCATATGACGACAGCAGCATATGAGTGACTCAACATCAAGAAGATGTGAATTCAAGCTAAGTGCTTCCCATGCAAGCATCATTAGAGAATCAACCATAAATCTGATCCAAGAACCATGTGAACAACTCATAACCATAGCAAGATGAATCATTTATCCATATAAGTATCATCACCAAGGACTATTAACCATAATGCCAATAATGCATTAAGTCCATATGCTCCCTCTAAACCTGTGCCATCTGTCTGATCATGCATATCAATAAGAAGTATCAAGACATCATCAATTTCAAGTTAGAACCAAAACACTTCTAACCATCATATCCACACATCATTATTATTAACTAGAGCAAAACTGATCCTTCTCTTGAATCTGTCCCTACTGCCTTTCTTCAAACAATCATATACGCGACTGTGCAGTAACTAACTCGCGTATATATGCAACTTTCCTTTATGGAGTTTGCATATGAGATTCAGGACACTGAAGTTTTGTACTTTCAGCTCCCTCTGATTCTGGTATGTCTGTACGTTGTGCAGTGCCGCCTTTTTCTGACTGTACTTCCTTTTTCCTCCATATCTTCAAGCGTGATGATGACATTTTCTCCTTTTGATATGGTGCCCACACTTTGTTCCTGCATTCCTTAGCTATATGTCCAAGCTTGTTACATGCATAACATCTTACATGTTTCATATTCCTCTTGTAACAATCAGCAGCTTTGTGACCAAACATATTGCAAGCAAAGCAATATCCATAAAAGTACCTTGAATGTGATGATCTTTCTGCATAATGGTCTTGAACCCTTCTTCTTCTACATCTAGCTGCAACATGTCCAAGATTATGACATACATAACATTCAACATTATTCATAGGAGGAGTAAAGGATTTTCTTTGAGGAATCTCTTTTCTTGGTTGATGATGAGATTGATCTTTCATTTCTTCGTTGATCACTTTAGATTTCTCTTTAGAGTTCCTTGCCTCACCTTGTGAACTAGATTCACCTTCAACAGATTCATGGAAACCAAGACCAGTCTTTATAGCAGGAGACCTTTGACTACTAAGAATATCATCCAAGACTTTAGAACTATCTTGAAATCGTAAAAGCTTATCCTTTTCTTCTAGTTTACCTTTCAAGATATTTACCTCAACCTGAAGCTGTTCTTCCTTTTCAAGAGATTGCTTTTTCAAATCTTCTTCAGCTTTCCTTCCTTCTTCCATTTGTTCCCTTAGTTTGAGAATCTCCTTTTCTTGTTCTTCATTCAGATCCTGCTGCATTTGACGAACTCGGAAGGCACATTCTAGTTGAGATTTTAAGCTGGTGACTTCGTTTTCTTGTTTTGCAATAGCTTGGAGTAGATCTGTATTCTTCTTCTTTGATTCTTCAAGATCTCCTTTTAGTGAGAGGATTGTAGCTTCAAGATTTTCATAGTAGCTGGATCTATTTTTGAGTTTCTTGATGGTTGTGCTTTGTTCGTTGACTTCTTTTCTTAATGATGTCACTTCATGCTGCAATTTTTGACATTGGTCTTCCTTGTCCTTGAGTAGCTTTCTTACCTTGTTTCCTTCTTCTAGTTGGGCCTTTAGTTTGGTAGCTTCTTCTTTGAAATCACATTCCCTTTTGTTCAATAGATCTTGTTGATCTCTAATTTTGTCTGTTAGCCTTTTAAATTCTGCCTCTATTTGATATCTTTCTTGTTCACCCATAAGAGCAAATTTAGTAGTTTCGCTATCACTTTCATCTCTTCCAAAAGGAAAGATAGCTGGAACATCAGAGGATAATATATTCATACCTGATAATGATTCTGAATCTGAAGAGCTTCTTATACCTAATCCCCAATCGATTCTCCCACTGTCATAGTTCTTCTGAGATGACTTCTTTTTCTTAGGTGCTTTCTTCTTAAGCTTCTTTCCCATTGTTCCACGGATCTCCTTCAAGCGATCAAGCTTCTATCAAAGGACCTGCTCTGATACCAATTGTTGGAAATAATACTGAGAGGGGGGGGTGAATCAGTATTATCACATTAATAAAACTTTTTCATTTCCATAATCAGATTCATATATGCTACTTCCACAATTTCTTATGATTAAGTTAATTGATCTTCAATGAGTGCATTAGAACATTATCAACCATATTATCAGATAACAGATGCCGTAATAGAGAATAGATCATCACACATAAGGCACACACATGAACACCATGATATAAGGTGGAAACCCAATGCGGGAGAAAAACCACCTGCTGCAAGTCATCTCAATCTTCTTCTTAATAAGAAAATCCTTTTACAATATTTGTACTGGTGCAGTCTTATACCAGTACGGGAGCTAGAACCCCCTTTGCTCTTGTACTAGCCGATCCATTTACTAGTACGCAGGCTGCTACCTGCTACAATGATCCAAAGATCTCCCTTAGCTTTTGTACTAGCTTAGATACTAGTACATAGGCGCTGGCCTACAATCTTCTCTCCTCCAGGTACCACGTTTCATCAATTTTCAGATTGGATACACTGAAGCACAACACATAATCTGAAAGGCCACTTTTCTTCCAATTTTCATACTGGACTCAACAACAACATTGAAGCTCATAATCAAACAACCTTCTGAATCACCCAATCACCAGATCCATACATATACAATGATATTATGAGAGTTATCAACCAGATCTAGTACATAAAGATAAGTCATTAATCATGCTGTTATCTGAACTCAATACCAGTAACCAAACATCAGTTATGCACCCAAAACCCTGCAGAATAGTCAAAGGCAGTTAAAGCAAATTTTAAGCAGGGATCGCAACTTCACTGGTATAGATCTGCGGATATCTGTACTACCTCCGCACCTGCGCCTTCTGTGGCGCCGCGACAACCGCACCTGCACCTTCTGTGGCGCCTTCGCACTGCGCCTTCTATGGCGCCTCTGTGCCGTCTCCGCACTTCACCTTCTGTGGCGCCTCCGCACTGCGCCTTCTGTGGCGCCTCTGTGGCGTCTCCGCACTGCGCCTTCTGTGGCGCCTCTGCACTGCGCCTTCTGTGGCGCCTCCGCACTGTGCCTTCTGTGGCGCCTCCGTACTGCACCTTCTGTGGCGCCTCTGCAATGCGCCTTCTGTGGCGCCTCTGTGGCGTCTCCGCACTGCGCCTTCTGTGGCGCCTCTATGGCATCTCCGCACTGCGCCTTCTGTGGCGCCTCCGCACTGCGCCTTCTGTGGCGCCTCTATGGCGTCTCCGCACTGCGCCTTCTGTGGCGTCTCCACACTGCGCCTTCTGTGGCACCTCCGCACTGTGCCTTCTGTGGCGCCTCCGCACTTCCGCAGCTGCAGCGCTCGAGAGATCACCCTTCACAGATTCGCTTTCAACTTCACTTTCATAGATCAAACTTTCAAAACAATAACCCAATATTTTAGATCTTAAGATATTCAATTGCAAGGATGAATTAGCCAAGTGATCTCATTTGCTTTATATAGGCAATCTTCTTCCTAAAATCATGGATCAATACCATAGATAACCAATACAAGGGGCCCAAAAACATGGGGCTCAATAATACCAAGGACTAACCACCATGGACCAAAGGTAAGTTCTCCAACATATACGCGCTTTTCCTTGCATGAAAGTGCGTACCATGGTCCAAAACCATAGGTTCAAATACCAAGGACTAACTACCATGGACCAAAGGTAAGTTCTCCAACATATACGCGCTTTTCCTCATAGGTTCAAATACCAAGGACTAACTACCATGGACCAAAGGTAAGTTCTCCAACATATACGCGCTTTTCCTCATAGGTTCAAATACCAAGGACTAACTACCATGGACCAAAGGTAAGTTCTCCAACATATACGCGCTTTTCCTTGCATGAAAGTGCGTGAACTTTTTCTCTTCATGAAATAAACTTTTCTCTACATAAAAGTGCGTGAACTTTTCTCTACATGAAATAAACTTTTCTCTGCATAAAAGTGCGTGAACTTTTCTCTACATGAAATAAACTTTTCTCTGCATATAAGTGCGTGAACTTTTCTCTACACTATATTTTATTATCTGAGATGAGTGGGTTGCCATCAAGTACAACATATGTATCATAAAGCCATACCAGAATCATAATGCCAACACAACACTCCTCTATTCTCCTCAATGTCTAACTGACATTGATCCTCCTACTACTAAATATTGTGGTCCCCTATAGCAAGGTAATGATCCATGACGAGAACACCTCAATGGACCTTGCCCAAATTTATGCAATTTTGAGACTAGGGCTTCACATCACACCACCTCACACCTGGAGGTATGGTTGCATGTGCTCCTTCTTCCCACTTAGCTCGAACTTTCCCTCCACCGAAGATATCTGGTTAAGTGTATGTCTCCACTCTACCTCCTATCTGTCTCTTCATTTGTGGCCACTCCACAACTTCGTGAGGCTCCTTGTGAGGCTTCATTTTGAGAGGTAAATCATGCTCCCTCTCAATCACCATATCTCTAATCCTTGCCTTGCTCCTCAAGGACGTTCATGCATCTTCTATCTCAAGTGCATACATGTTCTTGACTCGAACCTCGATCTACTTCACTTATTCTGTGGCTATGTGTCTCAAGAATGTATTTGCTCTGCTGAAGATCACATCATAACCACGATATTCTAAACCTTCAGCAGAGATAAGATTTTTCTTTAGGCCTGGAATGAGCATGACATCCTTGAGTCTGAGGGGGGAGTTCGACTCCCTTTGAAAGGTGATTGTACCATTTCCGGTCGCGCTATTCCTTCCGTCGTCCCCAAACTCAATATTCATCTAGAGGTCTTTCTCCTCCAAGTCAATGGAAAACTATCTACACCTAGTCATGTGGAACAAGGCACCCGAATCTAAGTACCACACACTCCCCATCACACTGCTGGCCATGCATGTGATAAGGGTGAAATCTATCTCAAACAACGAATCCAAAGCTTCACCTGCTGTTGCTACTGAAAAATCCGTATTGCTAGACTTTTTTTTGTGGACACTTAGTAGCATATTGCCCAAATTCATGACAATTGAAGCATTTAATTTTGGACGGATGGATTTAACCTTACATTGGGACTTCTTTCACTTGGCTTTCATTCCTTTTTTGACTAGAGAAAATTCTTCTTCCTCTTCCTTGGATGAGGTCCCATCTCTGATATTCCGCCTAATTTCCTCTTGTACCAAATCAAACCATAAGCATTCCCAATTTGGTAGTTTCTCCCTCCCATTCATCGAATCTTGATAACTATGCCAACTCTTGGGAAGGCCCAAAAGGGCTAGGCTTACCAAATTGATCCGAACTTATACATGAATGAAATAGAATATAGATATAAAAATAAACACAAAGATGCAGTAGAAATAAAACTTTGTTTCATTAATATCAAAGAACTAAAATATGTTTACATACAAAATGGAAATAAACTAGCCCGAGTGATGGTAGCTTATCTCTGAGAAGAGATGTGGCAACTACATGCCTTTGAACTGTGTCACAATGCGGTTCAAAGATTTATTTATTATTGAGAAAAAGTGGAAAACCCTAAACATCCATAAACTTAACCCTAGGAGAATAATCACCAAAATTGTGGGCCACGTTGGGGTAAATTGGTAATCAAATTCTCAGGGTCGTAACTTTGGCATACGATCTCCATTTGACGTGCACAATACCTCATTAGAAAGATCTATCTAAAGAATACAACTTTCGACTGCAAACATTAATTGATAAATCATATTTTCCCATTTTCCAAAAAAACGTCGTTTAGGGCCTCATAAAAGCTCCCAAAGTTCAAGACCCGAAAAACTACCAAAAAAAGTAAATTGTGCTACAATTAAAGAAATTGAAAAGCTAAAAGAAACAATGGTGGGGGTTAATGTGGAATAGGCGGGTGGCCACCAATATCCACTTGGATCAGTCCTACTCCCTTAGGAAGCAATGATCCCCATTGCATTGAGTGCCTCCATGAGATGGGGAAACTTTTGTTGAACTTGGTCCCTAGTGATCAACTTGCCTTGGTGCAGGAGTTGGCCAAGTTTGACAATCCGATATAGTTGGATCTTGTATTGGAGATTGTTCTTGATATCTGTGTCCATGATTTGATCAGTTGTGGCATGTTTCATGCAGTTGGGGTTTAGCCTTGTTTGGTGTGAATTGTTCTACAATGTCTTATTTGTCCAGTAATGGTGGAAAAATGGCCAAAGACGGTACACAGTGAACACTAGATGCAGGCTAAGGAATGGGAGATTGCTGAACTCAAAAGAATTGTCTCCCACAACCTTGGTTATGGTGAAAGGCCCATATTGGAGTGGTATAACATTTTTATGGGCTCCAGTAAGGCGTTCTTTCGGAAAATGCAACCAAACTTTGTCGCCCACCTAAAACTTGCATGGTACCTAATGTTGATCATGTCTCTACTTGTACTTAGCATTGGAATTATCCAAGATTTCGTGAACCTATTGGCGGATGTGCTGGATGTGTTCAATAAATCTGGTTGCTTTATCAGCCTTGGATAGTACATGTGTGAATTATGTCTATGTAGTCACTTCAGGCATGACAACATCAATAAGACACAATGTTTGAAATCCTAGACCCACTTGAAAGGCACTATGACCAATCGAGCTATGGATATCTCTGTTATAACTGTGTTGCACATGGGGATGGCTCTCATCCCAGGTTTGGATGCTCAAATTTTTACATGTAGAGTATGTGCACTATCATCCTGTTGACGACCTATGTTTGGCCATCAACCTGGGGATGGAATGCAGTCGAGTTGGTGAGTTTGGTGTCCAATAGTGTCCAGAGGTTTGACCAGAATGTGCTTAGGAACCTGTTATCCCAATATGATATAATGGTCCATGGTATCCCAAATGTACCCACACTTGTTCAAAAAAGAGTTTGGCAGTGTCATCTACTTTGATACTCTTCTTGCAGACCTCCAATATACTCATCTTAGAAAATATGTCTATGACCACAAATACATAGTCATTACCATGCTTGGTAGAAGGGAGACCAGACATATAGTCCATGGAGATGGATTTCCAAGGCTGGTTGGGAGTAGGCAAAGGAGTGTACATGCCTTGCTTCTTGATGGTTGGCTTGTCAATGGTGTAAGAAGTGCATGATCTGATATATTTACTAACATCTTGTCAAAGTTTTAGCGAATAAAAGTATTTTTTTAGTACAACCACAATTTTCTCCACACCAAAGTGTCTTGCGACCCGACTGTAGTGAGTCTCCCAAATCAACTTGGCACGCTTGCTTGAAGGAACACAAAGTTGGCCTAGGTAGCATAATAATGCATCCTGAAGGTGGAAATCAGGAACTTGCTTGCCATATACTAGCATCTGGTATGTGGAGGTGAACTTCGGATCATTTTTGTATAGTTTCATCCATTCAGAGGTCTTGTGGCCATAAGAGTTGAGAACAATGGTCAGTGCTGCAACTGGAGGTCGATTGAGGCAGTCTGCAACATGATTGGTGCTGCCATTTTTGTATTTAATATTCAAGTGGAATTGTTGCAGATATGTAAACTACTTCTTATGGCGATCATTTTGAAACTTCCCTTGTGTCTGTATAAACTAGAGAGGTCAGTGATCAGTGTGGATGACCGTCTCCTTCCCCAAAATGTAAGCTTCCATTGTCAGAAAGCCTAAACGATTGAATACCTCTCTTTATCATAGGTGGGGTGTTTATTTTTGAGTAGATTGGGAGGTACTCCAAGCCCTAGGGTTCATGGTTTGGAGGGAAAAACACCACAAGAGTCACTTGTGAGCTTGGAACCCAACGTTGAGGTTTTTCACCCATCGTGATTTGGGCCAAAACCATGAAGAATTTGAGCATGAGAAAATTTTAGGTGATAGAGGACAGCATGGTGAATCCAACACTTCAAAGATCACTCAAATTAGAGCTCTAGAACTGAAGAAATGAATTTTTGAAGTTATCAATTAATTTTTGGACAGTCAAGTCATGTAGGCTTAAGGAGAATTCATCCAATAGACATGACTCTTCACTAATTCGAGTAGCCATTGTATTTGGTATAAATATAAGGTGATGTGAGTGTTATTTATTCATCCAAATGTGCATCCATTCTTTTGATATACATGTCTGAGGCAACGTTGATTTTGGAGGATGCGACGTGGAGGTTAAGGGCAATTCTAGGCTTTTTTTACCTTCATTACAAGTCCAAAATAATCATAGACGGAGCCACATTACTTAAGGGTAATTTTGGGTGGTGTATAGGCCTAATATTTGTAGTATCTGTTATCACTCCAGGAAGTTCTCCTAGGTTGTAGCTCGGTGATTCCTGGTAACATATAATCTTCAATATTGTTCTCAAAACTATTGGAATGGATGAAGGTTTGGATCAAGACAGATAACCGTTTCAACTCTGTTTTCACTCCAGACATGCATGAACACCCTCAGCTTGACAAGCCTTTAGACCACTAATGCTCAATAGTTTATAGATTCAATTGATATATGGAGAATACTGATTGTACCGACAGATGCATACATAAACATATATGAATGGCTAGCTACAGGAAGTAAATGAAGCTTGCAAATCTAATTTATCAACACAGAGATAAGATCACAGTTATCTGGCATTAAACACAAAAGAAAACATAAATAACCTATTCAATTTCAAATCCAATTTATCAACGTAGAGATAAGAAGACAGTTATCTGGCATTAGACACAAAAGAAAACATGAATAGACTATCCAAGTGCAAGCTTAGAACATAAGAGAAATGGATATTAAACATGTAACAGCAAAAGAAGCTTGTATTACTAGAATGAAGATGATATGCTTCAAGGAACAAAGTATAAACAGTCTCCAGAAGTTGAAAATTTGTTACTCTTATCTTACAAATATTTGTAGGCCTGTTTACAATGCTCTCGAGCCTCTGTGAGGTATTAATCTATCACTCTGTCTTGTTAACCGTTTGATGCCCTGACTAGGCAAGCATGGCTCAGAGGTTTCTTCTTCTAATAGAAGAGTAACCACATTCTAGTATTTTGTTGCGCTGGCAGGGAGTTCTCTCATGCCAGAGACGCCCCATAATCTCTTCTGTTGTTTTAGATGAGTTGTGTTGTCTGTTCCATGATCTTTTGTTTGTTTTGGTCGTATTGCGCTGTTGATTCTTCATGATTGCTTTCTGGCCTCTGTCTCCCAGTAACTATTTCCCGGCCTCTGTTATGTGGTGGAATGGGTCTTAGGGCCTATGTAATCCCTTTAAAATACGAATAGTGACTACTTTTTGTTTAATACAGAAACAAATTGCAACTGTAAAATCCCACCCATCTCAATTTATTTCAGACTTCAAAATTCCTCAGATATGGCCTATTCATCTATGGGGTCCGCCCTTAGGTTCGTTATCGCAAGTCGCACACAGCCTGTTCCCTTGCTTCTCTTCGTATTCTGGATATGTTAAAAAACGCTGAAAACCATGAAAAATCGGCTTTGGCGTACCTGAAATATTATCTATTTCATTTATGAACCCCTTTGGGTCCCGGTTTTATCGCATCGTCGCCACCCCTTTGTATTTCGTTAAATAACGAAAATACACAAAATACATTAGAAATGGCCTCTCCTGCAGACCTGAAATATTATGAAGCAATATTTATAGCGTCATCGGGTCCAGTTCATCGGTTCACACACATATATGTGTAGAGGCATCGGTCCATGGTGTTGTCCTGATTGTGATCCGTCGATGCGATGAGATTCTTCAATCTGAAGAAAACAAGATCCAAAATAAATGTCTACAGCATAGATGGGATGATTAATGGGATTCCTTTCATCACTAATGATAAAAGCCAACTGAGCTTTTTTGTACAATCTCCTATTTTCACCTCCAAAAACTGGGACAGTAGCATAAGACAAATCATTTTGCAATGTTCCACCTAATCTCTTGATCCAACCTCTGGAAAGTAACATGCTAAACTTGGGGGGTACATCTGCTACCACAATATCCACCATCATGCTCTTCATGGGCAGTTGAGACAAAGTGATGGATAGGTCTTTGATTAGTCCCAAACATTTCACCTTTCTAGAGTCAAAAGAAAACAGGTCATGATAAGGTTTGGTAATGTCAAGACCCAATTTATCCATGACAGCTTTGGGCATTAGATTATGGCTGGCTCCAGTGTCCAAAAGGCAAGTGTGAAGGATTTTATCATGAATAGTCAGAGAGACATAGAATGATGGGGAGATGTCTTCACAATTTTCAATCATTGGGCTGAGAATAACAACTGGTTTGTCATCTTACAGATTTACATAATCGGTGGAGGCTTGGATGGCTTTAGGCTCAAGGGCCTCGAGGATGGATTTCTTGAAGGACTCATTCTTCACTAGTTAAGTCAGAGGTATAGGTATTCTTAGCTTTTGGATTTCTGATTGAAAACTGAAGGGAGAAGGAGACTTGTCAAGGCCTCTTACCTCGTGAGCTGGAGCTTTGAGGATGATGGGATCAACTGTTGGTTGCTTCTGCTTATTAGCTTTCTATATTGCAGGGACAACATCTCTTTGAACAAGAGTTTCCTTGGCATTATTCATCTTTGACCTCAGATTATATCTATGCTGATCTTCAGTTTGTAGAACACCTTCACCGTCCCACTCTTGGCTGATCTAGTCATTGAATAATGACTTTTCATAGGCAGCTAAGGTCAAAAAGGGGGCACTGCCTATGTCTTCAAATCAATGGATCACATCATCTTCTTCAAACTGCTCTTCCTCCATGATTTCATTCTGAAAAGGGGTCTTTAGCCTTTGGTCTTCATGGGCATCTTTGCTTCTTTGCAGAATCCGCAACTACTCATCGATTCTTCTATATGGATTTGGATTTGGAGGAGAAAATGTGTTAAGAACTCTTCCTTTCCCATGGTGCTGCTCAACTTTTAATTTGGAGATTTAAGAGGCTAATGACTCTATCATCTTAGTCATTTTATCTATCTTGGGATCTGAAGATGATGAAGACTCGCCCCTCTGTCTTCTTCTATCAATATTTCCCTTGAGCTTCTCTGCAGCCATGATGTTTGATTCTACTTCCAAGGCTGCATCCTGCATATCAGCCAAAGTAGCACATCGCCTCTCCCTCAACAGTAGGTAGAAGTCAGAATCAAAAGCACTGGCATAGGTGAGTTTAGTAGAGGTAGTTGTGGGTTTTACTTCAGCTAGTATTTTGTTGTACATGCGGTTAAATCTCTTATTAAAATCAAACAACAACTCACCATTTTCCCTCTTTAAGTTCCCAAACTTAGTGTGGTAGTAGAGGAGATCCTTCTTATCCCCCCAATGCTTTAGGAATGCATCATCTAAAGCCTCAATATCTGCTATAGATCTTGGGGTCAGTTCTCTGAACCATTTTCTAGCCTCTCCATCTAGGCTTTGGACAAAGACTCTCATCCACACATCATCTTCACTAATGTCCAGGTTATCAGCATAGCTATAGAATGATTCAAGATGTTCTTCAGCTGTAACACCTTCAGTCCCAGTGAACTTAGGCCTATATTTCTGATATTCTCCAGTAGGCATGGCATTCAAAGGAGTGGGCAGTACTAGCGGTCCATACCTAGTAGCTATGATTCTTTCCATTTTGGTGGGTGCTTGTGGTCCTGCCATAACTGTAGTGGCTATAAGGGTACTGGCAGTCTAAATAATAGAGGGTTGAGGAGTGACTGCTAAGACTAAAGGAGTATGATGGATAGAAGGTGAGGTTTCCTTTGGGCTTACAACAAAAGGATAACCTAAAGAATAAGGAGCTTTATGAATCTCTGTGAGTTTTTCTTCACTGGTAGTATTAGATGCTATACTCTCAACATGTATTTGTTCTATTGCATGATTTTCTTGAAGAGATATGGGATATTGTTTAGGTTTACCTGAACCTGATGCTCCTTTCTGCAATGGTTTTCTTTCTTTGATGATTTTTTCAGGATTAGATATTGGTTCAACTTGTGGCTTCTGAGGATTTCTCTTAGTATGCCTCACAAACGAAGCCAGAACTATGAAGTGGAGTCACCAAGAGGTTCGTCCTTCAGTAGAGTCGCCAGATAGATGATTACAACCAAAAAAGTGCCCAGACTTTGTCTATCATCAAAGCTAGATCTGTGTTGTCTCCCAGGGAAGCTGAGCTTCAGTCTCCTCTCCCCGGAAACAGTGTCAATTATGTTATCACTCTAGGAAGCTCTCCTAGGTTGTAGCTCGGAGATGCCTGGTAACATATAATATTCAATATTGTTCTCGGAACTATTGGAATGGATGAAGGTTTGGATCAAGCCATATAACCGTTTCAACTCTGTTTTCACTCCAGACATGCATGAACACCCTCAGCTTGACAAGGCTTTAGACCACTAATGCTCAATAGTTTATAGATTCAATGGATAGATGGAGAATACTGACTGTACCGGCAGATGCATACATAAACATATATGCTACAGGAAGTAAATGAAGCTTGCAAATCTAATTTATCAACACAGAGATAAGATGACAGTTATCTGGCATTAGACACAGAAGAAAACATGAATAACCTATTCAATTGCAAATCCAATTTATCAACGCAGAGATAAGATGACAGTTATCTGGCATTAGACATAGAAGAAAACATGAATAGACTATCCAAGTGCAAGCTTAGAACATAAGAGAAATGGATACTGAACATGTAACAGCAAAAGAAGCTTGTATTAGTGGAATGAAGATGAGACACTGCAAGGAACAGACTATAAATAGTCTCCAGAAGTTGAACCTTTGTTACTCTGATCTTACAAATATTTATAGGACTGTTTACAATGCTCTCGAGCTTTCCGAGGCTTGAGAGGTCTTAATCTATCCCTCTGTCTTGTTAACCATTTGATGCCCTGACTAGGAAAGCATGGCTCAGAAGTTTCTTTTTCTGACAGAAGAGTAACTGCATTCGGGTATTTTGCTGTGCTAGCAGGGAGTTCTCTCATGCCAGAGATGCCCCATAATATCTTCTATTGTTTTGGATGAGTTGCACTGTCTATTCCATGATCATTTGTTTGTTTTGGCCGTGTTGCGCTGTTGATTCTCCATGATTACTTTCCGACCTCTGTCTCCCAGCAACTATTTCCCGGCCTCTGTTATGTGGTGGAATGGGTCTTAGGGCCTGTGTAATCCCTTTAAAATGTGAACAATGACTACTTTTTGTTTAATACAGAAACATTCTACAACTGTAAAATCCCGCCCATCTCAGTTTATTTCAGACTTCAAAAGTCCTCAGATATGGCCTATTCATCTATCGGGTTCGCCCTTAGGGTCATTATCGTAAGTCGTGCATGGCCTGTTCCCTTGCTCCCCTTCGTATTCTAGATATGTTAAAAAACACTGAAAACTATGAAAAATCGGCTTTGGTAGACCTGAAATATTATCTATTTCATTTATGAACCCCTTTGGGTCTAGGTTTTATTGCATCGTCGCCGCCCCTTTGTATTTCGTTAAATAACAAAAATACACAAAATACATTAAAAATGGCCTTTCCTGCGGACCTGAAATATTATGAAATAATACTTATAATGTCGTCGGGTCTGGTTAATCGGGTCGCACAGATATATGTGTAAAGGCCCCGGTCCATGGTGTTGTGTCTATTGCGATCCGCCGATGTGATTGATCGCAATCGCATATCGCTAGTGCCCCGGGCCCATGCTAGTGTGCCTTGTATTTTCCGATAGTGATCTTGTGACGTGATGTGGGTCGTCGATCTGCGTGCTTGATCGATAGTCCACATTGCATTGCCGATCACTGTCGCAAGTTCCATATTGTCTGCGCCGATACCCACTGATTGCCTCCGCCGATTGCGACCCGCCGATCAGATCTGGATAGTTGATCGGCTAGATCGGATGGCTACTGTGCATTTCTTAGTTTAAGCCTCCGATATGTGGTTTTTCACTGTTTTCTAAGTGTTTTTGCCTCCCGATAGTGCTTTTCCTTCCTTCCAAGGGCTCTTGACATGCGATGATTTTGATCTTTGAATGATCCTTAAGAAGATTTTGAAGACTTCAAGAGCATATTTGGATCCATTGGCATGCTTTTGTTGGCTTATGGAGACTTTAAAGAGCATATTTGGATCCATTTTTGGGCCATTTACCATCAAGACTAACAGTATCCTTCTCCCACAAGTGAGCTGCAGCTAAGAGGAGTTGCTACAGCTCAGCCGTAGGCCTAAAGGGAAATGTTCAAGAGGTGGAGGTACAAAATAGAGACACAGGCAGGTTGATGTGTGAACATGTGGTTGTAAGGCAGTGTTTGGAGGCCTAGGAGGTGGAAATAATAGCAGCGTAGGAGAAGATACATGTTTGGGAGAAGGCCACACTGTTTGGAAGGTCTGTATGTGAAGAAAAGTGGGTTGTAGCAGGCAACTAGGAATCCCTAACTAGTGACCTAAGTGCAAAAAAGAAACAACAACCCTTGAGTTAGTAGAGGTATGCATTTGTGTAGTTTTGGATGTTAGTGGGATGGTCCATGTGTGGATAGAATTATAGCAGCCTATAAGTGCCATTTGTTGAGGTCAACTTGGGTAGTTGGAGACCTCAATTAGGAGGAGAACTTATAATGAAGTGTTGGGTGCCATTGGTCTGGTGGAGGGTAGTCTGTTGGCTACCCAAAGTAGCCATAGACAAGAAATATTGAAGTGATGAAGGTATTTGAAGGTTGGGTGAAGTTTGGTGCATAATGTGCAACACTTTGATGGACAAAAGTGACTGCTAGATTGGCGGATTGGAGCTTAGGTATTGGCCAACCTAGAGAGCAAATTGGATCAACCCATGTACATGTAGCAGAAGTGACTTGTAGCAGTGTTAGGTGGCAACCCTCCTAGAGTCTCTATGTGTTGTCCTTTGAAGGACTAAGGGGAAAATAGAGAGCAGTACGAAAATGAAGGACCGATAGGACAAGATACGACATAGAAGATGCAACAAAGATTTTCATTGTATCTCCTATTACATAGATTGTTGTATTATTCAGGTTGGTTTAATATAATGAAGATTAGGTTGTACATTATTATACAATTTTGTTAAAAATTGTGTATACCTGTGAATATGTTATTTACTGCTTTATATTTCTGCTATGCAAAGTAGTTCTTGTTGAGATTCTTAGTTTGGTAGCATCAGAGATTTTAAGATTCTAACCTAAACCTAATATCGTGGAAATTCAACATGTTATCAGAGCATGTCTTAGCTACTTTGGAAGTTAGTGAATCAGAGTCGTGCACAACGAAGTACAACTAAGAGGTAGTTGGTCACATTGTAGGTGACAATGTCAAAGTTGCAGGCTTGTATCTGGTATGAGGACATGTTGGAGGGGTTGTCCAACTACAGTCCATGGAAGGAAAGGATCAAGTTGGTCTTGCAAGTCAACAGGATCTGGAAGTTCGTTGGGAAAGACATCAAGAAGCCAATTGAACCAAAGGAGCTAGAAGTGTATGAGGATTTGTATACGAGGGTGAGATTGATCATCCTTGATGGTGTGAAGGATTCCCTAATAACTCATTTGTCTGAGAAGAACACTACACATGAGATGTGGATGGCTCTTCAGAATTTGTTCCAGAATAAGAACAAGAACCAGGTATTTGTATTGGAGGATAGGTCAAAGTCCACCAAGATGATATGGGGTGAAGGAGTGACTTCGTATCTCATTATATTTTCTCAGGTCAAAGATGAGGTTACTACCATCGGGGTGACTATTTCAGATTCAGATATGGTGGGGATTGCTTTGAAAAGTTTCACTAAGGAATGGAATCTCTTCATCAAAGGGATTGTTTCCAGAGAAGAATAGGTTGTGGGAAGACTTCATTCATGAGGAGTGTTGAGTCCCAAACCTGCACTTCCCTATATACCCTTTCAGCCTTCTTTTTCCATTTACTTCATCCACGAAGCTGTCAAATTGTTGCATATTAGTCTAAAAAGAGCTTATGAAATGGTTTCCTAACTATGTTTATGAATGTTGTTTGATTTAGATTTTTGTTCAAGCAGCTGCGGAAACTTGTCGTTTTCCGCAGCCAGCCCAAGTTTACGTAGCCATTTTGTTAAAAGTCCAATGGAGAAATCGGCCACATGGGTAAGCTGCAAGTGACGTGTACATGGAGTGTGTCCCCTCAGTTCAGCCAAATCACTCATAAACGATCGTGGTCAACGATGGTCAAAGGAAGGGCCAAATGAGGAGTTTTGCGGTGGCACGGCTCTGTTTTGCCCACGTGAAGGTTTGCGTGGCACGATCCTTAGTTTCCGGAGGTACTGGCACACCTGTAGAGTAGCCCATGAACTGAATCGAGTAGCCACCACTCCATGGATTCAACTATCATGATGACCATCACGCTAGATCTCAGGTCAAGGAGATTTACGTGTCTCTTGGCAGCATAAAATCTAGGGATTAGTTGCAGCACCTTTACTTATAAATAACGCGTTGATATACGCTGGATAATTAGTTTTAAAATGTAATTTTGACTGTTGTCATCAGCCCACTGTACTGTGTTTCACTTTGTTTTATTACTACACTTTAAATACATGAGAATATAGCATTCCTGAATTTGATTTGTGACTAAGTGATCGACTGGCCGAGGTTGCAGAGGGCCCCTGTACACCAAAGCTTTGTATAGTTTCTTACTTGCTTTCATTTACTGTTTTTAAATTATTGCTTGTATATATATTGCGTTGTTCTGATGTTCATTGTTGTCCATATTTCCTTTATGTTTTCTTTTATAACTGTTAGCTGATCAGTGCTTCTTTTACAGGTTTTTTGTAGGTAGCCCGGGCAGATTTACATATTTTTGATAACTACTGACATGAGATCATCTTGTCATTTCTGCTGATTTTCATTTCCTGAGTTTAATTCCAGCACTGTCATTTTTCAAGTGGTGTTTTGCTTATTTACTTTTCTGCTACTTGACATCATATTACTCATCTGTTTATGATTTCCTTTCTATAGTCAAGTGACTCTATTAGTAAGGAATCAGAATATTACTTATTGTAGTATGATTTAGTTTGTTTTCCTGCAAGTTAGAGATTGGATTACTTATGTCATTTTCAAGAGTTGAAATATGAATGAGTAGTTAAATCTTAGTTTCCTTTTATGCAATTTAATTTTCTGCAATTTAGATATCATATTACTCAGCTTGTTTATGATTACTTCCTATAGACGGAGTGAGTCGAAAGGTGAAGGGTCAGAATGGGGGTTGAAGTAGTGTGATTTAGTTTGCTTTGCTTTCAGTCTTTGAGTTGCTTTAAGTTCAGTTTTTACTTTCTTTTTCATACATCAGTAAGGATACTGGGCCATTGTCACTAGTTCACTGTTTTGGTACATTTACTTCCTTTTGAGAATTGATTTCATTACAGTCAGTTTGGAACTTTCTTTTTGAAAACTTTTAAGTTTGGAAAATCACTATAGAAATCACCATTACCATCCATACTTAACTTTCAATTTCGCCATCACACACTAGGGAATCCATAGAAGATAAACCCAAAAACAAACTAAAAAACTCAAAACCGACAAAAGACTAAGAAAATGGTTATCTTGTACATATAGTACACTTCACTTCATCAGTTTACAAATTCCGGATTGACATTTTAATTAGCAATTTAGAACACACTAAATTGACCAAACATTTTGGCACCGTTGCCGGGGAAGTGAAACTAGGTAGCCAATTTCTTAAAAGAAAATAATAATAAAAAAAAAAAATTCAAGGAAGAAAAATTGATAACCTCTCAAAGCATGCTCTCCTCTTGCACTTAGCGTGATCTGGAGGATCAGAAAAGAGAAAGTTATTGGTTTAATAGTTTCTTGAGTATGCTCTCTTCTTGTACCTAGAGTGACCTGGAAGATCAGAAAGAGAATTATTAGCCTGACTTGAAGAAAAATAAAAATGACATGCATAGAGCAAGAGATTCTAGGGGAAGGTTTTTAGCTAGAGCCAAGAGTTCGATTTTCACAACTCCATCTACTTCAAGGAATAGACAAGATACACCTGCATCATCTCCAACCCACACTCCTAGCCCTAGGATTCCTTGAATTCAAGAGGAAGTAGTTGAATTAGGAGACTCTTCCACACCATCCATCGAATTTGAATTAGGAAAAGATCCTTTCTTTCCTTCTAGAGGGAGACACATTGTAATTGAAGAAGTAGAATCACCTGAGGAAGAAGAGGGAGAAATTCCTCCTCGTTCGCCATTAGTAGAGGAACCAGAGGACTCTGAAATCTCTGAGGAAGCTATTATGACAGAGGAGGTAGTTAATGGATTTGGTAGAGGTAGAGGTAGAGGAGGGGGAGGAGGAAACAATGGAGGAGGTAGAGGTAACAATGGGGGAAATAGGGATGGAGATAACTCATTCGGATTTCCTATAGTCGATGAGGATTCTCGAGCAACAATGAAAAATATTTCACCATCTGTCCTCCCAAACTTTCATGGGTTAAGAAATGAGGATCCTGAAACATTTCTATTTGAGTTTGAGGTCGTGTGTCGAACTTATGATTATCTGGAAGACTCTCAAAAACTCAAACTGTTTCCTTCAACATTGAAAGGAGCTGCTTTGAAATGGTTCATGGGATTACTCACTCAATCCATTAGGACTTGGAATGATATGAAACAAACATTTTTGGATAGATACCTGGACTATTGTATGCCCACCAATCACAAGGATGAAGTATTCAAAATGGTGGAAAGAGAAGATGAAAACTTGGAGGATTTACTTGAAAGATTCCAATACAACCTGAAAAGAGCAAAAATGAGTAACTTAGATGAGGAAAACCTGAAAGCCCTTCTATTAAAAGCCATTAGAGATGAATGGATAGATATTTTGAACATGATGGGAAAAGGAGACATATCTCAACTTCCACTTCATGATATAGCAGAGCTATGTGTCCATCTCTCAAGAGGAAAATCTAAAACTGGAAAAGGGCCTAGAGATCCTTCTCTCATCAGAGCAAACAAATCTGCAAATGGATCAGTAAGTAGGGCTGAGATTGGAAATATGCTTGATGAATTCAAAACTGATATCTTAGGGAGTCTTAGTGAGCAACTAGACACTCTTAAGATACACAATAAGCAGAAAGCTGAAGCTGAAGCTTTGGCCATCTTTTGCCCAAAATGTAGAAAGAAACATGCTTTAAGGGAATGTCCCTTGGATGCAAAAGTTGTAGAAACATGTGCGATTTGTTCAGAGAATCATGAGACCAAGGATTGTCCTTCAATTCCTGGGCTCAAAGCTGTCTTCCAAGAAGATCCAAATACAATTGAGTCTCTCTGTTTTGTTGCAAGGAGACCTTGGCAGGGGCAACAAAACCAAGGGTTTAACAACTCTATGAACTTTCAAACCCCACCAAATTGGAATCCTTGGCAACAACCTTGGTCTCAACCTCAAAATCCTTTTCAATCATGGGTACAAGGCATGCAAAATCCTTATGAGAGATTTGCTCAATTTTATCAATAGCCTCCATCTTTTCAAAACCAACAAGCTCCACAACTTCCAAATCAAAATCCACAACTATCATTACCATTTCAACAACAACAACAACCTTCTCAACAGAATCCAAATTCTCAACTCTTGCTTCCATTCCAACAGAAGTCAAATCAACTTCCTTCCCAGCCTTTGCCAAACCCCAATAATAAAAACCCTCAAAATGCTTACATGGTAGAAGGTCAACAATTTCCTACCTATATGATTGTTCCTCTCAATGATGTACAACTCAGATCTGGTAGAGTTTTAGATAAACCTTCTATAGATACCCAAAAGCAAAGCATTTCTGAGGAAGATTCTCTTGAAGCCAATAAAGGTTCTGAAGCATCTCTTCAAAACCCAAGCACTCAGAAAGAAAAAGAAAAAGAGCTAACACCCACAACTCGTATAGTTGAGCAACCTGCATCTTCATCCACACCTCCTTTTCCTGAAAGATTACAAATTGACAAAGGGGTGGAAAAGCAAATCTTGTTGCCTGACTATGATTTTCTAGATGAATTGAAGAATGTCTGTATCAAGATTCCCTTGTTACAAGCCATTAGAGAGATTCCTATTCTAGCAAAAACAATAAAGGAGTTGAGTCTTAAAAGACCAGGAAGGAAACCTAGAGATACAAGAAGAATCCACCTGGTAGGAAAAATTGCAGATATCATGATGGGAAAAATTACTATGCAGAAGTATGTAGATCCCGGTAGTCCAATTGTCAAAACACATATCAATGGGGTAGAAATTCCAAATACTTTGATTGATTTAGGGGCTGCTATCAACATTATGAGTAGACATACTATGGAACAGCTGAAACTTCCTAATCTTCTTTTTACACCTACTTTACTGCAACTTGCAGATCGATCAATTATCAAACCAGATGGTGTATTAGAAGACATTTCGGTCTCCTTAGACTCTTGGGAATATCCAGTAGATTCCATGATTTTAACTCCCAAGAGTAATTTAGGAGGACATCCTCTCATCTTAGGAAGACCTTGGCTAGCCACATCTGATGCTTTCATCAGTTGTAGGTCTGGGGATATGTATATTTCTGATAGTAATTCAACAAAGAAATTCAATCTGTATCCTCCAGCAAAAGCAATTACAGAAATAGGAGATAATGAGTGGGTTGATGATGAGGATACTATACAACCTGTCTTTACCATTTCTGAAGTCAGTGAAGATAGTCAAATTCTGAACACACTAGAAAACTTTGAAACATCTTCAGAATATGACCACACACAATTTCAGTTAGATTCTGACATTGAGTATCTATCATCTAGACAAATGTCTCTTTTCTCTATGGAAGAGTTTGGTAGTTCCGCCATTGAGATCTTTCCAGGTAAAACATTGAATATCAACAAAAATTTGGAAAGATCACAACAGGAACAACTAACCAAAATCTTGCAAAAACATTCTACTGCATTTGCATGGGAATATACTGATATGAAAGGTATTGACCCTAAGACTTGCATTCATCACATCTACATTGAGGAAAACAGTAGACCAATCAGACAACCTCATAGAAGGATGAATCCAAACCTTAGGGAGATAGTGAAAGAAGAGCTCCAAAAACTACTCAAGGTAAACTTCATTTATCCAATTTCAGATAGCTGGTGGGTTTCTCCTTTGGTTATAGTACCTAAAAAGAATGGTAAATGGAGGGTATGCATTGACTACAGGGAATTGAACAAAGCAACTTTGAAGGATCACTTTCCTTTACCCTTTATCGATCAGGTATTAGATACTTTAGCAGGCAAAAAGTATTTTTCATTTTTGGATGGTTTTAGTGGCTATAATCAGATTCAGGTAGCACCTGAAGATCAGGATAAGACCACATTTACCTGTCCATGGGGAACTTTTGCTTACCGAGTACTTCCTTTTGGATTATGTAATGCACCCGCAACATTTCAAAGGGCAGTACTAGGAATCGTTTCTGATCTAATCCATGTTTGTGTAGAGGTTTATATGGATGATTTTACAGTTTATAGTAATTCGTTTGAAGAGGCATTAGAGAATTTGGAAAAAGTCCTTATAAGATGTAAAGAAACAAACCTATCATTGAGTCATGAAAAATGCTTTATGATGTTTACTGAAGGGATTGTTTTAGGACATCATATTTCAGGGGATGGGATTAAAGTTGATAGATCAAAAGTTGAAGTCATCTCCAAGTTGCCTATTCCAAATTGTCAAAAAGATGTTAGAAGTTTTCTTGGATTTACTGGATACTATAGAAGATTTATTGAAAACTTCACCAAAATAGCATCTCCACTCTTCAAATTACTTACAAAAGACTGTGAATTCAAATGGGATCCTGATTGTCAATCTGCATTTGGAACTTTCAAAACAAGAATATCTGAAGCACCCATTTTGAAAGGGCCAAATTGGAAACTTCCTTTCCATATTTCCACAGATGCTTCAGATACAGCTCTAGGAGCTGTGTTGGGTCAAAAGGATTTAGTTCCTTATGCCATTTACTACACCAGTAAAAATTTGACTCCCACCAAGTTAAACTATACTGTGACTGAAAAAGAGTTCTTAGCTGTTGTTCATGCAATCAATAAGTTTAGACATTATATAACAGGCTATGAAACTTTTGTCCATACTGATCATTCTGCAATTAGATATCTCATGAATAAACCTGTTACTAATGGCAGAGTTACAAGATGGCTCTTACTTTTACAAGAATTCAATATTACTGTGTTGGATAGACCAGGGAAACAAAATACAGTAGCTGATTTCTTGTCTAGAATCCAAAATACTAATGAAGATTCTCCTGTAGAGGATAAGTTTCCAGATGAGTATTTATTTGCAGTAACTACTAAGACTCCTTGGTATGCAGATATTGCTAACTATTTGGTTACAGGAAAGCTACCTCCACATTTATTTCCTGGTGAAAAAAGAAGAATTATTCAGGAGAGTTCAAGTTATTCATGGATTTCCAATGAATTGTTTAAAACAGGGCTAGATTGTGTGATCAGAAGATGTGTTCGGGAAGATGAAATGCCTGACATCCTCAAGGCATGTCATGATGAACTATGCGGTGGACACTTTGCTAACAAAAGGATGGCCTATAAAATCCTTTCTTTAGGATATTATTGGCCTTCCCTTTTCAAAGATGCAAAACAATATGTCAGAAGGTGTGACAGCTGCCAAAGAGTTGGGAGACCGACTCTTTCAAATGAAATGCCATTACAACCACAGGTACTCATCGAACCCTTTGAAAAATGGGCTTTAGATTTCATTGGACCCATTAATCCACCATCTAAACAGAAAACGTATATATTGGTATGCACTGATTATGTCACTAAATGGGTAGAAGCCAAAGCATTGCCTTCTGCCACTGAAAATTCAGTTGTTCAATTTCTTTTTGAGGATATTTTTACTCGTTTTGGTGTCCCAAGAGAATTGTGGCAGATCAGGGAAGTCAATTTACATCTAACTTGATGGAGAAGTTGATGGAAGAATACAAAATCAAGCACAGAAAATCTACTCCTTACCATCCGCAAGAAAATGGCCAAGTGGAGTCTACAAACAAAGTTCTTGAGAGCATCATCACCAAAACTGTTCATCTACAAAGAAAATATTGGGCAGAAGCCTTATGGGCCTACAGAACTACATGGAGGAATACAACATGACATTCTCCCTATGAACTTGTTTATGGGAAAGAAGTCATGCTCCCCATTGAGTTTCAAGTCAAGACTTTCAAGATGGCAGTCCAGTTGGGGATGAATCTATCAGAAGCCCAAAAGCACAGAATGGAGCAGCTGAATGAGCTAGATGAGATCAGACAAGAAGCAATTTTAAGGACTGATCTAGTTCAACATCAAAGAGCTAAGTGGCATGACAGATACATCAAAGAGAGAAAGTTTCAAGAGGGAGATTGGGCATTACTGTTTGATTCCAAGTTCAAAGACTTTAAAGGTAAATTTCAGACCCATTGGCTTGGGCCATATGAAATTGACAAAGTCTTTAACAATGGAGTGGTAAGAATCAAGACCATTGATGAATTTCGGATTTCTCTTATTGTGAATGGCCACCGATTGAAAATTTATCATAAGCCACTCTCAAAAGAAGAATTTGTCAAGATGTTCCAAGAGAATTCTGCAATAAGGCTGGTGGAGAAGAATCCTTCTTCCCCACCAGCCTAGCCTTTGATTCTTTCAGTTAAAAATAAATAAATAAATAAATAATTGTATAAGCCTGAAAACCAATCATAGATTGGCAGTCTTATACAGAAAATATAGAGTGAAAATCAGGGACACTTGACACTCTATATTTTCCAAAAAAAAATCTCCTCTCCTTCTCTTTCCATCTTCACTCCACCTCATTTGCCATTCCACTCCATCTCCATCTCATTCACATTTTCTCTTCACTTCACTCCGCTTCATTTTCATTCCATTCCACTCATTTCATTTTCATTTCATAAATAAAAGTTCCTTTTAGGACTATTTTCACTCAGTTAGTTCTTTTCTAACCATATTTGTTCAGCTAAGTGGGTGCTGTCCCCGTTTCCGTAGCTGGAAGCAGTTTCCGCAGCCAGAAACAATTTGTGCAGCTACCACCACTCTGTTTTTCAAATTCACAGTCAAAATGTTAGTACAAAAATCATGAAAATGCAGGTGTAAGTGAGCAAATGCCATGAAGACATGGAGCAAGAATAGTTGATTAAAAGCTATGAGCAAGAAATGACAAAGTTTCCAAAGGTATGAGCAATTTTTTTTTATCAAATAGCAATTAAAGTCATGATTATGCATAGTCATAAAACCATAAAAAGTTCTACTATGTGCAATGATTCGATATGATAGCTCCATTACCCACTCCTATCCCGCGATATTACTCCATAAACCATGCATTCATTTCTTAACGGTCTCATGATGGGTTTTCGGGTTTAAACTCAAGTTAATTGCACTTTCATTTGCCACCTGCGCTCATAAGATGTGACCAATCCCTTTACGGCTCTTCTCCACTGTATTTCCCGCAGCCATCTATCAAAATGTGTGATCTCCCGTACGCAGCCGTTAATTCAAAAAAAAAAAGATCTCACCTCCACTACCGTTCACTTACCATTTCATTTAAGACCTTCCTTTTCATACACACGCATTTCAATTTGTGAACTCATTCACTACTGCTTATCCTCTGTTCCGCCTATAATCTGAAGCATTCCCGTTACCTGCTATCGATTGCAGCCATTGCATTTTACCATAAACCCTGCAACCGAGCTACTTCCCTTTGCTAAAATCCTCATACGCAATTGCATCCTCAGTTGAAATTTAAAACAGAGAAAGGAATGGGAAAACTACTAAGGGCAGAGCCAAAAGGACCGAAATATCTAGAAGGTTACCCTCAAGCCAAGGATTTACTGAAGAAAGCCAAATGGTTACGCTTCATTCAAAAGTTTAAAGGCTATAACAAAGAAGTAACCAAGGCTTTTGCACGGTCTTTCGATGGTCAAAAGGTGGAGATTGGAGATTTGAAGCTCGCGGTGACCGAAACAACAGTAGCAGCTGCCACAGGCTTACTTCAGGAAGGTGAGAGATGGTTCAAAAATAAAAGCGTGGATGAACAGGCATGGCAAATTATGCTAAGAAACCCAGGTATGGACACCACTGTGTTTGCTAAAGGAATTCCTGTTCATGCATTGAAGGAAGAATGGGCTAGTCTGTTGTTAGTTATCCAAAAATTTGTCACTTGTGAAGGACGCTTTGGTTCTATGTACATGTACCATGCTAGACTATTGATGAATTTCTTAGAGAATCAGACTCTTAATTTGCTTTATTTCTTACTCTTGAGTTTGAAGAAGATGAGCATTACAGTCCAAAAACACATAGGCAATATAGACCCTCATCTATACCATCATGGACTTATAAAAATTCTTATTGAAGACCAACTAAAGAAAAACAAAGATAGATGGGAACAATTCTTGATAAGAAACTACTTCCAAAAGCCATCTGAGGCCTCTGAAAGTAGTACACCAAAGAAACCAAGAAAAAGTAGGAGAAGAGAAAAGAGCACCATAGTCCAAGACTCCCCTACTATAGAAACTCAAGAAATTGGTTAAAAAGAAGAAGAAGACAGAACTAAAGACAAGAAACAGAAGAAAGAAAAAGGCAAAAGGACCATCCAAGAAATCTACCAATCATCTGAGCCATCCATAGAGGAGGATTATCAACCACTGTCAGAAAGACTAGTACATCTTCAGGCTGCTGCTATAGCAAAGAAAAAGGAAAAGGAAAACAGAGTATACAAGAAAAGAGTACTAGTCCACCATACTTAAGGAGAAGCACAAGGTTAAGAGGAAAAGGGAGTAAAACACAAATAAAACGGCCCCACTTCATTGACTTGGGTGGAGAGACACCTGAGAAAACTCCAACTGGTCGTAGTCCACCTCGTCCTCAGCCAAGCATTGAAACAAGTCCTCCACATGATGAAAGCCCTTCTCGGCCAGAGCTAGAGAGCAATCCTCCTCCTCCACCAGATTTTGAACTCAGTCCAAGAAAGACACCTGAAGTAGATCCCAATCAACAGGAAGTATATGACTACTTGGAATCATTAGAAAAATCAGCTGCACGTCCAAGTACCACTCTGCCACTAGATGCACAAGTTCGGTCCTTAAAACAAGAGGTATTTGAATTAGAGGTCCTAAACAGGGATATCAAGCAGGAAAATGAAGCACTCAAAGAGCAGAGCAAAGTAGATAAAATTATTCATGATAACACTATGCTCCATTTAGGACTATGGCAAAAGAAAAACAAGAAACTGAAGAAAAAATGCAAAAAGTTGAGCAGAGCATTGATCAATCTCAAGTTCAGATGTCTAATAAGGAAACCAAGAATGGTGGTAGCACCAAAGAAGAAGAAAAGAGGGCTAGATGTCCTAGCAGAAGCATCAGAACATATGGATTAGAGAGGAGTGACTAAATTTTGGTTGCATGAGGACATGCAACACCTTCATAGTGGGGGTATGTTGAGTCCCAAACCTGCACTTCCCTATATATGCTTTCAACCTTATTTTTCCATTTACTTCATCCACCAAGCTGTCAAATCGTTGCATATTAGTCTAAAAAGAGCTTATGAAATGGTTTCCTAACTATGTTTATGACTGTTGTTTGATTTAGATTTTTGTTCAAGCAGCTGCGGAAACTTGTCACTTTCCGCAGCCAGCCCAAGTTTCCGTAGCCATTTTGTTAAAAGTTATGCTACAGGTGTCCAATGGAGAAACCGGCCACATGGGTAAGCTGCAAGTGACGTGTACATGGAGTGTGTCCCCCCATTTCAGCCAAATCACTCATAAACAGTCGTGGTCAACGACGGTCAAAGGAAGGGCCAAATGAGGAGTTTTGCGGTGGCACAGCTCTATTTTGCCCACGTGAAGGTTTGCGTGGCACGATCCTTAGTTTCCGGAGGTACTGGCACACCTGTAGAGCAGCCCGTGAACTGAATCGAGCAGCCACCACTCCGTGGATTCAACTGTCATGATGACCATCACGCTAGATCTCAGGTCAAGGAGATTTACGTGTCTCTTGGAAGCATAAAATCTAGGGATTAGTTGCAGCACCTTTACTTATAAATAACGCGTTGATATACGCTGGATAGTTAGTTTTAAAAATGTAATTTTGACTTTTGTCATCAGCCCACTGTACTGTGTTTCACTTTGTTTTATTACTGCACTTTAAATACATGAGAAGACAACATTCCTGAATTTGATTTGTGACTAAGTGATCGACTGGCCGAGGTTGCAGAGGGCCCCTGTACACCAAAGCTTTGTATAGTTTCTTACTTGCTTTCATTTACTGTTTTTAAATCATTGCTTGTATATATATTGCGCGGTTCTGATGTTCATTGCTATCCATATTTCCTTTATGTTTTCTTTTATAAATGTTAGCTGATCAGTGCTTCTTTTACAGGTTTTTTGTAGGTAGCCCGGGCAGATTTACATATTTTTGATAACTACTGACATGAGATCATCTTGTCCTTTCTGTTGATTTTCATTTCCTGAGTTTAATTCCAGCACTGTCATTTTTCAAGTGGTGTTTTGCTTATTTACTTTTCTGCTACTTAGACATCATATTACTCATCTGTTTATGTTTCCTTTCTATAGTCAAGTGACTCTATTAGTAAGGAATCAGAATATTACTTATTGTAGTATGATTTAGTTTGTTTTCCTGCAAGTTAGAGATTGGATTACTTATGTCATTTTCAAGAGTTGAAATATGAATGAGTAGTTAAATCTTAGTTTCCTTTTATGCAATTTAATTTCTTGCAATTTAGATATCATATTACTCAGCTTGTTTATGATTACTTCCTATAGACGGAGTGAGTCGAAAGGTGAAGGGCCAAAACGGGGGTTGAAGTAGTGTGATTTAGTTTGCTTTGCTTTCAGTCTTTGAGTTGCTTTAAGTTCATTTTTTACTTTCTTTTTCATACAGCAGTAAGGATACTGGGCCATTGTCACTAGTTCACTGTTTTGGTACATTTACTTCCTTTTGAGAATTGATTTCATTACAGTCAGTTTGGAACTTTCTTTTTGAAAACTTTTAAGTTTGGAAAATCACTGTAGAAATCACCATTACCATCCATGCTTAACTTTCAATTTCGCCATCACACACTAGGGAATCCATAGAAGATAAACCCAAAAACAAACTAAAAAACTCAAAAACAACAAAAGACTAAGAAAATGGTTATCTTGTACATATAGTACACCTCACTTCATCAGTTTACGAATTCCGGATTGACATTTTAATTAGCAATTTAGAACACACTAAATTGACCAAACAAGGAGTTGCAAGATGAGGATCATCATTCAAAGAAGAGGGATTTAGAGCATAACATGGCACTTGCAGTACGAATGAAGGGTAACCAGAAGAAGGACTTGAGTAAATTCAAGTGTTTCAAATGTGGCGAGATGGGTCATTTTTCATCCCGATGTCCAATAAAGAAGAAGGGATATGATGAGAAGAAGAATAGAAATTAGGTCATTAGTGTTGCCACTTCTACTGAGATTGATGATCTCACTAGGAGATTGGAGGAGGAATTTTCTATGATTTATTATTTCTCGCAGGGTACTATCGATGAGGATGGATGGTACATGGACAGTTGTGCGAAGAAACATATGACAGTGTCATAAGAGGTTTTTGAGACACTAACTGAATGGGACTCGAAGTTGCACATGGTATTGGATGACAAGAGTCAGAAGGAGATTCGAGGATCATGAGTTGTGCCATTCAGGATGGAGACAGGATGAGTGATGTGGGTCTAGGATGTATTGTTTGTACCAGGACTCAGATATAGCATGAATTTTGTCTCAATGATCAAGAAGAATGGGTTTGAGGTCTTGTTCCAGGATGGGAGGGAAGACTCATACCTAGAGGCTCTAGCTCTGATGGGATTGTTCTTAGAGTTAGAGAGCATGGTTTATACAAGCTGATGGGAAATCATATGGATCATGGGAGGAAGAAGAAGGAGAAGGTGCAAGATTCATAGGAGAAGGTACAGCTTCCCGAGAATAAGGTCCAGGTTCTAGAGGCTCAGAGAGAGTCTAGTTCTAACAGGAGTTTGCAGATTCAGAGGGACACTGTACAAACCAACAAGGGCGAGTGGTCAGTGGGAAGCAAGGGTGCTTCCACATCTGGTAAGAAGGAATCATGGAGGGACTGTAAAGTGATACATGAAAAGAAGATGCTTCCAGTGATAACGACACTTCTGAGGGAGGTGTAGTTCTTGCTTCATGGATTGTTGTAGTGGTGACTGCCAAGAGTTGGGCGAGTGTTGCGAGTAGCGATGATGATGATGAATTACTTCCTAGTATTGGAGGTACTTCCCTCGCTAAGAGGGAGTGTTTATTTTTGAGTAGCTTGGGAGGTACTCCAAACCCTAGGGTTCAGGGTTTGAGGGAAAAGCACCACAAGAGTCACTTGTGGGCTTGGAATCCAAGGTTGGGGTTTTGCACCCATCATGATTTGGGCTAAAACCATGAATAATTTGAGCATGAGAAAATTTGAGGTGATAGAGGATAGCATGGCGAATCCAATGGTTTGGAAATCATTCAAATCAGAGCTTTAGAACTTGAGATATGAATTTTTGAAATTGTCAATTAATTTTTGGATAGTGAAGTCATGTAGGCTTAAGGAGAATTTGTACAATAGACATGATTTCTCACTAATTCGAGTAGCCCTTGTATTTGGTATGAATATAAGGTGACGTGAGTTTTATTTCTTCATCCAAATGTGCATCCATTCTTGTGGAGGTTAAGGGAAATTTTGGGCTTTTTTTACCTTCATTATAGTTCTGAAATAATCACAGAGGGAGTTGCATTACTTAAGGGTAGTTTTGGGTGTTGTAGAGGTCTAATCTTTGTGGTATCCTTCTCCCACAAGTGAGTTGTTGCTAGGAGGAGCTGCTACAAATCAGCCGCATGCCTAAAGGGCACTGTTTAGGAGGACGAGGTACAATAGAGAGACACAAGAAAGTTGATGTGTGAACAAGTGATTGTAGGGAAACATTTGGAGGCCTAGAAGATGGAAATAACAACAACTTAGGAGAAGATACATGCTTGGGAGAACGCCACACTGTTTGGGAGGTTTGGAAGTGAAGAAATTGGGTTGTAGCAGACAACTAGGAAGCCCTAACCAGTGACCTAAGTGTAGAGAAGAAACACCAACCCATGAATTAGCAAAGGTATGTATTTGTGTAGTTTTAGATACTACTTGGATGGTCCATGTGTGGAAAAAATTATAGCAGCCTATAAGTGCCATGTGTTGAGGTCAACTTGGGTAGTTGGAGATCATAATTAGGTGAAGTACTTATAGTGAAGTGTTGGGTGCCATTAGTCTAGTGGAGGGCAGCGTGTTGGCTGCCAAAAATAGCCCTAGAAAACAAATCTTGAATTGATGAAGAGAGTTGAAGGTTGGGTGAATTTTGGTGCCTAATGTGCAACATTTTGATGGAAAAAAGTGACTGTTAGATTGGCAGATTGGAGCTCAGGTATTGCCCAACCAAGAGAGCAGATTTGATCAACCTGTGTACATGCAGCAATAGTGACTTACAACAGTGTTAGGTGGCATCCCTCCTAGAGTCTCTATGTGTTGTCCTTTGAAGGACTAAGGGGAAAATAGAGAGAAATACTGAAGCGAATAACTAACAGGACAAGATACGACATAGAAGCTGCAACGAAGATTGTTATTGTATATTGTATTCCATAGACTGTTGTATTATTCAGACTGGTTTAATATAACAAAAATTGGGTTGTACGTTATTGTACAATCTTGTTAAAAATTGTGTATACTTGTGTGTATGTGATTTACTACTTTATATTTTATGTTGTGCAAAGTATTTCTTGTTGAGATTCTTGGTTTGGTAGTGTCACAGATTTTAAGATTCTAACCTAGACCCAAGATCGTGGAAATTCAACATGGGGTACTTCCGAATTGTACCAGAAAGTGTTTCACTATGATAGGGCAATGGATGCCCGTGCTGGGTGAGTACTACACCAATAACATAATCATAGGCCTCTGTCTCAATTTCAAATCGTTGCTGCAGGTTTGGCAATGTGATTACCGGTGTAGAGTAGAGGCCGCTTCAACTCAACAACACCTTATGTTGGGACTTGGACCAAGAAAACTTTTCTTTCGCTCCACCCTTGGTAATCTGACTCAAAGGCCAAGTGATGTGGGATAATCCCAACACGAACCTCGAATAAAAATTTGCAAGGCCCAAAAAGTTGCAAAGCTATTTTAGAGGTGTGGGGGCTAGCCAATCTCGAATGACTTGGATTTTAGTCAGATACACATGCATGCCTCACTCATCTACGATGTAACCTAGATATTGGACCTGACTCATGCCAAAGTTGCATTTCTCCAAGTTGACACACAATTTGTGCTGCTGTAGGGTTTTAAGGACCCGCCGAATGTGTTGTAAGTTTTCTTCCCAACTCTTGCTGAAGATGAGGATGTCATCCAGGTAAACAACCATGAATGAGTTGGTGAAGGGCCACAAGATGTCATCCACTAGCCTCATAAAAGTGGCAGGGGAATTTGTCAACCTGAAGGGCATAACCAACCATTTAAAAAGGCCATCCTTATATTTCAAGGCGGTCTTCCATAAATTTTTGGTTTCTATTGGAACCTGGTGATAGCCAGACTTCATATCGATCTTGCTGAAATAACTGGCCCCCTTGAGTTGGTCCAAAAGGTCATCAATCCATGGGATTGGATACCTATTCCTGACAGTGATTTTGTTTAGTGCTCGATAATCAATGCAGAGCCTTCAAGTGCTATCTTTCTTATGTACAAGTATAATCGTGATCCCATAAGGAAAGAAACTTGGTTAGATGTTCCATTTTTGCAGCAACTCATAGATTTGCCACTTGATCTCTTCATTTTCCAGAATGGAGTGATGATATGCTGTTCCATTGGGTTGAGGTGCTCTGGGAGTCAGATCGATCGAATGATTGACCTGACAGTGCAAGGGTACCTTTGTGGGTGAGGATACAATGTCCATGTATTCTACCACGACCTTATCCACCTGCTTTTGCTGCATGGGGGGCCATGGATGTGGCCATGATCCTCCCCTTACTTTGAGAGAAAATTAGAAATAAAAACAAATTTCTCTGTCTGGGAGATGATCTTACTGCATTTCTTATGAGAGATCCAAGAGATGGCAGTAGGCGAAGCTACCTCTAGTATCATGTATAAATTATTACCCAAAGAAATAATAATAGTGAGAGGCCTCGACTCATACACGACATGACACTTCCACAAGTATGGTTGGCCTAATAATACATCACAAAATTGAAAATGAGCAACATCACAAAATACCTCATCCATGAAGGGCTTGATGTTGTAGGGAAGGTGGCATTGCTAGCTAATGCGGATATCTCATCCTTGGTGAAGCCACTTGATGGTGTATGAATGTAGGTGTGGTGTGGACAATAGACCCAACTGCTTCACGACCTCTGCTGAAATTAGGTTTTTTTGGCTCCCGCTATCGACAATGAATTGCAGCATTGAACCCTTCACTCACATAAATGAGTGAAATATGTGCCACCCCTCCTTTGTATCTTCGGGTTTCGCCTTTTGGAGTTTGGTCATGGCTACCGTCGCAGTGGGTTCTGCGTCAATGACCTGCTTACCCTTATCGGTTCCCTTGTTGGGTTCTGACTTGGAATCAAAGCATGCATCCATCTCTAGGTCTTTCAGGTTGGGCACCAGCCCCTGCTTTGCACAACATTCATTTGTGTTGTGAGTGGGAGTTTTATGGAACTCACACCACTTGTTAGTGTCATTCTTTGCCATCCTGACACCCTTGCCTTGCGACTTTAAGGAGTTTCCCTGGGGGGTCTCGACCAGGCTCTGTCCTTTGCTTTGTGGCTTTGGGGTGCCTTTCCTTTGCTTTGTATTTGGTTCGCAGATCCAAAGTATCACTTCTTCTGCTTGAATTTCTACTCAATCTTGGCAGCATATTGGTATGTTGCACCAAGTGAGGAGATGTCCAAGAACTCCATCTCCTCTTGAATGTATTTCTGCAAACAACCATGGTACTTTAGCACCAGATGTTTCTCATAATCTTTGATACCCAATTTTGTGTGTAGGGTATGGAAAATATTAGTGAGCTCATGCAAATCTTGATCGCTCTGTTGCTACAGCATAGTCCATTGTATGTACTTGTCATCATAGCTCTCGACGGGGTAGTACTATTCCTTGATGGTGTCTCGGAAATAATTCCAAGTGGGTGCGACCGAGAACAGTGAGGCTTCCCTTTCATCCTTCCGCTCACAGTAGGTTTCCCACCAGTCCTTGACATGGGGGGTGACTTTTAGGAGTGCAAAATAAATCTTTTCCCTATTGGAAAAATCATGAACCGAAAAATATCCTTCCAATAAATTTAACCGTTTATCTACGATGTCTACATCTATTTGGCCTATCTATTGGCTTTGATTTTATCCCAAAATTTACTTAAAAATGCTTAAATTTTCAGCTATTTGTTTTCAGCTGTAAATATTAGGTATAAGTCCTATCATAGTGAATTCAAGAATATTTCCAATTTTTGAATTAATTTTGTATATAAACTTCCAATATTGGAGAGTAATTTTCTTTAAAATTAATGTTCAGATGTGATATTATTTAGAGTCTCTTATGATAAATTTAGGATAGTATATGTTAATTCTTGCGTGATTTGGTGGTTTTGGGAATGTCCCATTTTTTGTCATGGATGGAAAAAAGGTGTTTTCATTTCAAACATCTAACCTGAAAAAAAACATCTAGGCTTGGCAAATTAATGCATTTTCATTCATATTCACTTTTTATATCATATTATCTAGAAGATGTAACTATTGATATCAATTAATTTATGTGCAATATCTTCAAGCCACCTTAAAATGAGTTCAATTTTTTTCTTTCTCCACATTGTGCATTTTCATCTGAAGATACAAAAAACATTACTATGGTATGGAAATTATGTATGTGCTAATAGAAGTCGTTGGCCATTGGCTAATTGTGCAAGTTGTCATTTTGATTGATAAAGGGCATTGTAACATCCTCCTTAAGGTTGAGAGGTAGGAAAGCTCTTTCTTTATATTATAGTGAAGTGATGAAAAATTTCCCTTACAGCTATTAGATTTATTTTTCTACTCTGTAAAAGTATACATACATTTGTCATAGCTTTGGTGTAGGCTGCTAAATTAGATTTTAGTGCCATCTATGATCCTTTATTTCACGGTTGGGGTTGGGCAGTTTGCATGCGCAACTGGTTGGGATTAGGTTCATCTTTGAGTCTGACCAATACTAGCCACATATGACACAAAGTCAGGTGCTTTATATCTCTCCATACAAAGTAAGCCACAATTGGATATTCTACTTTTCTTAAAAGGTAAATTGTTATGCAGCTAAATGTTCATAACTTAGGTTTCCTTAACTCCAACATGTGAACTACTGTAAAACCATTGGGAGAATTGTTTATACACAAGCACTCTCCTACAATGTTTCTTATCAAATCTCTATGTTTTCAATCAGAGGATATATATCTGAATCATTTAATAATGGTAGATGTGCTAGCTTGACATTTTTTTAACAACAAGTGCAATAGCATAGGTAATTTTGTTTAAGACTGTTAATTTTGTAGATCTGTGTTTGTAGATGAATAATAGCAGTTGACTCTTCTTCACATATTGGTTACTTCTTTAGTCTTAAGAAGCCCACAATAGATCTTGGCTCTTCTAGCATGGTTGGGAAAAGGAAGCAAAGCCTTGTACTTCGATGTTTTTCTTTTTGTGATTTTGCATTGAAAATTCATTCTTTGCTTTTGCAAAACAATCCAAGCCTTACAACTTTTTCAATTACAAACATTTCAAGAATCCATGCCTAACATGGTTGGTTTTGTTACTATACTTAATATGTTGATTACTTGGAATCTATTATTGTAGCATTTATTATTGTGTTGTATTTTTGTAGGCATTGAGTGGTGGCTAATTAGAATCATGTCCAATCATGAGACATTTTATTTTTTTCATTGTGGGAGTTTGAAATGATTTTTACAAGCCTTGAATACATGTACTACATGCAAGATATAGAAAAGTTTATTTAACAATTTGAATTCCCAAATCTAGGTTGTTATATTCTGGTGGTAGCCCATGGATTAACAATTAAAATCACTCATCTTTAAGGTAAAATGTGGTTATGGTTTTTTCTTAATTGAATTTATTTTTAGAAGTGTGAAGAGCATGATCAAACATGGATTATGTATAATATGTATTGGAGCCCTAATTCCAGATCATCATAATTCCAGATCATAATTCCAATTCAAATTCAATTCAACTGCATGGATCATCATAATTCCAAATCCTAATTCCAATTCAAATTCAATTTAACTGCATGAATCATCATAATTCCATATCATAATTCCAGTTCCAATTCAATTTAGTTTATAGTTTAGCTTCTACTATGAAACCAATCAACATATTGCATCCTTACAAAATTCACATTGCGAATATTATGTTGACTTTCATTATAATTCCAGAGCATAATTACAATTCAAATTCAACTACCCGACAGAGCGCACGGACAAGAACAGGTCCCAAATGGAAATGAATGTTGGAATGAACTACCTGCAACATAATCACTAAATGAAACCCTAAACCCTACCAAATACCTTTCGAACCAGTTTTAATAGGTGGGCAACACGTCACTACATGCACGAGACAGGTGTCGTTACAAAATTCACATTGCAATAGAAATTACAAAAATTAATTCATGCCACCCCTATGCTTGATGGCCTCCATTTCTTACATTGCCCAAAATTGTTGAGTCTCCTGCCTGACCCAAGTATGGTGGACTACCCAAGATTGGTTGATTAGGATGTGCCTGAATGTTACCATATCCTTGACTCCAATTTGCTCCTTGTAGCCATGGAGGGACTGAGTAACCCAAGTGTCCACTTGTGTTACTAACTCCAGCATTGGGTGCAAGTGTCATATAAACATAGTTTGGATTTAAACCTACACTGGTAGGGGTATATGAGGTGGGCAGAACACTTGGCTGATAGCGGGGGACTTGGATGTTAATCAGCTCTTGGTATGATGGTGTGTGCTCTGCAATGTGGTCCAACGTATTGGACATCATCCTATTTGCCTCAAACTGGCTTGGACCATAGACTTCCATGCTTGTCACCCCTCCTCCTCTTTCTAACACTTCTTGAACCTTTCTTGCCTCCCTCTCTTGCCTTGCCAATTGTTTTTGATGTTCCTTATATTCCCTTGCTTTTTGTCTTTCCATCATTTCCTTTGTTCGAGCTTCTGTTGCTGCAACTCTCTTGTCCTTGGCCAACTCCTTCTTTCTCTTTTTAGTTTCTTGAATTTAATTTTTTTTTTATGTTCAGACTCAAAAAATAAATTCATATAATCTTAAGATGTGAGCAATTGTGAACTCCTCCCCAAAACGAAGACAATCTGCATTTGAGTGCCTTGATGAGGCCTTCACTCTCTCTGCTAGTAGCTTTAGGAATGCACCAAGTAATCTACGATTTTCCCCTTGCTCCCTAGGATCTAACACCTGGATTTTAGCCTTTGGTACAGTTGATTGGCCCCCATTATCTTCTTCAGGTGCCTCATGTTGAATAGGATCATCTTCCAGTGAACCATTGCCCACAAAATAATGAACAAGTTCGGTGTTCAACTCTGATGGTTGTGAAGGCATGTCCATGCTTTCCTCATTTGTGGTAGACACATTATGTGGGTTGATATTCATTATGGCCTCTGTCAACCATGAAGGTTGTCTTACCTAGGTTGGCATGCTCAATTGCTCATTGTTTAATCCTATTGCATTATCATTTGAAATCAAGTTTGCATTTTCTTCATCCACTGCCTCATATGGAATATCACATGCAGAATTGGCATGTGGTTTAGTAGGTGTGACAGCCTCCATGACATTGACAATTGGTTCATGACTGAACTGTGTCTCATTCACTTGTTCATCATCATCACCACATAAATTCCCTTCATAAAGGGACATTATACCTTCAATCAGCAACATCTTCTTGGGCATCAACATGGTCTTGTAAGTTCTCTGCTTCTTGACCTTCCACATAAAATGCTTGGCTACAACAAGTATCATGCATGAGAGCATCAACATTAAGTGGCCATATACTAGTCCTCCTAAATCCAGCCTTGATATTAGAAGGTGTGAGAGCCCTTTTTAATGCTTTACTTGCAAGCTCAACTAGCTCAAACCTCTTTACTTCCACCCCTAGATTCTTTGCCATCCACGAAGCTCGCTCAATCCTGAAATAATTCTTGAAAGGCCCAAACACATTGACATCAAGGGGTTGCAATCTGTGAGTGGTATGAGCCGGTAATGTTAACAGGTCAATGCCAAAATTGTTGGCCTCCTCAATTGTCTGCAAAGCCATGTGGCTTCCATGGCCATCTAAAATTAGTAGGTGTCTGTTTTCAGGCGAGACACCACCTGGTATAGATGCAACAAAATGACAAAGCCAATTCAGGAATAGTTCCTTTGTCATCCATGCATGGGGATGTGCTGCCATGCATGCACCTGGTTCACAGTTCTGTATATAGTTTTTTAGTTGTGTTTTACCTTTGAATAGGTAAAATCCTGGGATTGAAGAACCAATTGCATTGACACAAGAAAGTATAGTGATCCACTCCTTGCTCTTAGGCAAAATCTTAGGCACATTTTTGCTCCCTCTTTTGGCAATTACTCGCATACCACAATTCCTTCCTGCCTGTAAGCTTGTTTCATCACAATTCCATATATGGTATGGGGCATATGAGTGTTGCTCATATGCAACAGAAAGAGTGTTATAGAACTTGGACACAATTACAGGGTGTAGATTTAAAGCCTTGTGTCTGTCAAGGCCCTTAGTTGTACATAGCACAAGGTCTGGATGCCTTTTTTTAAATCCACTCCACCATGATTTACTAGGAAATCTTTGAAGGGGTTTGGCCTCCCCTAACAGATTTGAGGTACTGTGGATTTCAGTTGTATAATCTCTAACCCATGTTCCAATTGGGCCATCTCCTTACACCACTCAACCACGTCGGCCTCCTCCTCTTCAGTCATAACTGTAACAGGCCCTCTACGCTTCATATTAGTCAACCCATTTATCAAATAATGTATGTTAGAGTAAGAAATACCATGTTTTTTTGCAGGGGCACGGATTGAATATCCATTAAACTCAATTTCATCAATTGCATCCTGCATGTCTTGCTTTGTCCAGCCTTTGATGGCACTGACTTTCTTTGTTGAACTTGCACCCTGCATTGTGGTTGAAGGCAACTCCGTGGTTGATGGTGGATAGCATAATCTGCAACCACAGTGCCCTTTTCAACGACACTACTGGGTGCATTGTGAGCATTCACATCACCCCCCCATCCTCATCTGATGAAGTGGACCGTAGTTGGGCCCCCCTCACCCCTCGCCTCCTCCTGTTCCTTGTACGATCTGCAATAGAAACTCTTGGCATGGCTGCAACAACCTGCAAAGTGACCACCAAATTCTGATTTTTAAAAACTATATTAGAAAACAAGGAAATCCATTGGCCTTTGCAATCAATGAGCAACAAAAATCAGTGCTTTATCTATATATTGTAGTTGAATACATTTTGGATCTGAAAATCATTATTGGAAGGGTTTATAGTTCTTTATTTGATTCTTAGATGGTTTTTATGAGTTATCAGGAAGATATATTCCTTTTTAATTTTATAACAGGTTTGACATAACACAATTTCTGTAACCCAACTATTTTGTTGTGTCCTCAAATGATTGTTTCTGGGAACTGGCATGTCTTTCTTCAATGAAACCAACAACAAGTTTAAGAATGTCTGTTGTTTAACATGATTCTGTCTTGAGAAAAGGGTCAGGTGGTATCTTGTAAGGGATTCATTCAGTGGTCTAAAGCTAACATGTTTAGCTCTAAAGAGTCAGTAAAGAAACACTTAAGTAAGGGAGAGGTGAGGAACGAAGTGATCTAGTCCTGCTTATGCTGATAAGAAGTCCTAATAGTGGTAGTGTACTTAAGTAAGGGAGAGGTGAGGAACGAAGTGATCTGGTCCTGCTTATGTTGATAAGAAGTCCTAATAGTGGTAGCTACTCTACCAAGTGCTTAATTCAGTAAGTAGCTACTCTAGCTTTGACATTTCGCAGTTTTGGAGTTTATTATTGGAGAAAATGCTAGGCTTGGGTGAAAAAGAAGGGAGACACTCACCAAACTATCTCCTCTTGCATTATTTCACGGTCAAAATTCAAGCCTTTATGTTGCTTAATAATTGATGTTGTAAGTGTCTAGTAATAACTGGCTACCCCAAATAAGCAAATACAATGTTATTGAGTGCAACAAAGACAAACTAGTAATAACTCGAAAATGAATCACACAACCAATTGCAACATTGGGTGCAAAGTGATTTCTAATTTGCAAGAAACCAGAGCCCTGGTTTCCAATCCAAAATAAGCTTTTGTTAACTAAATGAGAGGCAGTATTATGTTGATTTGGCTATCTTTTGACATGACTTGACTTGATTTGGACCTTTGTATGTGAGCTCCCGAAGTCATGTGTGCATCCATAGTTCAATGATGGTTTTCTTAGCACATTCAAACTTTGTGTGGAGAGAGAGCACTGCACCTTTGGACCAGTTGATGATGATGTAGCCTTTAAAGGGGTTAAATACAGAATTGAAGTTGGCTTGATCATGATCTATCAACACAATTTTAGTGATTCATTTACCACATCTAAAGGTCATTGTTGAGCATTTAAAATATATCCATTGCTCAGGCGTTTTAAAATATATCCATTGGACTCTTCTATTGACAAGTGCACGCCTACACGCATTCGCTTAAATCTGTGGAAGACGAGAATCACAGAAATATCATTCGGTGAAGGTGTTTGTCCAGTCCTTAAATATCTCAATCTCGGTGGTTGTGGTGATTTAGTGGAGGTTGGAGCATTGCCGACAACACTAACGCATTTGAGCTTGCCGAATTGTCATGCATTAAAGAAAATAACAGGGCTTCGTGGCCTTGCAAAGCTTAAAGAGCTGTTCATGCAAGGTTGTAAAGCAATAGAGGAGTTGCCAGGTCTGGCTGAGCTGAACAGTCTTGAACATTTGTATTTTCCTGAATGCCCACTTAGTGCAGTAGTGCCATTTGCCAGTGTGGAAAAGGTTCAAGGCAGCAGATTGTTGAACTCTTCTATTGACAGGTGCATGGTTCGACTCCAAATCTTAGTCCTGTCGAAGGCGAGAATCACTGAAATATCATTTGGTGAAGGTGTTTTTCCAGTCCTTAAATGTCTAAATATCAGTGATTGTAATGATCTAGTGGAGGTTGGAGCATTGCCAACAACACTAACAGGTCTGGCTTTGAGGGGTTGTTGTGCATTAAAGAAAATAACGGGGCTTCGTGGCCTCGCAAAGCTTCAACATCTGTACATGGGCGGATGTAACGTAATAGAGGAGTTGCCAGGTCTGGCTGAGCTGAACAATCTTGAAGTTTTGAATTTACGGGAATGCCCGCTTAGTGCAGTATTTCCATTTGCCAGTGTGGAAAAGGTTCAAGGAGGCCGCAGATTGTTGGACTCTTCTATTGACAACCGCATGCTTCGACTCAGATATTTAAATCTGAAGCAGGCGAAAATAACTGAAATCTCATTTGGTGAAGGCGTTTGCCCAGCGCTTGAACAGCTCGATCTCAGTGATTGTAAGAATCTAGTGGAGGTTGGAGCATTGCCGACATCGCTGGAAAGTCTGGAGTTGTTTTCTTGTAGTGCATTAAAGAAAGTAAAGGGGCTTCGTGGCCTTGCAAAGCTTACAGCTCTGTACTTGTATGGTTGTTATGCCGTTGAGGAGCTGCCGGGTCTGGAAACGTTGGTATCATTGCAGGAGTTCTTGATATCTGAATGTGCGAATATGAGGAGAATAGTGGTGTTGGCCGAGGCGGCAAATCCCCAAAGCTATGTGTTAAAAAGGGTTATATCAGCCATACGAAAAGTAAAGATGGGTTGACTCTGGGACTAATGCAATGCGGGCTCAACGGCACAAGGTAAAGGTATTTACCATGTCACGGTTTGGTTTGGTTTATGGTTAATGTTATCCTTTAGTCATGTTTTATTTTGGTTTTGTTAATTTATGAAATGTTTCTATTGATTTATATTTATGAAATGGAGATGGAAATGTAAACATTACGAAGTGGGAGTTAAACACTGGTAATTTAGGGAGCAGGAGTTAAATACTCTTAAAAAATTTAAATGGGATTTTTTCATTATAATTTTAAGTTTAAATTATTTAATATGAATATTAAAGAATATTTGAAGTTTAAATATTTAAAAAATAATTGATTATAATTTTGAAGTCATGTTATTATAAAATATTGTTGCTGAGATTATATGTTATAAAATTTTTATTAATTATTTTTATAATATTAAGAGTATTTTTAGTAATTTGTAATCTGAATATATCACGAATATATGACTTAGCAAGAATTAAAACGTTAGTATTGACTACGAATTTTTCTAGCCATATTAATCTGGTTGTATGGAATAGCAAACCACAATCCTAACCACTCAAACTAAGAACCATTGACTATAATTATAATTTTACAAATAATGTAAAATTTAAAAAAAAAATATGAAAGTTTTAAATAAATAAATAAAAATTGAAAAGATAAATAAAAATAATAAATGAATAATGAATGGTTCTTAAGAAGAAATAATTAATAATACGTTTTTTTATTTAATCTTTATTTTCATCTTTACATCTCTTCCGTTGTAATTAGAGTTACAAAATGTTGTTGTTGATCAGGTTATATCTTAGTGTACTTAAATTCATGAAGAGTTTTTGTTGAAGATGAGAAGAAGAAGAAAGTATTTTACAGTCCACGAGGCTAAAGATAGCCTATGGGACAGATTGCTTATTCATCTACTTGATGTATTCTACCATTTTCTGTGAAGCTTCAAAATAAATGCTCTAAGCTTCTCGACAAACCCCTCGCTAAATAAATTATCCCAGGAGTTAGCTGCTAGCATATCTGCATAACTTTCTCTATTGTCTTTGAAGGCCTCACATTCTAAAATGAATTTTTTTTATGTTTCCACTTTTTCGGAAGAACAAAAAATGCATACTCTTTCCTCCCACACTTCCTTTGCCCTTTTCCAGCACCCTGTTTCACGACGAAGTTGATGAGAATTAGTCCTTAACTGAGCAATAAGAAATTTGGTTCTCCAAGAGATATTGGCCTCTATGTATGCTTTTGGTTGATGACTATGAATGGGATTAAACACTTCAATATAATAATTTTTCTTTCTTCCTAGCTCCTTATCCCAAGTACGCTTGTGGAACTTTTCCATAACAAAAGTTTTTATCTCTTTGTTGTTTATGGGACACGCATTCAAGCAAATACCCCATTTACTAAACCATTTGTTATTTTATTGCATCCGAGTTTTTTTTCTCTTGCACAATCTATCATTAAAGACAACCTTAGGCCATCTACCCTCTTCCATTTGCTCAATTTTTTTTAAATACCTTATGACTCGCACCATAGCAATTGCTTCAGTAGGAGCAGTCCCTGTTTCACTTAACAAGATATCATAAGGAACTGCACTTTTAATATTAAATTTGTTTCTAATCAAACACTTCTGCATTTTCTCAGTTTGTCTCCATTGCATGTCGAATGTACTGCTAGACCATAGTTCACAACCATAGAGAATCACCAGAATCACTAGAAGCCCAAAAAGAGTTTGAGTGGTTTTCTAGTCCTATAACTCTGCCTCTCTACACCTATTTTGAAAAGCATAAAATGTTTTCCAACCCCCCAAAGTTCTTTTCTTTCTATAACCATTCTAGCTTAGATTTTTGTTGAAGTCAATTCCAAGGTATTTGTAATCCGCAACTTCTTCCAGAATGTTGCCTTCAAAGTAGAACTTATGCTGGTTATGTTTCCTTTTCTTAGAGAAGACCACTACTTTCATTTTGTTGATATTGACTTGCATCCCCACACTTCTACAAAAATGCTCAAGGGATAGTAAGTGCTCTTGCAAACCAATAGTTAATTTAGCAGTCAGAATAAGGTCATCTGCATACAAAAGAAGCCTTATAACAAACTTTCCCAAATAGATACCATCACCCCCTTGTGAATTTAACCACTCCTCAAGCTTGTCGATATATAAACCAAAAGGGTAGCAGATAGTGGGCAACCTTGCTTGACCCCGATATCGCTTCTAAAAGTTTCAGAAATGCCTACTAAAGTTCTAATTTTGACTTTCACCTCTTCGTACAGCCTATGCACCGCTACTCTCGAATGTTTAGGAACCCCAAGTTCCTCCACTCTATGCCAAAGCTTATCCCTAGGAACCGAGTCAAAAGCTTTTCTGAAATCAACAAAGCAACAAAAGACTTCTTCCTTTTCCTCCCAAAATTTTTCAATGATGTGCCTTAAAGTTATACAATGATCAATTGTGGAATGTTTAGGTCTAAAACCTGCTTTCCCTTTAGCACGCTTATCTCTTTCTTCTGCCTACTTGCTAATTTTGTTTTCTAGCATGCTTCCAAATAGCTTTGCAAACAAAGGGTTTATCATGATGGTCCTATAATTGGAGAGATTATTGATGTCATCGCTATTGAAAAGAGGTATTGCCAAACTAGTTGTCCAATCTGTGGGGAGCCCTTGTTGTATGATGTTGTTGAAGATTTTTGTAGTGTGAGGTGCAAGAATCTTTGAGCCCCACTTTAGATATTCTGCTTGGAGTTTAGCTAAGTCTTTTGCTTTTCCAACACCCAACTTCTTGATACCCATCTCTACCTCTTGTACCGTGAAGAGTTTAGTATTAGTGTTGACCAAGGGGGGAGGGTCAACCTTGGGAACCTGCTCATAGAGTTGTCTTGCATAGTCAAACCATTTAGAAGCTGTAATATTATTTCCAATTTGTATCTTTTTCGGTTGGAGCTCCTTCCAAAATAATTTGGGATTATTTTTCCCAACGAAGATTAGTTCTTCCCTCCTTGAAACCATGAAATCAACCTTTTTCTTGCTTAATAACTTCTTGTAAGCTTTGAGCTTTATGTTATCCTTGTTTGACTCCACCAAATGCCCTGTATATAGTGTGAATGGCCTAAAACCATGAACTACATTACAATCCTAGATTGTTAAAATAAATTTAGATTTCTCATGCGGAACTTATGTTTTTAAGTTATGAATGTCTTTATTACCATGCTAGATTGTGCAAGAGTCATAATGGGTCATAATTTATTGGTGTTCTTAATATGTTCTATGTGTTTCTTGTGGTTGAATTTATAGTTTAAATAAAGAAATTTCTCACAAAGATTATAATGGGTCATAATTTATTGGTGTTCTTAATATGTTCTATGTGTTCCTTGTGGTTGAATTTATAGTTTAAATAAAGAAATTTCTCACAAAGATTATTTTGTCCATTAAAAGCTTTCTTTATAAAGCCAATAACACAACAACAATTACAATCTTGTTTTTTGCAATTTAAGTTTCTAATTTTGCATATGAAATTATGAAATTCGTTGTTCTTGCAACCATTAACAACTAAAACTCCATAGTTCATTACAGTGCTTGTAGATTTCCCGAGGTTGTAGGTGTTTGTATTGATGGTACATAGTCGTACATAGGTTTTATGCATTACTTGGGGTGTCCTTTTGTTGCATAGTTCGTGGGACACTTTCCAGCATGGTACGTTAGATGGATGACAATATATGGCATGGGATTAGTCATTAAATAATTAAGCATTTACCTTTTTCCCAATCCCTATAACCTTCATCAAACATTTCATTGCTTATGACTATTTTATATTATTTAATTGCTATAGTTGCTCAGTGATATGCATCCACATAATACATCAAGTTGGGCATTGTATTGGATTGAGTTTAGACTATTCTAAACATGAAACTATGGTAATTTCCATTTATTTCAACTGTTATGAACCCGAAACTATGGTAATTGCCATTTATTTCAACTTCTCTGAACCTGAAACTATGGTAATTGCCATTTATTTCAACTTTTATGTGGAATGGTGAGTCTCATGGCATTGTAGCGTTTGATGGTGATATTGCTATCAAGCCCAGTCTGAACACTGAGTTAACCAAGGGAATATATAAAGTTGGTAGACTTGTTTTTTTTTTTATGTGTGGAAGTAGTTCAGACATCATGCAATTCAGTAAATACAATCCCAATGAGTCAAGGAAGGATGAATAGTAGAATTATCGAAGAATTGACATTGTTCATGTTACTAGAACTAATTTTAAGTGAATATTGACTTGCAATGGTGACAACGAAATTTTAATGAGTACCATTGTGTTTGTAGATAAGCATATCCATGGTGACAGAGCAAATGAATTTTTTTAAGCTTTAATATCGTGCAATTGTTCTCTCACTATTGGAATTTGAAATTTTTTTAAGCCTTAATACAGGGCAATTGTTCTCCCAATATGGGGATTTCTTCATGATTTTTGGAAAACGACTTGAATATCAATAGAAACCAAGATAAATAATTTTTTCTTTTATCCTAAATTTTTTTTCTTTTGTAAAGAAAATTTTCTTCTATCCTAAAAAAATTGCTCAATATCCTAAACGAATTGCTCAATCTAAAGTAGTAGTACACTACACAATGGTACAATTATTGAACATTTTTAAATATAAACATATCGTGAAAGGGGATGAAAACATTCAATATGTATAGCATAGTCACGAGCACACAATCCATAGTCATGCTCGCACAATGCATAGCATGACTGACAATGGCCCAACTACTGAGCATTTTTAATTTAAAACATCCATTGAGATGGAATGACTACATCTAATATGTATAGCATAGTACCAATCACATAATGTAGAGAATGACTCACACTTCACATTTTGAATGATTTCTTAAATTTTTCCAAATGATCCATATTATTGATCAAATGGCCAAGGCAAAGACAAGAAAGAAAGTAATTGGATGTGGTTTATAAAATAAATTCACAAATTCTAATCAACTTGAGAATATTTTAACAAAAAATTGCAAAATCATGAGGGAAAACATGGAGAATTGTGATTACTTTTTATAGGAGAAAATAAAAAAGAAATAGAAGAAAATAAAGTAGTTCAAATATGGCCCTTACAATATCATTACACAAATTAGAGTTGTTGATTGTCTCATTTAGCAAATTTTTGAACATCATATAATTTACTATGATCAACACACAAATTGGACGGAGATCCATTCTCACCTCAAACTAGGTCCTCACCATTCAATCTAATGGGTTCTAATTGGCTGAAGGGATGCATTTTTACAATTTTCATGTTGGCTTAATGTAAACATATGCAATTGTATTAAACTAAACCAACCTACAAGTACACTGAAAATTGAAGAAATTTGTCAACTAAATAACATAAATTAATGTGCTTGAAATACACTAACTAGAGAATAGAATTATAGTTGCTATGTTGTTTGTTGTCGTATTTAACAAGGTTGCAAAAATGTAAATAAATTTCTATCAAGAAGAAAAGATACTCAAAATTACATTAGACATGGCATGTAAGTAATCAATTTTCATAAATTTAAATATCCTAAACAATTATAGAAATGATTCAGTGATTGAACAATTGGTTAGGGTTTTTTTTGTGAAATTCATTACTGCCATATTTTTAGCACGGTTTTAATTTATGTAGAAAATTGCAAAAACAAGTAGACCTCTTAATAAACCACCCAAAAGTACCAAAAAAATTCTATGTCTTAGATCTAGCAGTGGGGAGCCAAAAAATACTAAAGGATGGTCAATTTAGACCACCTTTGAGACTGGAACTTGCTGTAAAATTGAATTTCCAACAAGCTAGAAATTCAATTTTTGAGGTTTTGGAGTAAAAAAATCCTAGGTACACAACCCAAAACTATATATCAACTTATAATATATATGTAAATGGATTCTCATCAATGAATCTCTCACCTCCTATCTTTGACGACATCATCATTTTACCTAATGGAACTTTTGAGTCCCTCGTCCTCAAAAACTCCCTCACTTTTTTTCCTAGCTTTTCCAATGAAAATCAACCCAAAAAAATATTGCCTTATCCAAATCTACTATCCAACTTATAGCCCTTCAACTTAGAAAATTTTTCCCCTTTCTTATCTCTCCCTTGTATGAAGGATTTAATTACCTTAACTTCTTCCTCAGGTTGCTTGGGTATCTCTTTGTTGATTGGCTTTGGTTATTCCACAAAATTGACCCTCATATGAATTTCTAGGAAAACAAACTTCTCTACAGAGGAGGCATAGTAGTTCTTATCAAGGTTGTACTTGAAAGTATACCAGTCTATTGGTGCTCTATTGCATACGTTCGAGAGGGCATCCTCACCAAAATTAGGAAAGCATGTTTCTAATTCCTTTTCTCATGAAATAAACACATAGGTGAAATTATCTTGGTCAAACGAAAAAAATAGTTATATTGAAATACCTGGGTAGTTGGGGCTTCAAAAACATCTACACTTTCAACAAATTTATCACAGCAAGAAGCCTTTAGAGATTAACACACAATACCTTCCTCTAGGGAACACACTCAAATCCAAATATCTACCAAATATGTCTTTCTCTGATTGGTTTCGTATTCTAAGCAAATCCTCCAAAGGCTCAAACACTTGGAAAGCCTTGGTTCTTTCCTTCCCCCTTATAGGCTCTTGGACAGTTTCGCGAGTTCGGAATGGAAAATAGATTAAATTGGGTCCAAAATCCTTGGCTTGGATCAGGTGAAGATTACATTTTATCAAACAACCTAATCAAATTCCTTCACCTCTTGATTGTTTACACACTTGTAGATTCCAAGGCTCAATCTCTATACGAATGGTGAAAGGAATCATGGAAAAATGTTGTTTGTATGGGTATTTAAACACAAGAAGTTGTGGAATGGAAACAATACATAAGACTTATGACCTCAAATTTTATATGGTTGGGGGAATACATAGATGATGATCTAGTATGGAGAAAGAACCAAAACAATGGGTATTTCTTAGCCAAAGTGGGATATGAAACACACATTGAACAACAATACATACAAATAAAAATATGGTGGTGAGACCCTTTATGGAAGACATATGCTCCACTCAAATGAAAGCTAACTTTCTGGTTGGCATTATTCAATAAACTCCTTGCCTAGGACAACCTCAACTAAAGGGGATGGAAGGGACCTAGTTTCTTCCCTTTATGCAAGTCACCAATCAAGAATGTCTCACACCTCTTTCTATCTTGCTCCTACATAGTGCGGGTCACCTCATCTAACTTCATCGAACTAGACATTAAAGGCTCATGGTCAGGATTAGGACTAGAGAACAATTTCGAAACTCGGTAATGTAATAAAGACATGTAATGCTTTATAGGGCTTCCTGACATCCTCATAAATAGTCTATGGTGGGCTAGGAACAATAGTTTATTCTGATTAGGGGACATCCTGCAGAGGTCACTACAGGTGTAGTTAAAAAATTGTACAAAGAATACAAGGTTGAACAAAAACCTCATAAGTTTAGAGTTCCTTTAATTCCACCACTCACTCTAGGTTGTCCTTGGGGTTTTTCGATGGAGTGGTGATTAGTAAACTACCATACATATTCCACTGGATAATTCATCAGAACATATCTAATAAAAATACATTTAAAAGTCCAAAATCTACACTATTAGGGTTTTATTTCCTTTAGATTTTTGGGGATATGTAGATTACTGTTAATTGTGTATGCATGCAAATTAAATTATGCATAAAATAGAGAATAGAAAAATCAAAACTCACAAGCTATGATTTGACACAAGATATAACCTGGGAAACCCTTTCAAGAGAAAAACCCAGCTAGAAGGTGAGGTCTCCTTGCTCTCTTTCTTTGAATAGAAAATTGTTGTGAGTACAAAGAAGTATGGCTTGTGGCCCATTGGCTACTAAATTGAACGAATCCTAAGTGTGTGCCCTATGTCCTATCCTGCTTAGTTATTTTTTCTCATATATGGAACAAAATCACTAAAAAATAATGGAACCCCTTTTCTTCCTAGTGGCTTGGTTATAACAAATCTCGATATCCTACTAGTGGTTAGGTTTGACTAGCTCAACTCTCAACCAGAATTACAATATGAATGCATCTAAACTCTTCTTCATCATAATCACATGGCTAGCCCCTTTACCATGAATAATGGGGGTTGACATGGCATCCTCTCAAATTATGGTGGTGAAAACAAGAAGGTCAATTTCTGAGTTGCATAACTTTTGCAAATGGACTTCAATTGAGGTGATTCTTGTGTCGTTGGAAAGGTATTTGTGCGTATAATATGGAAAAAAGGTGTGGTGCTAAAGTTGTAAAATTTTACCCCAAAAGACGTTGATTGTTGCCTCAAAATGCTATTGGAATGCTTTAGATCCCAATTTGTCAAACTAGGTCCCGCTAGTAAAAATGGTCTTGTGAGTTTATTTCTCCACTTTTTCCACTCTAAAAGCATCGATATGGATGAGAAACAATATAATGATCCAATATGGATCATGTAGCTTAAGGAAATATGCCCAAGTGTGGAGTAGGAGTAGTCCTTTTCATCATCTAGTCCTCATGTGTACAGGTTAGATATGCCCCCATCCAGGGCTCACATAACTGAGCGAAACTCATTTCCCATTGCACCCTTTTGGAAATAGAAAAACTAAAAAGAGTAAGTCACTACAAATCTTTGGCGACTCAAAACTAGTAATTATCTTGGAAAAAAAGAGCGTATCCATTGAGAACATCTACCTGCAACCAATCCTATAGGACATCATAGATTCTCTCTCCACTTTTGATTGTCTTTCATTAAAACACATGATTTAAGGGCTAAACAACACCACTAACAACCTCTATAGGGAAGCACTAAATCTTCATGTAAGAAGATTTGTGGTCATTGACTTTATGGATGGAGTGGGACATATGACCACATGGTCATCCACGTAGCACCATTTTCTACACAGTTTTCTTTATATCGATGAATTCTCAATAGTTTTTCGGATGTGATTCTTTTGAATTTTCATGCTTTTTTCCATGTATGTATCACATTTCAGGAATATTGGGCCAAATAATCAAGAACAAAAAATGCCTCTTTCAACTAACTACTATAGTTTTCACAAAAATGACAGGTTCGAATATAATTTTGCATGTATAAGATGTAAACAAGTATTTTTAAAGCCTTTTTGTTTTAACCAACAAAAGATTGACATACAATGGACACTCTCTCAAAATTGAAAAATGTATATTCATTCTCATGAATATAAAACCTTTTTTTTTTCTCATGGAAAAAAATGATTCCAAGCTACAATTTTGAAGTATTAGCTATACAATTTAATCTTAGCTAAAACAAGATAATCAAAATGTACTTACTTGATGTCTAATGTCTTGTTGAGTACCTTTCTATGTGAAATCTGCAATCTAAAATTCTACTACAATAATATATACATGCATCTTGACACAAAAAAAACTATGTATACCTACATAAAATATGCAAAATAAAATCAAGAAAACAGAGATAACTATCCCTTAGTATTTTTTTTGGTATCCCAAAGGAACCCAGCAACGCACCTGACATGTAACTACTAGTAAACTTCTGGGGGTTTACGACCTATCCTCCTTATTGTAAATTGGGTCACTTCAGGGGGGATTTGAACCTAGGTTGCCTTGTTCTACGATTTTACAAACTTCAAATCAACCAATTGAGCTACCCCCTAGGACATAACTATCAATTAGTTAATATCTAAATTTATGCTCTTTTCTCCAAGGATTCTATTAGATATAAAGATTAAAAATTTCCAACAAGCTAGTAATATAGAACATAAATAAAAAATAAAAGAAAATTGTTTTATACTTTTGAAATAAAATGGAGTTTAAGAGTGAGTTTTACCTTGCCTTATTACCTCACCACTTTTTAGAGTTGTGATCACAACCCTTATTTTGTCGATCCTTCACTTTTGAGACTAAAGAGTAAGAAGTTGGGGGTGAAATTATCCCACCTTCTTAGTCATGAAACTACTCACTAAAAATCCTAGCTTAGTAGGAGGACCTTCTCATTTGAGGTGCCTCAATCAATGTAGAAACTATAGCACTAATAGCCATTGATTTTGAATGGGAATTCCCCTTAGAGGGCTTCTCCACCACTTAGAAATGTGTAATTTTAGTGGCTATAAAAGGCTAATATTTTACTCTTCCCTTCTACATGACAATTTGTGCCTCAATGGATTCCGACTTTGATCGTATGATGAGAGAATTGTACCTACAAAAAAATGTAGAAAGCATGGTGATAAATGTGAAAGATCAAGAATCATAGAAAATTTAACTCCATACAACGCAAGAACACAAATGAGAATATTTTTCGCAAACTAGTTTCTTTTATTAATAACATCAAATTATCTCACAATCAACAACCTATAATGAGAGGAGGGGCTAGCAATTCATAAGTTTCATTTTTAATGGCTGGTTTTGTTCATTTTCTAGTGTAATCAAGACTAGTACAATTTTTCAAATTGATAACTACTTCCAATTATAGAATATTACTTCTTTAGAGACTTCCAATCATTAAGCATTTATACATGAAATTTTTCAACCATTCACTTCTTCAATAGAGAAATAGAGATCACAGTAAATAATGAGACAAGAGACAAAAAAAATTGGCCAATGACTAGGGAAAAACTCACAAGGGGAAAACCCAACAAATATTTCCTTATGAGAGAGAGTTTGATTCATCAAAATGTACATCAGAATATTCCAAACAAAATTCCAATCTTTTGACCTCAATATTTGCCAAGTCAACCTAGTCAAAAGAGAAAGAAATAGTCAATGTTGGTCCAAGTCAAAGTTTACAACTGAGGGGCTGAATTTCGGTCTGAGGTAGTTGGTAAAAGAGTCAAAATTCAACCTCCAATACCACAGTTAAAGCTTGGTCAAAGTACATACGTTGACCTACGGTCAACCCTTGGTCAACGAGTTAGAACAAGAGAAAATATTCAGTCAACTTTAGTTAACAAACCACTGAAAATATCGGCCTTCAAATGTCATTAAGAGTTTGATCAAATATCAATAGAAATTACCAAGTTAACATTAGTCAAACAAAAGAAATATGGTTGGTCAATGCAGAACAAATCTTTCCTCTTTATCCTTTGCATGTGTGGAATTTTCTTCTTCTTGTTTCAGATCGAATGAGTGAGTGAGATGGATACCAAATAAGGTCACTCGAATGCCAATATATACATGTGCTAGGAAGTGGGTTTTGACCTTAGGGTCAAACCCTTTCAATGCGTGGGGCCGACTTAATCATATGATGACATACTTGGCCAACATAAAAATATATAATTTATTCTTTGATTTTCTAATGAAAATACCAACCGAAGCTACCAATTTTCAACAAGTTTCCACCCACATTAAAATAAAAATCTTTGACTTTTCATCCACAATGAATTCAAAGACTAAGTGGATCAAATCGTCATCAACACTCCAAAAAAAGTCCAATGGTGCACTAAAGAAAGGATCCAAAAGTCAAAAAATAGGAAATGATGATCAAATCTAGTCCAACATTCCTCTTGCACAACTCGACCTCTCCTTGGAATGTGAATGATTATTTTAGTAACTCGCTCCAATAGAAAAGACTTAGCAACTTGAATTTTAATAGTCACTTTATTGTCCACAAATGTATCTTCTAGGAAAGAGTAACCTCCAATGGCTAGTTTGACTCTTTTCACTATAAGGAAAATACCTTCTAGCAGAGGTTATAATGAAGGTTTCTAGTGTTATAAAATTTGCAAAAATTGGCAAAAAAACCTCCGCTACAACATCCATTTGTAGTAGCATATGTTTTAGCGGAGATGATAACATAAATTCATCACAACTAAAAAAATATGGGCGACTGGAGGTTTTAACAAATATTTTTTAGCAGTGCACTTAATGGAAAAATAACACGTGTGTGCTCTAAATATAAAAGCACCAGTGCCATAAATTTATTAAAAGCATCAGGACTAGAACCAATGGTTTGGAACACTGGTGGGTTATCATTATCAAAGCATCGGTGCTTTAAAAATAAAAAATTCATTGCCTCAGGCAGTCTATGATACCATGCCCTGGGGCATTTAATGCAAACAACATCGGTGCCTGGAGAGTATGCCGCTCTGGTGTGTATGTCTTCAACAAATGCCTCAAAATGTACTTCTTAGGAACAACACCGAGGCAAGCAAAAAAAGCTTGCAAGCCAGTGTTCTTAATTTGAATATAAAAGGACTAGTGTACTACTAATATAAAATAACTAGTGTTGTTAATTTTAATAACACACGGAATTGGATACAATATTTTGTAGCACTGAGACGTTTGTTGAAGACATATGCACCAAGGCAGTATACCTTTCAGGAATCGGTGTTGTTTTCATTCACTGAAACGTATAATCTATGATATTGTAACAACCTTGGTTAAAAATCCATGTAATAAAGTTAATAAAGGCAAAATAATAGTCAAGGTCATGGGACATGTATTCCAAGCTGAATGTTGGGAAAAAACCAATAGTGATGGGGATCACTTGTGATTAATCAATGGCTATAGAAATTGGCAACGACAATGGCAAAGGCTATTAGAAAATTATATATTACGGAGCAATGGAACACATAAAATATTGCAGAAATATAAACACAGAAAACACACAAAACAAGAGAGACACAGATATACGTGGTTCACCCAGTTTGGGCTACGTCCACCCCGAACAGCCAGTCCTTCCTTTCTATTATCCAGCAAAATGAAGAGACACAACCTACGGCAAATCCGCTTTAATATCCTCTGTTTTCTCTCACAATCTCACCTCTTTGTTTCTCGCTCACAGAATACACATCTATCACACAACCTCAAATACAATACCCTCATACAAAGAGAGGGGTTACCTTCTAGGGAAAAAAACCCTAAACTAAACATAAGTTCTACTGTCAGATCATCAGCCTAATTAACGGCCCAGATTGACTAGAAATTACTATACTTTTACAAGGCAGTTTTACAGCGATTTTTAGCTTCGAGGGCGCTGCCCGAAACCCCCCGCCAGCGGGGGCTCCCAAAAGTCGCAGTCGCCCCCCCTAGACCCCCTGCAGCGAATATTTTACGGGCGGCAATTTCGAACTGGGGTCCTATGTGGCGATACCTTTGAATATAGAAGATAATCAGGCTCCACACCCAACAATCTCCCACTTGGAGACTGATTGTAGCAACTTCACCGCTGCTCCATTTGCTGGACAATGACTCCTCTTTGGACCTGGTTGTTTCTCATCTTCATCGTCATCCTTGAAGACCAACTGAAACTGAGCATATTCTCAATTTCTCCCTGGTTACAAATTTTGTTAGCATATCTGCAAGATTCTGGCTAGTGTGTATATTTTCTAGCTTCAACTCTCCATCTTCCAACACTGATCGTATGAAATGGTACTTGAGCCATATGTGTTTAGTCCTGGAATGAAATGCTGAGTTCTTTGCAAGATGAATGGCACTTTGGCTATCACTGTATAACGTGCCCATATCATGCTCCTTACCCAATTCACCCATAAACCTTTGTAACCAAATCATTTCTTTACTAGCCTCTGTAGCAGCAACATACTCTGCTTTTGTTGTTGAAAGTGCAACAACACTTTGGATTTTTGAAACCCAACTGACAGTTGTTCCTCCAACAATAAATACATATCCTGTAGTGCTCCTCCTGTTATCTCTGTCACCTGCCATATCTGCATCAACATATCCTGTTAGGCCCCTATACTACTAGTGTAACCCCTTATTGTTATTACTATAACCCACTTATTATATTGATGTACCCATGTAGTGCCCATATTGTTACTATTGTGCCCCATAGAAGCCCACTATTGTTATTATTGTGCCCTTACATTATTATTGTTATGTCGGCTCTGATTATGTTATGACCCCTTAGACTCCTATATATAGAAAGGAGGTCTTTTCATTTGTATCATCCAAGAATTGTTCATTTATGTAATGTAAAGGAGGTTGCCCCCTCGAAGAGGCTGAATTCTAAGGCGTTGATCTTTCTTTTCTATCTTTTCTTGAGCCGGTTTCATAACATTTGGTATCAAAGCTTTGGATTCTAGGGTTTCGCTGCTCCAAACAGGTCATCGTGGCATTTTCGCTATAACTTTTTTTCTGTGACGTTTCAGAAGTTTCAAAAAAAACCCATTTGCGAAGAAACCGCGCTGAACCTTGGGTCTGAATTTCAGATCTTTTCGCGCGATATTTGCGGACATATGCTCTGAGGAAGTTGGTATTTTTGCAGACTCCTGAATTACATTCAAAACAGGTGACCTAGGGAAAATCGTCATAACTTTCTCTCTGGGGATCAGATTGAAATTTCGTAAGAAGGTACAAAAAGAGGACGGACTTTAGTTTCTTGTATATCTTTTTCAAAACCAAAGGTCGAACATTGTACACGTGGCACTTCATACAAGTTCACTCTTCTGGAAAGGTCTATAATCAGGTCATCTTGGGAGATTGTGCATAACTCTTTCTTGGAGAATCCAATTTGGATCAGACTGGTGGCATTGGAAAAAGGACACATAGGGATACTGCAGGTCACAATTTCAGAACTTAAAGATCTGAAAGTACAGAGTTACAGTCATTTCAAGGTAGAGCTCCTAAAATCAAGAAAAAGCAAGATGAGGAAGTTTGATGGCAAGGATCCGGTAAATTGGATACTTCAGATGCAGCAATATTTTGATATACATGGTGTAAAACTGTTACAAAAGGTATTTATTGCATCTTCATATTTAGAACCAGATCAATTTTTATGGTACAAAGGGCTTTGTTCTCGTAAACAACTTGTTACGTGGTCAATTTTCACGGAGGAAATGATAGCACATTATGAGGATACAAAGAGAAACACCTTCTTTAGAGCAACACCACAGCAATTGGAAAGAGTAAAAGGGCTTTGTGACATAGTGGAAAGAAAAATTATGGAAACCAAGAAGTGTACCCCTCACAACTATAAAGATGGAAGTGTTGTTTCCCCTATCCTTCTACAACCTACAAGGGTTACACGACAACAATTGGAAGAGAAAAGAGAAAAAGGGCTTTGTTACAATTGTGATAGCAAATACACTAAAGGTCATAAGTGTGCTGAGAAGAAATTATTTTACATAGAATATGAAGAGGAGGAAGAAAAGGATCAAGAAGCAACAAAAGAAGAAGATATACACCAGTACCCCACCCCAGAGAAAGAAGAAATGAATCATACCATATCTTGTAAAGCATTGGCAAGAATTATCACTCCTCAAACTCTCAAGATAGAAGGACATATCAAGAAGAAAAAGGTGCAAGAAGTGAAAGATCACATTGAGAAAGAAGAAATGAATCCAATCATATCTTGTAATTCATTGTTCGAAATTACCACTCCTCAAACTATCAAGATAGAAGGACATATAAAGAAGAAAAATGTTCAAGAAGTGAAAGATCACATCAAGCATCAAGAAATAAATCCGACCATATCTTGTAAAGGATTGGAAGAAATTACCACTCCTCAAACTCTAGAGATAGAAGGACATATCAAGAAGAAAAAGGTTCAAGCAATGAAAGATCACATCGAGCATCAACAACAAGTTCTCCAACTTTTAAAGGATAACGCCACTTCGGTGCAAAATAAAACGAAACAACATGCACTTAAAAAATGGCGACCTTACCGAATGGGAAGACTCTTCAAGGATGAGGATGTGGAAGCATTTTTTTGTGCTATTTATATTATCCAACCAGATTGGATAAATGAAGCAAGGGATGAATGGAAGAAGGACAAAGAAGTATGGCCACTTATTCAAAAGTTGCAAAAGATCCCAATTCAAACAATATTGCCAGAAATTAAAGAGGAAGGAAAAATCATATTGGAACCTAGAGCAGTCACAGAAACAAGAACCCGACAGCTACGAAATCGATCAATTTCAGAGTATCTCATCAAGTGGAAGAACTTACCCACTGAATATTCCACATGGGAGGACAAGAATATTATACAGAAGCATCAAGAAATACTCAAGCGTTGAGGACAACGCTTTTTGAAGGAGAGGGGCATGTTAGGCCCCTATACTACTAGTGTAACCCCTTATTGTTATTACTATAACCCACTTATTATATTGATGTACCCATGTAGTGCCCATATTGTTACTATTGTGCCCCATAGAAGCCCACTATTGTTATTATTGTGCCCTTACATTATTATTGTTATGTCGGCTCTGATTATGTTATGACCCCTTAGACTCCTATATATAGAAAGGAGGTCTTTTCATTGGTATCATCCAAGAATTGTTCATTTATGTAATGTAAAGGAGGCTGCCCCCTCGAAGAGGCTGAATTCTAAGGCGTTGATCTTTCTTTTCTATATTTTCTTGAGCTGGTTTCATAACATATCCTTGTAGGGAGATGTTTGAACCACCAAAGCATAATGCTTGATTTGTGGTACCTTTCAAATATCTGAGAATCCATTTCACTGCCATCCAATGTTCCTTTCCTGGATTGTTCATGTACCTGCTTACAACTCCCACTGCATGTGCAATATCAGGCCTTGTGCAGACCATTGCATACATTAAGCTTCCAACTGCTGATGCATATGGAACTTTAGACATATAATCCATGTCTTCTTGGGTCTTTGGGCACATTTCCTTGCTAAGTTTGAAATGGCTAGAAAAAGGTGTACTAATTGGTTTTGCATTGTGCATGTTAAATCTTTTCAACACCTTTTGTATGTACTCATTCTGAGACAATGTTAATTTATGATTTTTCCTGTCTCTAGTTATTCTCATACCAAGGATTTGTTTTGCAGCTCCCAAATCCTTCATTGCAAATGAATTTGCCAATTTTCTTTGAGCACATTTATTTCCTGCATGTTAGATCCTGCAACAAGCATGTCATCTACATACAATAACAATATAATATAGCTGCCATCATTTTTCTTTTTCAAATAAACACAATGATCAGAGTGACATCTAGTATAACCTTGTTCAGACATAAACTTGTCAAATTTTAGATACCACTGCCTTGGAGCCTGTTTTAAGCCATACAAGCTCTTCCTCAACCTGCACACTAGTTTCTCCTTCCCTTTACCTCATATCCTTGTGGTTGCTGCATATATATCTCTTCCTCCAAATCCCCATGGAGAAAGGCTGTCTTTACATCTAACTGCTCAAGATGCAAATCTTCAGCTGCTACAAGACTTAAAATGGTTCTGATTGAAGTCATTTTAACAACAGGAGAAAATATTTCATCAAAATCAATACCTTTCTTCTCTTCAAACCCCTTCACCACAAGTCTAGCTTTATACCTCTGTTTTCCTCCATCTTTTCCTTCAGCCTATAAACCATTTATTCTTCAATGTAGTTTTTCCTACAGGAAACCTGACTAAATCCCAAGTCTGGTTATGCATTAAGGAGTCCATCTCTTCTTCCATGGCTACCTCCCACTTCTTCCTGCTTTCAACCTGCATTGCTTCTTCATAACATTCGGGTTCACCGAAATCAGTCAACAATAAATAATATAATGAAGGAGAGTTTCGTTCAGGGGGTCTACTTATCCTGGTAGATCTTCTAACACCACTTTCAGGTGTTTGGGGTGCATGTTGTTGTTGTGGTGGCTTGCTGTTGTTGTGGTTGTTGATTATTTTTATTTTCAGGCACCTTTCCTTTTTCAGTGATTTCATCAAGAACTGTGTATTCCTTGTTTTCCTTTTCGTGTTTCTTTTCCTGCAACTGATTCTTATACAAGACCTTTTCATTGAATATTACATCTCTGCTCCTAATGATTTTTTGATTTCGTAATCATATAAGTGATAACCAAAATCATTAACACCATATCCAATAAAGCTACATTTCTTTGACTTTGCCTCAAGCTTTGTTCTATTTTCTTTATCAATACGGACAAAGGCCTAACAAAACAAAAGGCTTTAAAATAGAGTAGTTTACCTTTTACCTGTCCATGTTTCCTTGGAACACCACATCCAAAGAACTTGAAGGCCCTCTGTTTATTAGATAAAAACAGTATCTACAGCATCTGCCCAAAACTGTAAAGGCAATCCCGCATGCAATCTCATGCACCTTGCACGCTCATGATTGTTCTGTTCACCTTTCTGACACACAATTTTTGTGGTGTTCTTGGAACTTTCTCTCTCTCTGCGAATTCCATGCTCTAAACAGTACCTATCAAACTCTTGCTGCAATATTCACCTCCATTTTCTGATCTAAGACACTTCAATTTCTTTCCTGTATCAATCTCAACCAAAGCTTTTCATTTCTTGAAAGTATCAAATACATCAGATTTATTCTTAATACAATAAATCCAAGTTTTTCTAGTTGCATCATCAATAAAAGTAACATAATAACGAGAGCCACCGAGAGATGATACCTGAGCAGGTCCCCATACATCTGTATGCACAAGCTCTAATTTTTCATTCTTCTTTTCTTTCCCAACTCTAGAAATCTAACTCTCTTCTGTTTTCCATAATGCAATTCTCACAGAAGTCCAAAATCAACATTCTTCAGACCTGGCAACAAATTCCTTGAGTGAAGAATCTCATCCCCTTTCACTCATGTGTCCGACCTATGATTCCATAATGTTGCATCCCTCCTTTGAAGTTAAAGCATTAAACAGAGTTAGAAATACAATTGCATAA